>CM044431.1:71661442-71684277 GCA_024363595.1 Xenopus borealis | reverse complement strand
ATATATATATATCTCCACATTTATTCCTGAGCGGTAAATACCTGTACTGAGCTTTCTTCCAGAAACCCCAATACAGGAATGGGAACTTTATTCAGAATGCTTGGGACCTGGTGGTTTCCAGATAATGGATCTTTCCGTTATTTTGATCTTCATACCTTAACTCTAATAGAGGATCATGTAAACACTAAATAAACCCAATAAGCTGATATTGGTTCAATAAGAATTGATTATATCTTAGTTTGGATCAAATACAAGGTACTTTTTTATTATTACAAAGAAAAAGGTAATAATTTTTATAAATTTGGATAAAATGGAATGTATGGAAGATGACCTTTCTGTAATTCAGAGCTTTCTGGCCTTGCTCTATTTATTCATTTTATATGTCAAGTAAACAAAGAAAAATTTGGGGGCAGATGCACACACAGTTTAAGTAGAGCACACCCACTTTTGGAGCCTCCCATTTTAACGGAGCGTGTAAACCAGACAAATAACTGTATACACAGCAGCACTGTCAATTTAATGCTCCCCTTCACAGTGTTCAGATCAAATTCATATGAAACATTACTGGGGGGCAAGTTGGCTGGATATGACTTTGGTCAAACTCAAATTGGAGTAGCTTGAAAGGTGAAAGGGTAGAACTACATGGGAGATTTTGATAATATTTTGTGGGTTAGATTTTGTCTGCTCATGCCATGCAACAGCACAAGCTTTTGTAGGATGCTACAACATCTGAACCCCCTAGGCTAGAATGTAAAGTTGGATGGAGTCTTGTTCATGCTTTTACATCTGAGAAAAAAGTCCACCAACCTTTTTTTATATTGTTGGATGAAGATGTAGCATGCAGAGTTCACAAACAAAAGTTGCGTCGGATGGAAGATTTTACATGTAATTTATGCATCCGATTTTTGTATCCGTCCCATTATATTTTAAACCACAAGTCAACATGACTCTGACTCGACCGACACCATCCTACAAAATCGATTGTGGAGTTCAGCCCTTAAAGGTTGTAGGCATGGATGCACTGAGTTTGGTGATGTAAGGTCTAATTTTAATTCTATTTTTACATCAAAGTGTACCAGCTCAAGTTTTAAGATGGTCAGAACCTCTAAATTAGTTTCATTAGATACTAGTGGGCCTTTGCCTGATTTTGCCAAGCTGTTGGTGGTGATTATAGCACAATCTTACAAAAAAAAGCACCTAATGGCAATAAGACCATAACATCATTTTGTCAAATATTGATATTATGGCCTTGTTATAAGAACAGGATTTTCATTAGTATCTGGCCAAGCTCAACACGCCTATTGGTTGGGAATGCTACTGTTTTGGCTGTACGCACAAGCAATGATTTTGACAGTAGCTTACCAGCAATATCGGTTCACGTACAGCCACTTTTATACTGCCATGGAAAATTAAATTTTGTTACATTACACTGAGAGAACACCGACAATATGTGTTCAAATGTACTAAATGTGAATGATTATCCAGGATTACAACATGTTTACATGTGGCAATTCCACCTAATGTGAAAAGGCAGGTATTGTCAGACACTTAATTGACTGTGAGGAGATGAAGTACCCATGTGACTGGGCCCTTAGCAGTTTAAATTTCATAGAAAAGTATTACTTCAACACAATTACCTAACACACCATTTGTATCATGGTGCCCCAGAACTGCATTGCGCTTAAAGGGGAGGCTCACCTTTCAATAAAATTTTAGTATGATGTAGGCAGTGACATTTCAGAATTGATATTTGTTTTCTAGTTACATCATTTAGCTTTTTATTCAGCAGCTCTCCAGTTTGGCAGATTCTTGTTTTTTTTTTTCCCTAGGGTCCAATTTAGCCTAGCAAACAGGCAGTGGTTTGAGAGTGAGGATGTTAAAGGAGATGGTATGAAAAGAAAAATATAATAAAATATAACAATGTAATTGTTGCCCCAAATAGCAACAGGCTTTTGAATACCGGGACCAGTGACCCCAATTAGGAGCTGGAAAGAGGCAGAAGAGCAAAGGCAATAAAAAACTGTAAGAAATGAAGATCAGTCAAAATGTTGCTGAAAACAGGGCATTCTATAACATACTAAAAGTTAATATAATGGTGAATTACCCCTTTAAAGGAGAATTCAACCCCTTACGTGCAACAATCCTTCCCCTGTGTAGACCCCCCCCACCTGCCCGCAGGCAAATGCCCTAACTTGTTACTTACCTCTCCTTCCAAGTTCTCTCCAGCAGAGTTCACGGTGGCCATCTTCTCCCGAGCGCTCTTCTTCCTGTATTCATCTGCGTTTTCTGGAACGCACAGTAGGTCTGAAATGTAAAGAATTCAGAGGCACACAGATCTGCAGCAAGCAAGGCGTACCTTCCACGTTTATGCTTAACAAAGGGGGTTCACCCCGAAAAGTTGCTCTGCACTTCTGCAAATAAACGTGCAAGGTATGCCTTGCTTGCTGCAGATATGTGTGCCTCTGGATTCTTTACATTTCAGACTGACTTTGGGGTTGCCGGACCTTTACCACTGGGTACCAGATATTATTTGATTATTTTCTATGAGGGTGTACGAGAGCCTGATCAGTAGGTGGCATTTGCTGGACCAATCTTTCCAAACTTTCCAATTTCTTTTTCGGAAAGTTCATGACTTTCAGGCACAAGATGCATTTGCTGGTAGTGGTACGGAGCTACTGCGCATGCTCCAGAAAGTCACAAACTATCCGACTTTTTTGGGGAACTGCGTGACTTTCAGCACATATGCAGTAGATCTGCACCGGCAAATGCCTCCTACTGTGCATGCGCCAATGAACACCAGAAGAAGAGTGCTCGGGAGAAGATGGCGGCTGTGAACTCCACTGGAGAGGACCTGGAAGGAGGGTTAGGTAACAAGTTAGGGGCATTTGCCTGGGGGGGGCGGGAGTGGTAGGCAGAGGAGGGAGGTGGGTCTACACAGGGGAGGGTGGCAGGATTTTTGCAGGTATGGGGTTTAATTCTCCTTTAAGACTCTGTACAGTTTTTGAAGAAAGGTCCATGACATAGAGCAATTTTATATCTAGATCTTTTCTAGATATAGAAATTCGAAACACACAGGTCTACTAACAAGCATTTTCAGTATGACATTTTCGAAAACAAAAAATGTTACTTTGCAAAAATAATTTTTATATGAATTACTTTTATTTTGTAGGGGAGCATTCTCAGTGGTAAGAAGATGTATGAAGATCACCACAGGACAAGAGTATGCTGCCAAAATTATAAACACCAAAAAGCTGTCTGCGAGAGGTAAGCATTAAAGTAGCCTTTATATTAATAAAGGTGTAAATGCAGCCTTTAGCTACATACTTCTCTGATTCACAGTTAAACTAAGAATTGATCATATGAAGTAGATGACCATTTCAGAACTTACAAATTAGATATGGTAACATTCACCTTTCCTTATTAGAGATATTTTTGTATGTTCTATTCTTGTTAATTTTTAGTAGTTGATAACATGTCTTAACAATATGTTTGGAGTCTAATCTGTAATTAAAATAATATTGCCTCACAAGGAAACTTCTAGCGACTTCGGCAAACCAAGGGGACACATATGCCATTCATCATCGATTCACATTTTTGCCAGTGAGAAGGCATTTAGTCACCTGCAGTGGCGATTTATCACCGGCTACTAAATCTTCCAGTGTGCCACCACCCTTAAAGGGGTTGTTCAACTTTAAATTAACGTTTACTATGATGTAAATGGTGATATTTTGAGACAATTTGCAATTGGTTTAATTTTTATTATTTAAAGTTTTTGAGTTATTTAGCTTTTTATTCAGTACCTCTCCAGTATGCAGTTTGTAGGAGTGAGCCTGATTATAAAGATGAGTAATAAAAATGAGCAATAACAATACATTTGTGACACTACAGAGCATTTGCTTTTTGGAAGTGGTCAGCGATTCCGATTTGAAAGCATCTTTAAAAAACAATTGAAAAGTTGCTTAGAATTGGCCATTCTATAACATACTACAAATTACTTAAAGGTGAACCATCCCTTTAAGGTGGCTATATACGAGCAGACTAAAGTTGACGATATCGGTCCTTAAGACTGATTCAGCAACTTATCTGCCAGTGTGTGGGGACTTCTGACGGGTCCTGCCGATCAATATAAGGACAAAAATATTGATCAAGGTAGCTGATTCAGTCTTGCAACCCATCTGCGCCAATTCTTTTTGTTGTGATCCAGTCGTCTGGCCCTACGCCCGAACGTTCAGATTAAAGGAACAGTAACATCAAAAATTTAATTAAAAAAATATAATGCAGTGTTGCGCTACACTGTTAAAATTGCTACATTTGCTTCAGAAACACTTCTTTTATTTCTATAAATCAGCTCCTGTGTAGTTATGGGGCAGCCATTTAGAGGGAAAAGGCTAAGGTCACACAGCAGATAATCTCTGTAGAACATAATGTTATCTGTTATCTACTATTTAACCCGTGCCATATAGTCTTCTTTACAATTTTCGCCATTGCTACACAGATGCTTGTTTATATGAACTATAGTAGTATTTCTGCAGAAAACAGTTTTAACAGTGCGGGGCAACAGTACATGATATATTCATGACTTTAAAACACTTAAATGTTTTGGTGTTACTGTTTCTTTAACCCATATTTCCCTGCATTTCTGAAAGAACTGCTCGTTTGGAGACCTTGCAAATGAGCAGCTCTTATTGTGTATGGCTACCTTTAGACTGTGACTTTCTGAATCATGAAGGTCACAGCATAATAAGCATATTTATTTATTTTATTTTTTTTATAATTTAAGACTTATTTGTTTTTTTTTTCAGGCATAAAAAATAAGCATAAAAAAGCTTGCATATGACATTAGTATACAGTTTTGTAAATTACCTTTTTACATTTACGCTAACTATTTGTAAAGTCATAAAAATTGGTAGATAAGCATATTAATTATGCTGTGTAAAAAAACAGTGGCATAATGCACCACACATTGCAAGGCTTCGCGGTATAAAAAAACGTATTCAAATCTTTACAAATTGTTTTAGATTGACATCCGCCGGAAGCAATAATGGCAGCAAATCTGGCATTTGCATGGAGTAACATTACAACACACCTTGATACATTTCCCATTTATTTTACACAGGTTTTTACAATTTTTCAGCGAACTTCATTTTACACAGCATAATAAATATGCCCCCAAGTGTAAAATGAGGATGCTTTCAATTTCACAGTTAAATATATTATATTATATATTAACAGAGGTGCAGTGGCGTAACTAGATTTTACTGGGCCACACAGCAAATTAATTTTAGGGCCCCCAACATATACAGAGGTTATCCATTTTACTAGTATATGTTGAAATTGTTCATTAATTAGGGTATCATGGGGCCCCCTATACCTCATGGGCCCCTCTGCAGCCGCAGGGTCTGCTTATATTGCTCTATACTATACCCCCCCGAACAATGTAGGTCTCTATGAAAAGATATTGCATAAAACAACTCACATGTAAAACCCTGCTTCATGTAAATAAACCATTTTAATAACAATACACTTTTTTAGTAGCATGTGCCATTGGGTAATCATAAATAGAAAATAGCCATTTTAAAAAATAAGAATAGCCTCCTGGGATCATATGATTCAACGGTGCACACAAACATACCAAACAAACTATAAAGTTAGGTCACATGAGTCAATTAAGAGACAGATTTATGGCTTTTGCTTCCACACTTCTTCCTGTTAGAGTTGAAATATTTCTGGTCAGGTGATCTCTGAGGCAGCACACAGACCATCACAAAATGGGGGTTCAAGGCAAGAGATGTAAAAGGGCAATATTTACTTAAATATATATACCAGTTTGGTAAAATTATTTAATATGTCGCTTAATATGGTATAAACTACCTGTTGCTTAAGTATTCATTTTGGGTGTTTAGTTTTCCTTTAAAGGGAAACTGTCATGGGAAAACATTTTTTTTTTTTTTTTAAATGCATCAGTTAATAGTGCTGCTCCAGTAGACTTCTGCACTGAAATCCATTTCTCAAAAGAGCAAACATATTTTTCTATATTCAGTTTTGAAATCTGACATGGGGCTAGCCATTTTGTCAATTTCCCAGCTGCCCCTGGTCATGTGACTTGTACCAGCACTTTAGGAGGGAACTGCTTTCTGGCAGGCTGTTGTTTTTCCTTCTCAATGTAACTGAATAGTGCAGTGGGACATGGGTTTTACTACTGAGTGCTGTTCTTAGATCTACCAGGCAGCTGTTATCTTGTATTAGGGAGCTGTTATCTGGTTACCTTCCCATTGTTCTGTTAGGCTGCTGGGTGGGGGAAAGGGAGTGGGTGATATCACTCCAACTTGCAGTAAAGAGTGATAGAAGTTTATCAGAGCACAAGTGACATGACTTGGGGCAGCTGGGAAATTGACAAAATGACTAGCCCCATGTCAAATTTCAAAATGAAATCTGTTTTGAGAAATGTATTTCTTCTGGAACAGCACTATTAAGTGATGCCTTTGAAAAAAAATGTTTTCTCTTTACAGGATCCCTTTAATAAGACTGGATTGCTTTCTGGTTCCCTACATATTTATATAGTATTGTGTATTATTATTAATGTATTCATAAAGCAACAACATATTCCACACAGAAGGGTGCATACATGAGACCATGAATAACTTACTGATTGATGCAAATGGTTTGCACCTTTCTCATTGTTCTCTTCTATACATTGTAAAAAAAAAGCTTTACTCAAAAGTGGGCAGCTTTGGATATTTTTCCAAATATTCTGTATGCCCCATTTTGATTTGTCAGGCCAGCAGGAGCATAGCTGGCCAAGTTATTTTAACTTTGCTGTCAAGCTTAAGGATATTATAGGTATTGTCTCTAACCAAAAATCTTAGTTACTGGCATGAGACCAATACATGGTGATCTTGATGATGATATCATACTGAACACAAATGTGAGAGAAGCATAGCAGTACTGATGAAAAACAATGTGTTCTTGGTTGATGCTCTAATAAAGACCAATCCTTAGTTAGCAAGCACATTTCTAAAATGTGAATATGGGTCAGTGCTTGAAGGAACACTGCCATTATTATATGCTGTTGGTTACTGAAACCATTGTGCATTGCTGAATAAAGAAGTGTTAAAAAAGGAAGTAATTTGTTCTAATTTCTTTGACTTGTCTATTAGCTTTCATAGTTACCTCGTTTCCAAGGATAAACCATGACATATTTCTTCCAAGTTCAGCCTGTGCCGGATCTGCTTTCTGTTAGTTCATACAAAGGCAAACAAAAGTCTTAAGTCTTCAGAAGCTTATTCAGTTTTTAAGGTCAATCGTGAACAAACTTCTGATCAATATGTTAGGCTTTCAGTTGTAAACATCAGGGCTGTCTGTTTTGACCACCATTGGGAACTTCTTTCTTTCAGTGATATTCATGATACATCTTCTTTCTATATCATTAGTCCTTTAATGTATGTTTAATGGGGCAAGTGTTAAATAAACACTGCTCTTTTAAGGCCCATGACATTGCCCTACAGGTCACAAGGGTGTGTTGTAGATCCTGCCTCACCCTTTCAACTAAGTGGGAAGCAACAATAATGAGTGTGTTGATCTCCTAGGTTCTCCCTGAGAGATAATAATGGCTTGTAACCAAATTTGCCATAATGACTACAATATAGAAAGGATTCCCACCTTCACACTTCTATATTGCAGAGTTTGGCATGCTGGGATGCAATCTTGTTCCTGTGGTGGCTCTGCATTGATCATATTGTTTTGTTTTTGTAAAGGAACACGGAGATAAATGGAATATTTTGCAGCTACACTTAAGAAAATTATTTGGGTCTAGAGCTCTACATAGAGAAATCTAAAATATGTTTGGGGACTTTCTTTAAAGGGGTTGTTCACCTGTAAATTAACTTTTAGTGTGATGTAGAGTGATATTTTGAGACAATTTGCAATTGGTTTTCATTTTTTATTATTTGTGGCTTTTGAATTATTTCAAATTATACAAATTATTTAGCTTTTTATTCTGCAGCTCTCCACTTTGCAGGATTCTAGGGTCCAAAATCCCCTAGCAACCAAGCATTTATTTGAGACTGGAATATTAATAGGAGAGGTCTGAATAGAAAGATAAGTAATAAAAAGTAGCAATAAGAATACATATGTAGCCTTACAGAGCACGTGTTGTCAGTGACCCCCTCATTTGAAAACTGGAAAGAGTCAAACGAAGAAGGCAAATCATTCAAAAACGATAAAAAAATAAATAATGACTAACTGAAAAGTTGCTTAGAATTGGTCATTCTGTAACATACTAAAAGTTATCGTGAAGGTGAACCACCCCTTTAAGACTATATAAACATTTATAGGGATAGGGACAGTAACACCAGTGTTACCCTGTGCTGTTAAAACTGATCTGTTTGCTTCAGAAACACTACTATAGTACATATAAACAAGCTGCTGAGTAGTGGATAACCAATAACATTATGTTCTACAGAGCTTATCTGCTGTGTAACTTGAGCCTTTTCTCCTTTGACTAGCTGCCCCTATGGCTACACAGCAGCTTATTTATATCAACAATAGTAGTGCTTCTGAAGAAAACACTGCAGTTTTACCAGTGCAGGGTAACACTGAATTATATTTTTATTACTTTAAAACAATTAAACTTTTTGATGTTACTGGCCCTTTAAGTCTTGGCATCCAGCAATCCTGATACAGTCTGGCCATTCTATATGGATAGTTTAAGCATTTGAGAAAAAATTGTATTGAGGAGCTAGATTTTGAGACAATTTTCTTGTAATCAACAAGAAATTGACATCAGAAAATCATAACCAAACGCTGTAATGTCCTCAGTCTAGATAAGGAATTGGCAAAGCACACAAAGCAAATCATCTGCTTTCCTCTGCCTGCATTTCCGCCTCCTAACTGTAACTCCATTGACAGGCACAATGTCAGCCTGAGTTGATATATACACGAAAAACACAAAAGTATGCTGGAAATGCAGGAAGGAGAGCATGGGCAGCCACTTCCCTCTGACTTCATTCATAATGCAGGCAGAGTAAACCTGGATTGGTACATTGCAGTATAACCACAAATTGTAATACAAAAAAAAGACTGCATGTGTATTTTATGAATGTAAAAATGCTGCACTGATATCTTCACTACACCATTGGCCCCTTACCCTTTCTGAGGAACCATATAAGGTATTCAAAAGGGAGCTATTAACTGCCAATAGTAGTTGGTAGGGATGCACCGTATACACTGCGAAAGATTCGGGCGAATACCGAACCGAATCCGAACCCTAATTTGCAAATGCAAAAGAGGGAGGGCAAAAGCCAGCTGCACAAGTAGTGCGCGCCCAAAAGTTTTTTTACTTCCTTGTTTTGTGATGAAAAGTCACATGATTTTAAGGATTCGGCCAGGCACAAGGATTCACCCGAATCCTGCTGAAAATGTCCCAATGTCGAACCGAATCCAGGATTCGGTGCATCCCTAGTAGTAAGTACAAATAAGTAGGTATGCACCGAATCCACTATTTTGGGTTCTGCCGAACCCCTGAATCCTTTGCAAAAGATTCGGCCGAATACTGAACCGAAACCGAATCCTAATTTGCATATTAGGCGTGGGAAGGGGAAACTTTTTTTTTTACTTCTTTGTTTTGTAACAAAAAGTTACGAATCCGAATCCTGCTGAAATAGGCCGAATACCGAACAGAATCCTGGATTCGGTGCATCCCTACAATAAGGGATCTTGAGATCTAACATAAATAGCCCCAGTTGAAGGGCAGACTACAGGTATGAGGCCTGTTATCCAGAATGCTCGGAACCTGGGTATTTCCAGGTAACGGATCTGTCCATAATTTGATTCTTCATACCTTAAGTCTACTAGAAAATCATGTAAGTTAAATAAACCCAATAGGCTGGTTTTGCTTCCAATAAGGATTAATGATATTTTCGTTTGGATCAAGTACAAGGTACTGTTTTATTATTACAGAGAAAAAGTGATTTAAAAAAAATTGGATTATTTGATTATAATGGAGTCTATGGGAGATGGCCTTTCTGTAATTCTGAACTTTCTGGATGAGGGGTTTCTGGATAACTCATCGCATACCTGTACAATGAAATTCCAAAATGATGGATACCCCCAAGAAAAAAAAGAAATAATTATAAAAGTAAAAACAGAATATTAGGCCATAGAGAGGCTCCTTACCCTTCCTCATCCTTGCTAATGAAGGGCCTATATGGCATCATAAAGGCTGTCCTCCTGCTACTGCATGCTGAAAAATTAGAGATCAGTAAAGCCTGCCCTTAAACATGTATTTATACAATTTTACAGCTTAATCATACAATTCCTGAATATGTGTATACATGTGTCCAATATCAATAACTTTTTCCAAACCAAGGGTATTTTTTTGTATATGTAGCAGTGTTCAATATTATGGGAAGGCTATCCACTCTGTTTGGAACATTGCTGATGGGATCTGCTTCCATTCAGCCCCAGAAGCATTCGGCACTAATGCTAGTTGATTTGTATATTGCCTATTATCTATCCATTTATTGATCTCTATTAAATGATAACAGAGTAAGGTGTAATATGACCCTTTCCCATAGGTGTGTTTAATCTAATTGGAGTTTATGTGGGGCAAATAAAAATAGATAACAAGCAGAAATAGCACCTGCAGCTTTTTATCAAAAACATTTTTCTCAGTTCTATACTATAAAGGACAATGGGATATACAGGAACTACTCTAAACAAAACAAATTGTCTTTCTGTATCAGAATATTAATTTGTACTCCATAGATATTTTCAATGTGTGTGTTGTAGTTAAGTGTTCAGCGGATAGCTTGTTGTTTTTGTCAAGTGTAAATGCAGGTGTTGCCATGAGACCCATGCTGCATATTCATAATGTAAGCTATGAGAGCAGATGGAGCTTCTTCATGATACCCATACTTGAAATCTATCGAGATTTACAAATGTAGACTCTCATTTACATTTAACCACTTCAGGATATAGTGTTGTGGTTCAAGTAGCCCAGGGAGCTCTCTGATTTATTTGCATTGGATATCCGATATTTCTTTTGCATCTGGTTAAACATTTCTAAATGGTAATGGTCTTGAAGTCAAATGTCTGTGTTGCATTCTTTTCTAAGAATGTTTGTAATGCACCTGCGTATGCATTTATATTTTGTGCTTGATTAATAGTCTTGAACTTGGAAAAGCAAAATAATTCAACTGATATAAAGGACCTAAAAAAAATAAGATCTGTGTATGAAGTTGAGAAAAGAACACCTACTAGGTGATTATAGAGAAACTTAATTAGCTGACATTTTTCTTAAGGTATCTACCCCCACCTATGTATTGTTTCTACAAACTCCCACAGGCTGTTCTCCTGGATGTATTGTATGGGGTTTGTTACTGTAGAATGCTCCTTGTATTTGTTACAAAGATTCTAAGTATGCAAATTGATATTGTACACCTGTATATTTTTAGTTTAGTGAAACTAATTGAGTATGTGTGCTTAGCATTTCTGATGCACAGACCAGAAAGTATTTTCCTGTCACCCAATTCTAACCCACCCTTATATCAAACTTGTACCAGCCCTAGTGTTGGTCTCTACTTTTGGCCCAAACTTGATATTAAAGGGGTTGTTCACCTTTGAGTTAACCTTTAGTATAATGTAGAGAGTGATATTCTGAGACAATTTGCAATTGGTTTTGATTTTTTATTGTTTGTGGTTTTTGAGTTATTTAACTTTTGATTCAGCAGCTCTCTAATTTGCAGTGTCAGCAATTTGGTTTCTAGGGTACAAATTACCCTAGCAACCCTGCATTGATTTGAATAAGAGACTGGCCTATGAATAGGAGAGGGACTGAATAGAATAAGTAATAAAAAGTTGCAATAACAATACATTTGTAGCCTTACAGAGCATTTGTTTTTAGATGGTGTCAGTGACCCCCATTTGAAAGCTGCAAAGAAACAGAAGAAAATTGCAAATCATTAAAAAACTATGAAAAATAAATAATGAAGACCAATTGAAAAGTTTCTTAGAATTGTCCCTTCTACAATATACTAAAAGTTAACGTGAAGGTGAACCACCCCTTTAATATCATAGAGGGTTAAATCCATACAAAAAATGCTGAGTTGCAGGCACTGTGGCTAAGGTGGTAGATGACTAGGTCCAACAAATACTGGAATCTGGACCAGTGATTTGCCTGAACCTGTACATCTAGCACCCTTTAGTGATACAAACTGGCCTAGCCCACAGGTTAAGGGTGCACTGATGCAGAGCTACTAGGCAGCTAGCCATAATAAATGCTGCTTGGAAACTAGAATGACCTCAAAAACAAGTAAATAAACCAGGCTGCAATAATTACATTGTTTATGCTGCCTATTTTTTAGCTGAGAAAATTAACTGAATAAGGAATATTTCTGCATTTTGTTTGTAAGCACATTTTCATACATTTAACATATGAGATGGATGCTCTTCGTTCTAATCTCAGAGACCGTTTAGAATGGAGCTGGCATATCTGCTCCTCTGGTGATACCTAGGCTGGTGTGTATATATATATATATATATTGAACACCAGCCTAAATATCCCCAGAGGGGCAGATTTCTGCTCACACAATCTGGCTGATATATATATACATATATATTTAGCTTCTGCTGCACTCCATGAGCCCAACTGAAACAAACCCGGGTGCTAGTTGAGAATTATAAGGCTATATAGGCTAATAAGGCTATCAGACAGTAAAGTGGGTGTGTCTGGGACCGGAGTCTAGCAGGTGTGTGTGTGTGTGTGTATATACACCTTTTCCCCCTAGAGACATAATAGTAGACATTAGCTTGTGTTATTTATGCCTGTATACACACCGTTTCTAGTAATATGTTATGATCAAGTAGGGATCTCTCTTTCGTTCATAGCTGCTATTGTTTATTAAGATCTGGGTTCAAAGGAGTGAGTGACAAGTAATAGGTTACCAAAAGAAAATGTGTATTCTATATGAGATTCCCTGGGGAATTGAAAATATCTGGCTACCCTACTTTGTGCTGTGGAACTCCAAACAAAATGCTGTTTTTTAAACCATTTGGCATGTGAACACTTTGTGAGGATAATTCGATTAGGAGTTTTTCACCTTCAGTTGTTTTCAGATCGTACACCCGATATAAAGACATTGTTTACCGATTTCTAGTTTTTACTTTTTTTTTCTAATATCAATTAAACGGGTTGTTCACCTTTAAATTAACTTAGTACAATGTATAGAGTAACAATTGTAATCCATGCAACTTGAATCATGCAATCGTGCATGCAGAAGAAGCCATTGTTTCATGATTATACAATTTAAATGTTTTTATCTACACATTCTTGCAAAGTACCCTTGTATGTCTTTGTTCTTTACAGATAACAGATCCCAACCTGTTTTTTTAAATTGCATGTATTGCATTTTGTATGAATTTAGTGATATATGCCAGATAAATAAATATTTTCAGTTGTGTCCAGCTCTAAAGCACCATGAATAATAAATGGTGCTTGGGGGGGGGGTTAGTCTAGCAAAACAAACACAAGACTGAGCATGTTATGTAATAAGACAGCAGCTCACTTAAATCAGTTCCGAATAGGCAATCTTATCTTCTGGAATGAAACCTTATGAAATCATACAGATACAGTAAGATTCTTTTTATCAGGCAGATATATTTGTGCATTATTAACTTACAATTTTCAGTATGATTATGCATCGTTAGCCAATAATATGCTAGAATGGTAGTGATTTGCTTCTTAAGACACTCTAATACTGTATTTGGCCAATACATCACCCTATGAAATCATGTATCCGGTTTAACAACTAACATAGGCAGCTCTATATAATAACCTTTACTATGAACAAATTAAAGGTTTTCCTCTGTGCCATTCCAGTAACATGGTTTTGACATGACATGATTCAGTGCTAATACTGCTTCTTCTTTCTTTGACCTTTAAGAAGTCCTTTGCTGTTGTTTTGGTAAGTGGTTCTGAGGTACAGTATATTATGTGCAAGCTAATTAGGAAAGCAATGCATTTTACTATTTTTGCTATGCTGAATATATGCAAAGTGCATTTCCATATGAGGAATTCACCTCTGTATGCTGCGCGGGATTATTTTTCATTGATAAACTCTTTGTTTTGACTGCAATTGCCTATTTCTCGTATTCATTCTCTGGGAAGTTATATTTAGATTGTGTGCAGACTGAATATGTGCCAGCCTTCTAAGCAATTATTCCTCCCCAGCCACACTATCATTTCTTTGTCCTTTAGGTTCCATGTTTTTGTTTGTTTAGCTTCCCGCTTAGCTCCTTTCCCTTTCTTCTGCCATATTGGAAATCTAGGTCAGTGTACTATTTATAAATCTTGAAATATCTTTCACTTTATTAACACTAAGCTTTATTTGGTAAGCTTAAAGGGAACCATATCTTAAAGGAGAACTAAAGTTTAACTAAAGAATTAGGCTAGAAATAGTGTACATGATGTTTTGGGCTTCTGTACTAGCCCAAGGCAACCACAGCCGTAAGATCTGTGTCTCTAAAGATGCCCCAGTAGCTCCCTATCTTCTTTTCTGTTGATTCACCAATTCACATTTTCTGTGCTGATGTCAGTTACTGAGCTTAGGGACCCACTCACAATATACAGTACACATATAATAGAAATGTCACCATATAAGGAGGGTAGTGGTCAATGGGTCATATCCACGGTGCAGAGTCAGGGACAGGGGTGGGGCAAGGTATAAGAGGGGAGGAAAGAAGCACTCATGTCCTGTGTTAAATACTGTGATAAGGGAAGATTGTGTCATACTTACCGTGATCTTCCTTTCCTTGCTGAACTCCTTCAGTACTCATCGGGATAGCCCCTCCCCCATGCTCCCATCAGAAGGACCCTCCACAAACCTTTAAAAGGTCAACCACACCCACTTACCGGCGTCTTTGTAGCAAGCTTCTCAAATTACGGGGAAAAAAGGGCGGGTCGTACTGACATGGAGTTCGCCAAGGAAAGGAAGATCACGGTAAGTATGACACAATCTTCCCTTTTCCCTTGTCGAACTCCATGTCAGTACTCATCGGGATGTAGCAAGCTCCAAATTTCCAAATGGGAGGGAATAGGCTTTAACCAGTATTTGTAATCAGGAATGGAATGACACTGACTAGATAGCCCACAATCACGCGACCTCTATAAGTTAAAATAGAGACACCAGGTGAAAACCCAGAATAAGTTTATAAGGCTAAGAATAGCCATATAGTATAGACTGTATGCTACAGAGAGAAGGAGAGAGAGAGAGAGGTGTTAGCCCACTATCAATGAGGAACCAGTGAATTCAAGAACAGTGATCCCCAACCAGTAGGTCGCGAGCAACATGTTGCTCTCCAACCCCTTGGATATTGCTCCCAGTGGTCTCAAAGCAGGTGCTTATTTTTTAATTACTGGCTTAGAGGCAAGTTTTGGTTGCATAAAAAACAGATGTCCTGCCAAACATTCTCTCCTGTAGGCTGCCAGTCCATATAGGGGCTACCAAAAAGCCAATCAGAGCTCTTATTTGACATCCCCATGGACTTTTTCATGCTTGTGTTGCTGTCCAACTCTTTATTTAAATTTAAATTTTGCTTACGAGCAAAAAAGGTTGGGGACCCCTGCAATAACATAACCGCTTCCCCCTTCCAGAAGAGAGAACACCCCTGCACATGGTGAATTCAGCAAGCTGAAATACTTACTCTCCTACTTACCAGAAAACATCCATCCATTGTATGCCTAGTTCCACTGCAGAATGCAAGGCACCTGTAAGAAACACTTGGTAGGAGTAAGAACCAGACAGACACATTGTAGGGATGACCCCTTTATAATATTGCAACTGGCGCAGGGCCTGCACTGCACAATGAGGCACCCGAGGCATGTAACATAAGCATCTACATATTGGGATGCCTAGCATTCAGAACTGTCTTAGCAGAAAACAGATCCTAAAGGAACAGGGACAAGGGCACCTGAAACATACCTTGGGTTAGTATTCCTTACCCCATCTAAGGTGCTGTGCTGAGGGAGACTCAACTAAAGGTGGCCATACACGGGCAGATAAAAGCTGCCGACAGACTGTGTCGGCAGCTTATCTGCCCGTGTGGGGGGGCCCTCCGACGGGCTTTCCCGATCGATATCTGGCCGAAAGTCGGCCAGATGTCGATCGGGCAGGATTAAAAATCCCGTCGGATCGCAGCCGCATCTGTTCGTTGATGCGGTCCCGCGATCTGACCGCCCAAACTGATCCGAACGTTGGGCCCTAGGGTCCACGATCGGATCAGCCCGATATCGCCCACCTCAAGGTGGGCATATCGGGGAGAGATCCGCTCGTTTGGCAACATCACCAAACGAGCGGATCTCTTCGTGTATGGCCACCTTAACAGTGAAAACACTGGTACCCATCCCTTGATCCAGAAGACATTCTCTGTGGAAACCAGAGCAACTACGGTACCAAAGGAATAGAACCCTTGTTGGTTAACTCGCCGTGGTCTTGTGAGAGGTACCGTTATAACTAGTTACCCCTAAGGTTGCAGATCCAATATCACTCCAGTGAAACTAAAGGAGCATCTAATGATTCCTGGAGGACGGTTAGAGCCCCTGGAGAGATTAGAATCACCTTCAAAATGTGTGTTTTATCCAACCTGTAAGGGACATGTTTAAATGTGGAAATCTACTATCCTACAGTATATGAACTCCATCAATGGAGCTGACCTTAGAACTGGAGAGGCCATATGGATATTCCAGTCAGTGTCAGAAGGGCTTCTAATCCACCAGACTAGAGCCATGCTGGGTCAGATATATCAGGAGTGTGTCAAGAGTGGCTGAGCCTCACAAGAAATTCCTACTTGTAGGACCGCAATATGAAATCCAAGAGCAAAGCAAGGTTAATTAGGAGTGTCATAATTAGAAGGTTACCTGGACAAAGAGACCTGTGACTGTACAGTAGAACACAATGCTCAGTCAGTGTAAATGTGAAATCCTTACAGTATAAGGAACAGTGTGACAGAGTTGGACAAAAACAGACAAACACATCCAAACATCCTGTTTGAAGCTAGACAAACTTGCAGCACAGATTCTGAAATTCTCCTCAATTCATTCATGAATGAAATGGATAAGGCTGTCAGATGTTACCGCACTATGCAATATGTTGGCACTGTATAAGTGCATGTTAATAATAATGTAAGAGATTGCAGTCTACTTTAATAACTGCAAACATTTCACCTTAGTAAAGACTATGATCCTGTTCAATATAGTCCAATCCATTATAGCCTGAGGCAATAGAACAGGTAGATACACACAAGTAGGTAGCTGTGAGGAGGCAGGTTCCAATTCTGCTGGTGGCTAAAGAGGGGATCAGAGGAAAGAGGAAAATCAGCACTCATTGGATGTTTCCATCATCTGCTGTCTAAATCTGTTACCTATCTGGTAAGGAAGAACAGCCAGCCCTCTATTCTAAATACCCAATAACCAGGAGATTGGAAACTGAAGAAAAACCAACCCAGTAAGTCTGCCTTCTGGACAATGAGCATACACCTGGCCTTTAAGCCCTATTGATGCTTTGTTTTGCTGGCCATATAAACAAATGACTCCTATCCTGGATCAGTCCTATTTGTAACCTGAGCAAGGTAGTCTATAATAAAGCTAGTTGAGGACTCCTACGAGCTGAAAAGGTTTTGGTCTGCAATATAGACCGTAGGCATGCGACCAGCCTTATTTAGGAGAAGACCTAAACCTCCCAGTGGTCTGATGTCGGTATGGACACTGTCTCTATAGGCATCCTACTTTATAAATGTTAAGAGGTAAATACAGCATGACGCAAAGTTTATTAGTATTAAGTGACAATGCATAACCCTGGGTAGAACCCACCCCCTTTCTAGCTTGTAGGAGGCACTGTGGTCCCACCCCACTAAGTGTAAAATGCCTATGTGGTTACTTCACCCAAGCATAGTGAACTATAGTTCTTCTTTATTATCTTTGTCATGGTTAGAACTTGTAGTTAGTATTATATAAACATATACACACACTGCACATGCATAAACACACCTATATATTCACATACAGTATATACACACATGCCAATGGCCTACCTATAGATGCACATATATAGGTCGCTTTGGTAGTCTCTGTATTATGGAGCATACACATGCTACAGTTAAGCAATAATCAAGCATTCATTCTAAACGTTTGTTTTTCCCCGCCTTCTTAGGCTAAACATGTATTCTACAGGTGACTGTAGACATCATAAGCATGTTAGAGCAACACAAAAGACTATCCATTATATTCCCCCATGCAGGGTGTGGGCCATGGTGCTAGCATGTATTAAGCTGTGTGCCTTATCATAGTAGATTATAACATATGCCTTGGTCAGGGCCCAGAGATAATGGTTCTGGCAGAGTACACTGCCCAACCCCAGAGCTCCAGCACTGGATAGCAATGATACTACACATTTGAAAACAAGAATTGCATGGCCCTCCATTCATACAGGCAGTGATCTGCAATACGAGGCTGCTAAATCTGGGAGCCTTTACATTCATCGGCCCCAAACACTTGTGTACTACATACCTGTGGTTATTGTTATCTAAGCAATGCTTATGAAAGATGGGTTTCAGAAACTCCTGCTGTGTTTTTCAAGACAATATGTGGACTTACCTACCACAGGGAGAAACATTGCCATGTAACAAATTAAATTCCCTGCTTAACTGATTAAGCCATACCCTATAATAGGAGCAATGCATTGGCCTAAAAGACATTCAGATGAAGGTATCCATGTCAGTACTCATCGGTATTAGACCGAAATATACCCCCAATATACAATCACAACCACCTGTAATGCATAGTTTAGGGTAGCTGATTTTTTGCGTAAGCATATCAGGAGCACATAGGTACAATCACAGTAACATGTAATACAGTTTAGATGAGCTGCTGCTTAGAGCAAGCATAAATCAGGATTTAGCAGCCAGCCAGACCTGTGCTCTACATCCATTTGGGCTACTTGTTCCAGGTGAGCTATAGCCAGAGCATATACACCAAAAATATATATACCAGATATAATTGTAGCAATATGTAATACATATTTTGGATTAGCTGCTGATTAAGCAAACATATATCAGAGCCTAGCAGCCCCCATCCCAGTGATCCACATTTATTAGGGCTAGTGATGTCAGGAATGCAAATGGCCCGAACTCCGCACACTGCAGTTCAGCATAAGATCATGTTAAACTCCAGCCCATTAGTTATTGGATTAAGGTGGACCATAGACAGAGTCCAGTATGCACTACATGTCAGTAGAAAGCATGCTAGCCTTTGTATCTATTAGGGCTCCTGGTATCAGATCAAGCACAGTGCAGGTAAACATATGATCACATTGTATGTAAGTAGTTAGACTTCATTACACTGCAGGACAGAATATGGACATGCTCCTTACCTGCTTCTCATTATGCCAGGCTGTAAGCAGACCCTTTAAAGCCCCATATTGAAGGACACCAGGTTCATTGTTAAAACAAGGCCTCACAAGTTTACTGATAACAGCAGTACTTACCTGAGGCTGCTGGGCCAGAGTTCCAGTGTGCAGAGTTAGAGAGTGGGCGGGGCCATCTCCACTTGCAATAGCTGGGTGTTGCACAGGTAATTACCTGATTAAACTCAGCTGGTGTCTGCACAGACCGAGCAATCACATAATTGTACTCAGTAGGGGGGGACACTTTACCAGTAGAACCCGCTGATTAATCTCAGCTGCTGTCTGCATAGGCAGGTAACCAAAAGCAACTGCTGAGGTTACACAGAGGCAAAGGTATTTTTTATAAACTACCTTCACCTTGGGAACGTCTGTTGAGGGAGGCAGCTGGCCATGAAAAACCTTCCCCAAAAAACATAAGAAAAAACAAAAGTAACAGGCCCCTAACTAATAATGCTGCCACCTCCCTCGCCCATCCGTAAAAATGGGGTGTAGGGGCCACATATAACACTGCCACCATACGTCTTTTGGACAGGCCCGGGAGGGCACACGGATGGGGGGACAAGCACTTGCCACCAAAAGCTCTGACAGCAATACAGGAAGGAAATTGAAACGGAGACAGACGAGGAGTAGCAAACATTGCACACCAGTGCCTTACCTGATCCAGGAGCTGAAGCACAGGAGACTCCAAGATATGAGGTAGTGTGCTGGGTTAAAAAAGGTCCTGTGGACCAAAACCCCTGTCCCTAGGATGCCTTTAGGGCAGGCCTAATGCTTTCCCAAGGATAAAAAGAAAATTTAGCTTCCAATGGGAACAAAAGCAAAAGAGAAGGACAAAAAAAGACGCCGGTAAGTGGGTGTGGTTGGCCTTTTAAAGGTTTGGGGAGGTTCCTTCTGATGGGAGCATGGGGGAGGGGCTACCCGATGAGTACTGACATGGAGTTCGACAAGGGAAAAAGGTACATCCTCAAATAACTCAGCATTCTTCTGGAACAGACTGTGATATATATGCAAACGCTAAGCTCTATCGACCGTTCTTCAACTAGTTTTTTTTATATTTTTGACTTACCCTGCTAATTTCTAAGCACAATTTTATAAAATATTTTATATTTTACTTAGCGATACTATGTATCGTTCTCTATTTTTCCATCAATGTACTTGCCACATTGTGTACAAGAATTCAATATGGATTATTAACGTTATCTAGCCACCAATTCTGTATATAGTTGCTACTACTTTCTGTTCAATGTGAATTTCTCTTGTGCACCTCCTCCCCCTACTATGTCATCACACCTCCTGGTTCTTGATTTTCCCTTGTATACCCCTTCCCCCTATTATGATGTCCCTACACTTTTCCTGCCACTGGGGTTGTTAAATGGTTCTGGATTGTTTGTATAAAACACTAAGAGTGCTAGCTGAAATGTTACCTTTCTGCTCCAATAAACACTGGAATTTCTGCATTAATTCCTCTTCGTGCAATCCTCTGTCTACATTGTACAATATTTTCTGGCTATTGCACCCAGGCACAATATACCTACTAGACGAGAGGTGCTGGCATCCATTACTATATATAAATATATAGAAAGCCGTAGTCTCACGCACACCAGTTCAAAATAATTTCATTTTTATTCACCGCATAATTGCATTAACGTTTCGGCTCATGGTCTCTAGAGCCTTTATCAAAATGCATCACCATTATTAAAGCCCTCTAAATTACACAATTTATACAACCCAATAAGGCTCCTCCCAATTCATGATATCACAAAAAAATGTGTTTTTATTAACTGTTAATAAAAACACACTTAAATAGAGAACATAATAAGTAGAGAACATAAATAAATATATATACATACACACACACACCTATATACACACACCTATATACACACATTGAGTGCTCTAAGCGGCACTGCCTACTGAAACCTATCATGGTTGAGGTGTTGCAGTAGGGACAAAGCAGTAGTTTGAAGGGGCACTCCAATATTTCAGAAATTGCACTACAAAAATGCACATATTATATTCATATTTTAGTTAGTTTCTATATGCTACTATACTGTAATATTTCTTTGAAGTAACAAAACGCATCTTAAGGAAGGGATGGCCACTAGTGATGGGCGGATAAATCCCCAAGGAATGGATTCACGGGCAAAAAATTAGCTGCAACCAAAAAAAAAAAAATTGTGCGCCGAATTGGCTCTTTCATCAAACTTGTCACATGTCAAAATTATTCAGACGCCCATTGCATTCGGACAAAATAGATGCACGTATAAAATTAGCCGCTCCTGTCAAACTTGTCACTTGTGTCAATATTATTTAGTGAATTATTCAGCGAACAGGACAGATTCGTCCATCATTAATGGCCACCTAAAACCTGTTTTCGTAATGAAAGATATATTTGTAAGAAGCTTTCCAATATACATTCATTTTCAATAGTTTGAAATTGCTATGGAATGTAGTATCTGTTTGGCTATTAATATTCCCTGTGTTTCAGGTTTTGACTCCTAAAACATTGTAGCAGTAGCCAGCTGATTAACAGACAGAAGAGAACGGACTTTTATGCTATATGTCAGAAAGGGATAAATATGTGCAGAGATTAGCAAGGAATAAACAAACATTTCAATTTGTTTCTGGAAGGGCATCCCATTTAAATGAGTTGTGGAATGTCTTAGCGTGATGACCTCACTTAATTAACTACAGAGGTATATTTGAAGCCATTTCTTTTAGGTAATAGAATACTGGAGCTGATGATGCTGATATTGGAACCCCTTATTTGGTATCATTGTACCTGGAACACTGTGAAATCATGATGTCGAGGGGTCTGCAATCTTGAAAACTCTGGTCCAAAGCTTGAATTTGGCCACATATGGAAGCAGGTTTCCCCATCCCAACTCCCTATAGAAGAGAGGGCAGGAGCCCTATTTTTGAGCATACGTCTCAAAATTGCAGGAAAAGCCCTCGTATAGCTTCATATAAGTGACTTCCACACCTGTAGTTAACATCCATATTTTTTGATTGTCAGTAACCAAATAGTAGTTGTCATTTCTTTTCATTCTTTCTCTTCTCAAGCATGAGTATTCCCAGAGCTACTCCATGCACTGCTGTAGGCCATAGAGTTCGTTCTGTCATGACTGGGTCATTTATCATGCTAAATATACAGAAAACATGTAATGGTAGGTACTAGTACGCTGGAAATGTTATAGGCAATGCGGTCATGGTTTCTTGTATAATTAACAAAAGCAGAAATCGATACATAATTATATTGATATTGGTTAGAGCAGACATATCATACTGCAAGCACCAATCCAGTTGTCTGCTACAAAATAAGTCTTATTGCATTAATATGCTGACTTGAAAAAACTTAATGCCATTTATATATATATATAT
>CM044431.1:71414671-71658794 GCA_024363595.1 Xenopus borealis | reverse complement strand
CCCCCCCCCCACCCCAAACTACAGTAATAATATCTTCTGCTTACCCTGAGTTCCAGACCTGAATATGATCTCGGACATCAGGCCTTGTATGGACTTTACACCTTTATAGAAGCCATGGAAAAGACGAAAACTAAATTCCCATGTACAGTATGAAAAACTGTAGGAGCAGTGTGGAAAACTTGTGTTTTCCACTGAAATTCGAGTTTTTGAGTTGTATTTTTTTGGTCAAACCTCACATTTTCAGCTAAAACAAAAACCACAAATACACAATGTAAACCCTGTGGAGGTCATGTAGGAGTCTATGACAGAGGTCTCTTGAACCATTTGAAGATGTTAACAGACTGCTTGATGTTGTTTTGAAGGGTTTTGCCAGAAAACTCAAATGATTTGAGAGATTCCAGTTTTTTCCCATTCAAGTTTTCTCTAAAATATGGTACCATTTGAGTTGCGAGTTCATTGGAGGTATAAAAAAAAAAAAAAAAAAAACTCTTGACGCGACCTTTGATAAATAACCCCTTAATACACATAAGCCATGAGTATTCTGTAGCTCATATCCTTAAAATACACAAAAGCCATGAATACCTTGTAAATGATATCCTTATAAATGGCGAGTTCTGATGTCATCTGTTTTAAACAGTGAGTTCTGATGTCATTTCTGTCACTGAAACTTGTGTATTATAATAAATGAAGTACCAATAGAAAGTTTTTTAGTCAGCACTCACCCACTATCCGCTTATTTCTTCTCAAGTGGTGCACATTGTTGCAGATCCTAAAAGCCACATGGAATAAAGGCTTTTTAAATTGAAAATCCTCTTTGGAGCTGTGTCATACTTCACAATAAATGAAGTACCCCCAGTTGCAAAATATGAGGATATTAGAAGTTATCTTGGAATTCCATGACCTGAATAAAAACTATTGGCCCCCCGGCCTCATGTTTTTATATGGTCATGAAACTCCTCGGTAACTTATAATTTACAAGAGGGGGTACTTTATTCACTATATAAATGATGCTTAGGGGCAGATTTATCAAGGGTTGGATTTCGAGGGTTAAAAAATGAATTTGTAGTATTTTACCGCTATTTGATATATCAAACAATCAAATAGCGATCATCCGATTTCGAAATCGTACCAAACATCCAATTTCATGAAAAAATCGTAGAAATTCATCAGATTTCATGAAAAAAATCGAGAAATCAGATGATTTCTATTCAATCCAAAAAAAACTTAGAAAAAGCCTATAGGAGCTTCCCATAGGAAAATATAGCAACTCTGTAGCTTTAATCTGGCAAACGTATACATTTTTAAAGGGCAAGTACTTCAACCATTGAATTGTCAAACGATTTTCTTATTCCAATTGTTCGATTTATTCGAATCATTCGATTAGATCGAATGATTCGTTTGAATCAATCGATTCGATCGAATTTAGCTAATTCGATGGTCGAAGTCGCCCAAAAAAAAATCGGAAATCGAATTTTATGCATTCGAATCCTTCAGCTGAGCTTAGTAGATCTGCCCCTTAGTGATGTCAATGGTTATACTAGTTGGAGCTTAGTGATGTCACTTCTGTCACATGACTCACTGAAACTTGTGTATTATAATAACTTCAGCCTCATTTTTTTTATATGGTCAGGAAACTCCTAGGTAATTTATAATATCCTTATATTTTTAAAAGAGGGGGTACTGAAAAGGAGACACTGGGTACTTGACAGCAGCAATAAAGTAACAAAAAGTAGAAATGTTTGGCATTTGACATGTTTTCTGGAGACTTGTGTTATCTACATCTCCAGAAAACATGTCAAGTGCCAAACATTTCTACCTTTTGTTACTTTATTGCTGCTGTCAAGTACCCGGTGTCTCCTTTCATCTGCTTTTTTAGGAACAGGACTTGAGTTATTGACTCAATTACTTGAACCTTGAGATAGTACACTCCACATTTAACAGTGTAAGACTTAGATAGCACTGGACAAATATGGAATAAAAGGTATGCGAATTGCTAATATTTACATGAATTCAAAAACAAAATGCATGGGCTTAGAATTAGAGAGAAAGTAGTCTCTAATCACAGGCAATTTATAGCTGCACCCAGTACAGTGCAATTTGACTTTTTCAAATTTCATGTACTACACAGCTGCTTGTAAAAAGTACCTCATTTATTTATGGGGACTGAACATATTTATTAGATCAGAGATCTACAGTATATGTGTATGTTCTCAACATAAAGCAATGGAAACAAAATACACAAGTTAACTGAAAACCAAGGGAGCTTGAAACCACACAAAATACACAGACATTGTGACAATGGATATGTTACGTATGTTCTGCATTTCTTAACCATTAAGCCTTCACCATCTCCCTTCAAAAGTGGCTATATAGGTCATATATATATATATATATATATATATATATATATAACTCCCTTGCTGAGGTCCTTTGAAAAATAAAAAAATGGCCTATGGCCTAAAAGTGGCCTTTCTTTAGCTGCCAGCCCTGAAACAAAAGCCTCTTCCACCTTATTCCATCATTTTGAATTATAGTGTCAGAGTTGCCTTATACAGATCACTAGTCCCCACTTGCCACATATGTGAGGTTGGACTATCCATGCATGTAGCTTAGTTCTACGATGGAAACATTTTAAATTATGCGTACTGTATTTAATTGGCTGGATAAAAATAGACGTGTGGATTGATTTCTTTATGATGTTCTGCATATAGAGATCAGTATTATATGTGGGGATTTCATACCTAAACCTTTCTTGAGACAGTGCCTAGAATTGTAACTAAGCTAAATGAAAGCACATTATCTAGTTTGTGAGGAAGCAGTTGCCAGTACATGTTTATCTTTCAGAGTTGCCAACATGGTGTGCTTCTCATAGATTTTGTTTGGAGACCCTTCTGGTCTAGAAAATGAGCCACTGCAACATGTCTGTAAAAGACACTGTAGCACAATAATCATGTGTATAAAACCTAAGCCTTTATGCCAAATACATCATCCCATCATTTGACTATTATCTATGCTCTTGGGTTTTCTTTCTCTTCTCTGTTCCAGGTTAAGTACATTTGTTTACCTAACTCTCTTGGTACCAAGTGTGCATAACTGCAGTTACACTACTTAAGAAGTGACACGTTTTCTTTGTTTTAGTCATTTAAACCGGATTTCATGTTTGTTATATTTGCTAAATGTGGAATTCATGTTTGCGCTGAACATTTTTTTAGATCTCTACTTTTGTGTCCGTAGAATCTTGTACTAATAACATAGAAATAATGCATCCTATATTTTCTTTTTTGGCAGATCTCAGTCAGGCTGTGATGAAGGCTCCATGCCTTCTTTTACTGACTCGTTTCTGTCTGAGAGCATGATAGCAATCTTAATTTCTGGTTTGCCATAGGTCTAATACTATTGAAAAGTCGATGGCTAATAGGCTATGCAGAAAAAACTAACGCTTTGCAAGACCCCACTGCTGCAAGGCAGAACTTAGCCACTGTTCGGTCATATTCTTTTATTTCCCCATTTCATATAACATTAACATAATGATACTGGTGAATAGCATGCTTTATATTGATGTCATTTAGTTGGCAGTTCTATTGAAAGGTTTGTTAACAGGGATCAGACAAATTGTTGCTTCCAAGGATCTTTTAAACCTAGACCTAGACAATGGAAGGAAATAAGGAGGAATAAAGGTGAGAAGGAGGTTAAGGTGAGATGCAAAGCAGGCCATACAACTGCTATATGCTCACTCAGTGTTCCCTTTTTGTATACTCATGGGCAGTAGAGGGCTAAATATTGTGATATTAGCATTAGCATGGTTAATAATTATAGAATGCTATGGCAGATTGTTTAAAAAAAATGGTATTACATTTATTTTACAGAAATTATTGAATAATGTGATTTATATAGCAATTCTGTTTTTTAATTAGAATGTGAATCAATATAACCCTAATGTATGTTTGTACAGCTGTGTTGCAGAGTAGTTGTTGCATGGGCAGAATGTCAGAATACTAGCTGTCCACACAAATGATAATGTGAATATTTATCCAGGCATCCTGCCATGCAAAGCAAGGACGCACAGCCAACTACCTTTATAAAGCTGGTGAATAAATTGCACAGAGAAATCACATAGGCATGCATGGTATTATGCTACACACTCATTCAAAGTAAATAACTCACAACTGAACTCATTAGGAATGTTCTTCACTTCAGCAGATGCTGTCTCTGCAGACAGCTGCTTAAGAGGAAAGATCCAAATGAGCATGAGTGTAAGGTACTGTAACTTGCCTGCTCTTAGTGTCAGGGCCTGCAGCAGGTCAAGGACTCATAGGTACCCACAGTACATTGCAATTATTGGGCGGATGTAAGCAAGTTCATATTTGGGCACTCATGGGCCCTGTCTTCCAGACCTACTCCCCATGGCCGCTGTGCTCTCAGAACTCCCTCCTCCCGCTGATAACAGGACAGAGCTGGGACACACTGGCCTGGTAGATCTAAGAACAGTGCTCATTAGTAAAAGCCACGCCCCTCTGCATCACATTCAGTTACATTGAGGAGAAATAACAGCCTGCCAGAAAGCAGTTACATCCTAAAGTGCTGGCTCTTTCTGAAAGCACATGACCTGAAATGGCTGCCTACACTCCAATATTACAACGTAAAAAAATACACTTGCTGGTTCAGAAATGAAATTTTATATAGTAGAGTGAATTATTTGTTGTTTAAACAGTGTCATTTAGAAATAATAAATACATAATAAAAATCATGACCAAAACCATTTAAGTATTCCTTTCAAATCATAGTATCCAGTATATGTGTGATGGTGAATGGTCATACATTTGCATTAGGATCTACTAATGACCCTTTCATGGTTATGCAATAAGATATTTCTACAGCTCTTATAACCTGCTTCAACCAATCAGCCTTTAGTAGTCAACCTGTTTAAAAGCAAACATCTTATCGGAAGCTATAGGTAACTGCACCGTGGCAAACGTTGTTCCTATTATTATATTTCCCCATATATGTTTAAGTGCAGTAGATTCTTTATACAACACTTGTTTTTAAACAATAACTATGCCATGTTCAAAACCAGCAGTGTCAACCCCCAGAACTCATTTTCCCTCTGGAAGACTTTCTCAAAATGCTTGATTTGTGGTGATATAGCTACATTAACTTATAGGCCCAATTCCCTAGACAGTGCAAAAAGCCAACCTCCAAAGCACTTTATAGTGAATCAAATTTAGGATAGCTGTAGAAGTGGAAATTGGAATTTTGAGTAAAAATAGTCTTCTCCAGGAAATTGATATGCAACATGAATGAAGTTAACAAGAGATGTAGTAGAATCATTTCTGCAGCTCTGAACTTATATCCGTATTGTGCACATCCTCATTGCTGTCTGATGCTTTTTGTCAATAAAAATCAATTTGTCATTTCCATTTGTTAGCCTGTGTTTAATGTTGTGTCTCTCCTGTGACTTGCTCATCTGTTCAAACACTGCCTTTACCATCTACTTTAAGATGTGGCGACACATAACATTTCTGAATTTAATTGCTATGCAACATTTATATTATGTATGCAGTGAGGCACATTTTTAGATTGATGCGTTTTGAATAATAAACAAATACCTCTTTATTAGATTTAGCTGATCTTGAAGAAGGCCATCTGCTTTAGAGGACTTAAGTACTTGTATTATCATTTTGCCAAGTCAGACTTGGTTTCTTTCTGACAGTGAAACATTCTAACATTTGTAACTTGATATAGAGGAAACTTGCCATTACCTAATAGGGCATGTAGTAACACTGTGTCATATTACCTTAACAGCATCCAGGTGGTGAACATAAAACAATTATTTTTAAGTGGTCTTCCTTTAAACACTGGGTTCTCTGTGCTGTGAGGGTATAATGCTTATTTGAATGCTAATTTATACTTACTTCATTGTATTTTCATGCCTTTTTTGTGGATAATGGCACACCATACTCTTTTGGCAATTTGTCTAAACTAGTGATGGGCGAATTTATTTGCCAGGGGCGAATTCGTAGCGAATTCCCGAGATTCACCGCTGGCGAATAAATTCGCGAAACGGCAGGAAAAATTTGCGGGCAAAAATTTGCCGCCAAAAACGAGTCGCGCGCCGTTTTTGACGCGACGCGCGCCGAAAACGACTCTTTTCACCAATTTTTTGCCAATTCGCGAATTTTTCGGCGAAGCGAAACGCGCCCGTTTCGCCCATCACTAGTCTAAACAACTTTTTTCTTGCGAAAGACTTTAAAGGGGTGGTTCACCTTTGAGATAACTATCAATATGACGTCAAGATTGATAGTCTGAAACAATTTGCAATTGGTTTAAATTTTTTATTTGTGTTTTTTGAGTTATTTAGCTTTTTATTCAGCAGCTCCTCAATTTGCATTATAAGCAGTCTGGTAGCTAGGGTCCAAATTACCCTAGCAACCATGCATTGATTTGAATAATAGGATGGAATATGAGTAGGAGAAACCTGAATAGAAAGGGTACTCCCCATAAAAAGTAGCAATAATAATACATTTGTAGCCTTACAGAGCATTTTTTTGATATACAGGATCAGCAAATTTCCATTTGCAAGCCGCAAAGAGTCAAAAGAAACTAAAATAAATAATTTAAACCAACTGAAAAGCTGCTTAGAACTGGCCATTCTATAACATACTAAACGTTACCTTAAAGTTGAACCACCCCTTTAAGGGGCAGCAGACTCAAAATGTGAGATTACAGGGCAGATTTATGAACAAATTAGTTATTTTTTAAATTTTAAAACATTTCAGATTTGTTAAGTGTAAAACCACAGAAAACCTCTAATACAAAAATTTGCCAGGTAAAAGTTGCAGAGGTCCTATAGAAGTCAATGCGAGCTGTGCTGATGCTATCAGACTGTCTTTTTTGCTAAGAATGGTTTGAAAACTGCAAATTTTTAGTTATTTGTATTTTGGGGGGGGGGGATTTTCAGTGTTGTTTTCAACTTGTAATTTTTTTGGATCTTTTAATAAATTTTATGACATCCATGGTTTTAGAGGAAGTGCATTTAATTGTGGTTTGAAAAATCTATAAAACTATAAAATCTATCTATAAAATCTATAAAAAGTGATTGGAAAAAAAAAAAACACCAAGACAGATTTTTAGCATTCTGTTCCATGGAAAATATTACTTAAAGGACCAGTAACATCAGAATTTTTTAAAAGAAAAATTAATATGCATTGAAAAAAAACAACAAATTAAACTCTAAAACCGCAAAACCTTTATTAAGTAATAACTTTCCGAAACCTTGCTTCTGCTCCTCTTCATAAAAAGCAACAGGGTGACAATCCATCATGCAGTGCTCGTTTTCTCCTCCCTGGCTATCTCCTATAAGGAAGGCAAGGAGGAGAAATCAAGCATCGCAGGATGGATAACCCAATCACCTTTTCTGAAGAGGAGTGCAAGCAGAGTTTCGGTAATTTATTTCTTAATAAAGACTTTGCAATTTTAAAATTTAATTTTACGTTACTGGTCCTTTAAGTATTATTTTCCATGGAACAGAATGCTAACAATTCTTTAATGGATGTAACTCATAATGGGACAACATCACTAAAAGTAGACCTTGCATTAGTAAAGTTGCATTGGCTTAGACCAGGGATCTCCAACCTTTTGAAACTGTGAGCAACATTCAGAAGTAAAACGAGTTGGGGAGCAACACAAGCATGAAAAATGTTCTTGGGGTGCCAAATAAGTGATGTGATTGGCCATTTGGTAGCCCATATATGGATTGTCAGCCTACATTCAGGATCTGTTTGACAGTACACCTGGTTTTCATACAATTAAAACTTGCCTCCAAACCTGGAATTCAAAAATAAGAACCTGCTTTGGGGCCACTGGGAGCAACATCCAAAGGGTTGAAGAGCAACATGTTGCTCACGAGCTACTGGTTGGGGATCCCTGGCATAGACCAATGTTAAAAATAAAGCCATTATTTTACACCAATGTTTAACTGGCATAACCTCTTGAAGTCCCTGGAATTTATTCAGGAAGAGAATTTCTGCTGTAAAATTTTGCGTACCCCTGCTTTTGATACTGACTTTACTATGACACTTTTTTACGGGCTAAAATGTTACACTATAGACTGGAGTGTTAAGTAACAGGAGTTGCTTGCCCACACAAAGGGACTTAGACAACAACGTTGTGTTAATGTTACCTTTTCAACAGCAACTCGATATTAGCTCTTGTGTTCTTGGCCCAGAATAACGTGATCTTTATATATTTAATCCAAAAAAGGAATACATAACAAAAAGTTAATCTGTTGTTATATACAGGTATGGGACCTGTTATCCAGAATGACCGGGGCCTGGGGTTTTCCGAATAATGGATCTTTCTGTAATTTGGATCTTCATACCTTGTCTATTAGAAAATCATATAAACACTAAATAAACCCAATAGGCTGGTTTTGCTTCCAATAAGCATAAATTACATTTTATTGTTATTGTTTTACTATTACAGGAAAAAGGAAATATTTTTTTAAAATGTGGATTCATTTATTATAATGGAGTCTATGGGAGACAGCCTTTCTGTAATTAGGAACATTCTAGATAACGGGTTTCTGGATAACTGACTGCATACCTTGTTTAGCTACAAAATAAGACTGGACAGCCTAAAGAAAGATCATTGCTTGAATTACCTGGGTTTACTGTATTGCCTTTTCATTTCAGAGAAATGAACAGGATGAGACAGGATGCATTTCATTTGATTCTGAAGCTTTTCATGTAGTATATCTGCATATTGCACCTGAAAGCATAGAATTTAAAAGAAATATACTATGAATTCATATTAGATGTTAGAATTACTAAATACATTTTACTAACGTTTGTTAGCTTTGTAAACCCTAGAATATCTGCCTTGTCTGCTTTGGCATTAAACCCAGTGCACAAAAAGTCTTGGCTACTATATGATTATAAACCTAAAACAAATGTTAATCAAATATGGGGTTCAGGAAATATGCATGAATATTTTTTTTGTGCTATATAAATAAATGATTAGGATCATAATGAAGTCCATCTTGTGGAATTTAGGAGTTTTTTTGGGAATATGTCACCAGGGTCAGAGCTTGTATTGGAATTAAAGAACATGTCTGTGCTAGTGTGTTATTACCTTTCATCTCTCCTTTGTCCTTCTGGGCATACTTAAAAGCACTACTGGCATTCCTCACATTAAAGGAAAACTATTCCCCCAAAATGAATACTTGAGCAACAGTTTATATCTGAGGGGTATAGTTTTCCTTTAACGCCTCACTAGTTAGCGGATGTTTTGGTTATCACCTGTATGACATGAATTTTAATGCCACATATTTCAAACTTCTTTTTTTTGTTTGTCTAAATATACATTTAATCAATTTTTTATAAATTATGTAATTTCTACATTCTACCCCAAAGTGGAACATGCAGTAACAACTATGCAGAGAAAACATTCTATTAAAATTCTTGTAAATGATTGCTGGAAAGGCAGTTTTTATTAACAGACTTTCATAGGAGTATTATTAATATAAAAAAATACACTTTTAAATGCACATCTCTAAAGGAACATGCAATTAAATGTATTTCTTTACTCTTGAAATTAGTGTAAAAAGGAGACACAACTCCTAGCTCTTTATAAGCTGCTCTCTTTATTGGTCTGTGTAGTATCACCGTAAATTAAGAGGGAGACAGCTCTACCATGACCATCAATTTATTGTTCATTTCATCTCTATTTGCATTGTTAAGGACAACAAATATGAAATTAAGCAAAACATATTATCTCAAATTTTCTGACAAAAATTCATGCTGCCAAATTTAATCTAGGCCTTGCAGAATATAGGAATATAGCCACTTGCTAATTAGTCCTTTTGAGTTAGACCAAACTTTCAAAATACAAGAAATGCTCAAAAGATGATTTAGGGTGAAAATCTATAAAATAAGGGAGAAACTGAAAAGGCAATATTGCATAACAAATAGTTTGGCATATTCCACAGCCATGTGTGATTCAAGCTTCAGTTTTACAACCCATTCAGGGTGACTTAAACTTTGTTTTATATAATAGTATTTTAATAGTAGAACATATCATAAGTAATGGGTAAAGTGTATATTGCTTATAATGTTAATCAAGGCAAAATATAAGAATATTGTTTACAGATAATCCCACCTATATAGCAAAAACTGATTTGAAAGAAAACCCATATTTGTTCAAGCACTCTCAAGGGAAATTTCATTCATCGTACTAAACCCCAGTGCTGTAAATTCACTGCACCGCAAAAAGAAGAATATAATTAGACACTTTGGAGACTGAAATGGGATGCAACAAAAAGCTACTGCCAGAGCTACTGTTTGCCATAGTATATAAATGTGGTACACATTTCAGTGAAGGCAGCTAGCTACAAATGGGATTTTGTGTTGATAAGTAGAGAAGAAAATCAGTGTTTCGTAACATCAGGCATAAATAAGAGTCAGGCTGGCTTAATGTAGCCTTCCATTCTCCTGTTTAAATATTAATAAGGATTTTGTTTCATTAACAATTGTGCTATTTGCTGTTGCACATTATTAATTTGTCATTTGGCCTGAAAGACTGTTAATCTGTTGTATCTCTGTTGTAACTAGCATTGTATCTGAAAGAATAATGGTAAGGTGTGTATGTACATATGTATATAAGTCAAATAGATGAGCTGTCTTGAAAAAGGTCTTAGAAAGGGACTGAAACGTCGACCAGTTCCTGTTTTAAAATGTAAGCAATAAATTATGAATTTTTATTGATATCACAAATCCCAGTGTGCACCTTAATTTTTTTGATTTTTATATATATATAAATATATATGTGTGAATAAAGTATCCCCTCTTACAAAATTATAAGGATATTATAAGTTACCTTGGAGTTTCATGACCATATAAAAACATGAAACTCCAAGGTAACTTCTATACTATACTATGATTATAAACCTAATACAAACGTTAATCAAATATGGGACCAGGAAATATGCATCAATAATTTTTTTTGTGCTATATAAATAAATGTTTAGGATCATAAGGAAGTCCATCTTGTTGAATTTAGGAGTTTTGTTGGGAAAATGTCACCAGGATCAGAGCTTGTAGTGGAATTAAAGAACATGTCTGTGCTAGTGTGTTATTACCTTTCACCTCTCCTTCGTCCTTCTGGGCATACTTAAAACCACTACTGGCATTCCTCACATTAACGCCTCACTAGTTAGCAGAAGGTTTGGTAGTCACCTATATAAAGGTATACATGAATTTTAACATTAGGCAATTTTTTGAGTGCTATTCAATTTCTTGGAAAAATTCGTACAATTAAACAGCATTGTTCAATTTCATGAAAAACATGAAATTTCCTTTGATCGTTCGAAAAATTTGTATGAATTGAATGATCGAAGCGTTCGATCGTACGAATGCTATTCGAGCAGGTAATAGAAAAAAAAGCCTATGGGGGGATTCCCATATGCTTCTATTGCTATTCAGTAGTAGGTTCAATCTGGTGAAGTAGGCAGTCGAATAAAATTTTAAAGTTGAAGTACTTCGATCATCGAATGGTCTATTCGATTTTCAATTTTTGCATATTCGATGATCGAAGTGGCCAAATTTCCATATTCGAATATTCGATAGAATCGTACGATCGGAATTCGATCGAACTTTGAATTATTCACGTGAATTTTGTAAATCTGCCCCCACGTTTCAAACTTCTTTTTTTGTTTGACTAAATATACATTTATTCAGTTTTATAAACCATGTAATTTCTACATCCTACGCCAAAGTGCAACATGCAGTAACAACTATGCAGAGAAAACATTCTACTAAAATTCTTGTAAATGACTGCTGGAAAGGCAATTTTTATAAACAGATTTTCATCAGGAGTATTTTTAATATAAAAAAATACACTTCCGTAAAGGAACATGCATATAAATGTATTCCATTACTCTTGAAATTTGTGTAAAAAGGAGACACAACTCTTAGCTCTTTATAAGATCCTCTCTTTTTTTTGTCTGTATATTATCACAGTGAATTAAGAGGGAGACAGCTCTACTATGACCATCAATTTATTGTTCATTTAATCTCTATTTGCACTGGACAACAAATAACATTTTATGAAATTAAGTAAAACATATATCAAAATTGTACCAAAATAGGTCAGTTTTTGATCGAATAAAAATTGTTCAATTCATTCTAATGCATCGTTAGATTCAAATGATTTTCACCAAAATCCTTAGATTTTCAAAAAGTTCCAAAAACACTTCTTAAAGGTTCCAGGAGGTCCCCCCGTAGGCTAAAATAGCAATCTGGCAGGTTTAAGGTGGCAAAGTGTCGAATTTGAATTTTTTAAAGAGACAGTACTTAGATTTTCAAATGGTTCGAATGCGGACAGGGGGTTGGTGTGGGGAGATTGATTACATCAGGGACAGCCCATTGATCTATTGGGTGGAGTTATGATGCAACATGCAGCAATCATTTTCTCCACCAGCTGCAATGCACTGGCAAAATATGCACTGGCCATAGCCCGAAAATTACTTTATATGTGTTTTATTAAATGTTCCCTAAATTTAGCTTCATGTTAGCATATCCTTTACCTGTTAATATGTGTGCCTCGCTGTATAATACGTTTTTTGTACTTCGACCATTGTTTAAGAAAAGAAAGGTCACAGATGGTCAAAATGTTGCACAGTAAACTATTTGCTGGATTTAAAGTCCTGTGAATGCATGCGTTCAGATTTATAGATATGTGTGTTTTAAAATATTTATATTTTTTATTGGATACCAAAAATGTACAAAATGTAAAATGAAGACTGTTGTCAGAGAAGATTAAAAACATTGTCAAGTAATGCATTCTATTTTTAGCACCATGTAACAGATGGCAGTTGGTACAATTCATTCATAACATTTCATTCACAGAAGAGATTATTGGCTATTTAAATGCTTGCTCGAAGTCTTCAACAAAATCCCTTTTATATTCTTTTTTTAAACCAGAACGCTTAACATGTTGACCTCTATAAACCTTTTACAATTATCATCACATTTAGGTCAGTTGCAGATAAATCCTAAGTCAAGTCTGTGTATTTTCCCTGTACAGTAATTCCTCTTTTTCATAGTGTATAACCCTTTAAATAACAAATGGTTACAAATGCATTGTTTTATCAGATGTGTGCTGTGCATATGTATATAGGCTATTTCACTAAAAGGGTCTTGCCAACAATATAAATGTATTAAAAAATCAAGGTTTTGACTCTCCTGCAGCTGATGGGAGTGCATATATATATATATATGTGTATATATGTATGTATATATATATATATATATATATATATATATATGTAACATAGTACTGCACTCAGCGGGAATACTTGTGAAAAATTTAAGCTTATTGAAAAGTGGATTTATAGAAACATTTTTTTTTTTTCAATGAATTTAGATTTTTTTCACAAGTATTCCCGTTGAGTGCAGTGCTATGTTATTTTTTTACCAGCAAGTTGTTAAACAAGTTAAGGGTGTGCTCCCCCATGTTTACACACACACACACTAATTGTAGAATTGTGTATATATATCTGTGTGTATTGTAAGTGCTCCATTAATTTATTTTTTAAGCTGATGAAGTATTCCTATTTTTATTTTTCATTGCTATGCTCCTCTCTCCAGCTTGCAAGATGAAACAGCACCACTTATTTTGTGAATTAAAATGCCTTTATTGTAGCCTTTTTAGGGCATTACAGCAACGTTTTGGGTCTCACTTGACCCTTTATCAAGCTCCTCTCTCCACCAATAATATTTTTGTTGGAGGACTTGAAAGGGAATCCAGAATCCGACGACTATTAATAAATGACTACTAAATTTTGGATGTTGTTCTGTATAGTCAGGTTATTCGGTTTTTTTTTTTTCCAAAATAATTGGCTGCTCTAATTTATACAGATTTATATATTTGAAAGGCTGAGGGTAGTACTGAGGGACTCTAAAACTAGAAAGTGGCCCTGATGCCCATCTGTGTACACCTTCTTAAATGTTTTTTTTTTTTTTTTTTAATTTATCGATATAAAGAGAAAACTCTAGCTTCAATTCCATGGTAGTACAACGAATATTTTGATGGCTGTGGTAGCAGTACGAATCTCATATGATTTTTTTCCCGTTGCAGATCACCAGAAATTGGAACGTGAAGCAAGAATCTGCCGTCTTCTGAAGCATCCCAATATCGGTAAATAAAACTTTTTTTTTCCTGAAACTTTCAAGAAGTGGGGAATGTTAGGACTATTTTGTTCTTCTGTGTGATGGGTTCAAGCAAGTGTTTAGAGAAGAACAAAAGCCTAAAAAATATTTTGGCGTAATTTGAGGCTCAGTAGTCCTATAACCATGTTCAGTGATCAATGTCTTAAAAGTTTACAGCATCAGCTCCCCATCTTTGATCTTGCTAGTCCATCTTTTGCAAGACAGTGGTAGTGCTGAACAAGCTCAGTGCTTTCTGGTTTCTGGCTGAGAAGCTAAACTTAAAGGTCACCCAAAATTGTCAAAACATTAGCAGAAAGTAAGGCTACCTCTGTCATAGTAGCTGATGGACAGAGGTGGGACAACACCCAACTCTGTACTTCCCACTAGACTTGTTACTCATACCCACTTAAACACTCTTCTCCAGCAAAGTCAGCCACATCTTGCACACTTCTGGTACTCACAAACTTATTCCATTCCCCCATGCACCCAGTGCCAGAGGCAGAAAAGGTTTGTGCTTAGGGCCCCTCACCATTTTACCCTAGAAATGTTCTTTTCTGTCTACCCCTATTTCCAGCCCCAGCTGATGCTGCAGGGTTGAAACTAGACCAAATTATCTTGCAAAGATGGCAGTGCCCTTGTGTAAGGGTCAGAAACATTGTATTTTTTTCAAATATCTACAGTATTGAATACAAATAATGCTCTGTTAAGAACAGTTCTGCAGCAGTAATTTGCAGTTTGTTTCCCTTTACTAAAGAAAGATTTTTTTAATTAATTGGTTGGATACATACATAATACAACCTTTTTTGGCTCTTGTGTAAGGTAAATCTTGGCTTCTACTCAATAATTGTCAATGTAGAAATGCCAACTTAGAGTAGGCCGTAGCATTAGCCATGCTAAATGCCATCTGTGATAGTTTAATAAACTGTATGAATCTCTGCCCAGCATTAATTAAAATAGCCATTTTCACACTGTCAAGTTACTATTACCAAAATATCTCTAAATATCACTATGCTGTATCAGAAACAGTTTTTAGTTGTACAATTATTGCAAATGGTGTTATGCATCTTTTTCTAGTAGTGTGCCATATTTCCAATACCAGGTATTACAGGTTTGATTGGCATAATAAATAGTCTGGGAGCCACAAGTCTTTGACAGCAGTGATTTAGGAAACTAGATCAGATGTTCTTTTACAACTAATTTCTTGTTTGTAGCTTATAATGTATTTTATCATTCTAAACGATATGTGAATGAATGCAATTTTTAAATTGGTTTTATTACTTTAATTGACTAGGCAGACAATTACTAATATCTTACATAAAGTGGTAAAGCAAGCTCAAGTTTGACATGTGTTGTAGCTGTTTTTTCAATTTCTGGTTATCTGCAATGGAAAAAAAATCAAATGATATTAATTATTTGCTGAATTTATCTTAAATTAGGGAACTTCTCATTTCTATGGTAACGCTGATGCATTTGGTGAAGAATATGACTCTTAGTGCTTTTAGTCAAAGTATCATTACTTTGGTCACTGTTCGTGACCTGTATGCAGACCTTACATTGTTTGTAATGTTAATACAATATATAGGATGTTTAAATTTTCCTATAATGCAGGTGCAAGAGCCATTGCAGCCCATTGTCACTCTCTAACTTGTGTATCTGAATGACTCACAAAAGTTATTGAGTGGGTAAAGAGTTGAAGGGGGACATCTATGTGCCCACTACATACCCCCCATGCCCCTCCTACAGGCAGGTGGGAATGCAAAAACCATTCTGGAATGCACTTTGATCCCTTATATGTATCCAGAAACCTGCCAGTCCAAAATCTCATGCCCAAGCCAAGTGAAGCAAAGTCTTTATTTTGGAAGGTCATTGCTGGCATTTGCTTCCATCCAAGTCAGGCGTTGAGAGATCATTAGTGCTTTATAAATAAATGTATACATGCTTAATCAGTCCTGACTGGTCACTGGTACTTGACATTCCAAATTATTATATATGGGGTTCATTTGGGATGATGGCAGGAGTCTGTGCAGGCCAGTAAAATTTTCCACTCATCTCAGCAAATTAATTATGGATATTCCTCACTTTGAGTGAGCATTGGAGAAACAGGAAAGATCCTTTCCTAGACTGGTACTCCATATGAATCATAGTGTATTGTATACTGTACAATGTAGCCAGGGGTTCTAGACCAAACCATGAAAAACAACCACAATCCATTACTCCTTCACCAATTTTCACCGAGGATAATGTATTTAGACAGGTAGTGCTCTTAACCACATGGTGAAATGCCATTTATAACTCCAAGGATACATCTTTACTGATGGAAGTGGCCTTTACACTACTTTGGCCAAAACTTGGCATTGCACATGATGTTGGCCTTGTTTGCCTTTGATCACCTACAGTATAAAAAACCACCATTCCTACAAATAGTTCTTGTGCTGGCATTGCTTCTAGAACTCAACAGGGAGTGATCCAAATGAATATTTGTCAGATGTAAGTATGGCTGTACAACAGTTGGTGGGTATAAACTGTGTTGTACTCAACCAACACTAATAATGTACCATTTAGTGATAGATAATATACAAGTTGCTGGTTATACTGACCTTTGCCAATGAAAAGTACTCAAGGGGTTTCAAGAGAATGTATTATTATTGCATGTGTATCTAGAAGGTCCAAAGACTGGTTTGTTAGTATCATGGCAAGTCACTAAATATAACCGAGTAGTTAAGTGTGTTGCAGCTTTTAATGTTCCAAGAACAGATTGGCCACAATCAATAAGTGACCATTTGAGAGGGAAAAATAGTGACAGAGGTCCCAAGAGACATTTGAGGATATGGGCAGTGTTTGATCTATCTGTTACAATATTGTATTGCAAATACGGAAACCGCAAACTGATTTATATAGCCATTATATCAATCCTTTAAAAACAGTGTGATTTGTTTCACAGCAGGACAAATTAGTTTTCCATCTTATTTATTTTATATTTTCAGTGAATCGGTTGCTAAGCAAAAGTGTAATGCGAACACCAAATCTGCCACCTTATTTTGCATTGGAAGTCACTCTAAGGAAAAAAATGCATACTAATTTTATACCAAGTTTTTAACACAGGAAAGTATTGCGATGTGAGGTGTATTATCTCACCTTTTTTTTTTTTAAAGCATACTATATATGGCCCTAAGCAGATCATTTTTTTTTTATTCTAATGAATTCTATGGTCAAACTGAGAAGTATTTTCCCTGAATACTTTATATGCTATGATCTTGGGGCAAATTTACTAAATTCACATGAAGGATTCGAAGTTCGATCAAATTTTCAAAAAGATTTGAATTAGAATTTTCGAATGTTTTTGAAAACCACTTTGACCAGTGTATTTTGAAAATTCGATCAAATCGAATGATTTGAATAAAAATCTATTCAAATATTCGACAGTCGAAGTACTTGCACTTTAAATTTTATTCGACTGCCTAGTTCGCCAGATCAAAGCTACCGAATTGGGTTTTGAATAAAAAATTTGATCAAATGGTTAAAATAGTTCCATCGATTTCAAGCGATTTTTTTACTATTCAATCGTTCGACCAATCGAATTGCGGTAAAATCCTTCAAATTCGATATTCGAATTAGAAGGATTTTACTTCCCAGACTATTCCCATGGTCGAATTCGAGGGTTTTTTAACCCTCAAATTCGACCCTTAGTAAATCTGCCCCTTGTTTTAAAAAAAGAAAATGTGCTTCTTCCAAACTGTTTATCATTTGATAAATAATGTCTATGCTATAAAAATGGCAACATTGCTTAGTATAGTTTCATTATTCCACTAATAAAACTAGGGATGCAAAATATTCTCCTCATTGGGATTGATACAAATTTACGAATATTTTACACAGAATTTGGCCAATCCCAAGAGGATATGCACATTAGTGTTCAGACTGAATAAAAAGCGTGTATTTTGTACGGCACAAATTGTCACATAAGCATTAATATTTTTTTTTTAGGGTTCAGCTTGGCATTTGGATTCAACCGCATCCAAACTGATCGAAATAGTATTGTTTCCCCCAACCGAAATGTGTTTTTACTCCAGTAGGTTGCTTTTAAATTACAGGAAAATGTTTTAAATCTAGTTTGTGTGAAAAGACCCAGTGATTCCACCAGCATTCTTGGTTACTAATGATTATATTCAAAGAGTGTTTGGAATCTTTAATAATACCAACTACATATTGTAGAGCAGAGTTAAAATAAGTGCTTTTTACTCAAAAATGGTCTCGTAAATGATTTAATCTGTCTACATGCAGTATTTAAACTTGATATCATTAAATGCTTCTAGCAATCTCTTAGAAACAATCCAGATATACATATGAATGAATGAGATCAGCCATGTTTTAGTGCTAATGAATATAAAGTATTAAAATCAACACAGAAAAATGTTGGATATAAAATATACTTCTGTATAATTTAAGATTCTTTTTATAAGTCAGATAATTGTGCCTATGGCAGTTAGTATTGTGGATGATTTTTGGGTTTGAGTGCACACATATAGGTCTGAACTATGCAACAACACTAAGCAGCATTCCTAGCTCAGGTCTAGAGTTGTCCAGTTTTTATTCTGGCCTAAAACTGAACATACATGAAGGGAATCTGAGGCAGTCAGTGTCTCATTATAGCTCCTCCCCCCTGTCATTGGTTCATCCCTACATGTCATTGTGGGGAGGCCTAAACCTCAGAAACTACCGTAGTAGTTCCCAGCCCATCTCTTTAACCTTTTCACCTTTAATGTCACCACCCACCGCAGGTTTGTAGTGGTGGGCAGGCAGTGAGCTTGTCAGGGTGGGTAAGGATTACTTTCAGGAAGGACTGTTTGGATCAGGATCCCCAAGTTTTTTTTTTTTTGCGGGGGTCCCTGTGCTTACAAACTACACTGATCAACATGGATAGATATGAAGTTTTTAAACCAACCCCTTCTATGGGCTTTAATCAGGAGGATTTTACAAATGGTGTTTTCTTTCATATTATAAATTATTATTTCTACTTTTTTTTTATCTAAGTCGCTACATACAGATTTCAACATTCTCAATTATAACTACATGGAGCTGTAATTTAGCAGCAATTCAAGGGGTAGCAGTTGAGCATCCCTGAAAAAATACCTTGTGAAGATGATGGCCAAAAACATGCACTTGCTTATTTTTTTCTCCGACCTGTGATCCTTCATTGAGTTCACCAAGCAAGCAGATCTCTCCCTGATATGCCCACCTTGAGATGGGCAATATCGGAATGATCAGATTATGGGCCCTAGGGTCTGTTGGCAGCTTTTATCAACCGGTGTATGTCCACCTTTAGGTAGTGAGAAATTAGGGGAAGTAGGGGAAGTATGAATAGGGGGCCCACCGGGAGTACGACTTTAAAGGGGTGGTTCACCTTTAAATTATCTTATATTATGGATAATTCTAAGCAACATTTCAACTGGCCTTTTTATATAGTTTTTGAATTACTTGCCTTTTTCTTCTTAATGTTTCCAGCTTTCAAATGGGGTCACTGGCCCCATCTGATAATTAAATGCTCTGTGAGGATACAAATTTATTGTTATTTCTACTTTTATTACCAATTTTTCAATTTAGGCCATTTCCTATCCTGTTTCAGTATTATTTAAATCAATATGTTTGCGAGGGTGATTTGCACCCTAGGAACCAGATGGCTGAAATTGCAAATTGGAGAGCTGTTGGATAAAAACCTAGATAACCCAGATACCATAAATACTAAAAATGAAAACAAACTGCAAATTATCTCCGAAAATCCATTTCTGCATCATACTAAAATTTAATTTAAAGGTTAGCAACTCCTTTTAGGGAATGGTAATTGAAGGGCCCTCCTCCTGCACCCAACCTCGCTCAGATCCCCTCCGCCACATTCCTGATGATGGCAACATGACCTCCCTCTTCCTTAATTTAGCGCTGTTACAGTACATACCTCCCAACTGTCACGCGTTTTGCAGGGCAGTCCTGATTTTGACAGCTTAACCAGCAGTCCCTGTTTCTTACTGAAATGTCCCTTTCTCTTTGATCTCTTGCACTGACACAAGAAACAGATACAATATTTCTGACACTTAATTAAACAAAAGGACTTTTGACAGAGAGCTTAGAATACTTGGCACATGCACTTTGATACTCTTGTAACTGTTTCAGCTAATCAATTGTAACTGTTTAACATGAGATTTAGGGCAATCCCCTTCATTAAAGTATTAAATGTTTGTTTGCAAATGCAAGGAGTCTGACTGGTAAAATGGGAGAGCTGGAGGTGTTGGTGGGAAAATATGATGATGTGGTTGGTTTGGCCGAAACTTGGCTAAATGAGTCGCATGACTGGGCAGTTAATATCAGCGACTAGTTTACCTTGTTTCAGAGGGACAGAGGCAATAGAAAAGGAGGAGGGGTATGTTTTTGGCAGGATTTAAAAGCTTATATAAAGGAGGAGGTTAAGTTAGAAAATGAGGGGGCAGAAGGCTTATGGGTGGAGTTCTTCACCAATTCTAAAGAATCCAGCAAATTAATTGTAGGGGTATGCTATAAACCCCATAATGTAAGTGAGGAGGCTAAGCTCCTGATGCAAATAGAAGAGGCTGCTAGTTTCGGTAAAGTAATGATAATGGGCGATTTTAATTACCCAGATATTGACTGGAGCAACAGTGCTGCCAGTTAATGGGAACAAGTTTATAAACTTGTTGCATGACAATTTTATGGCACAGGTTGTTGAGGAGCCTACCAGAAAAAAATGCTATTCTGGATCTAGTGATCTCAAATGACCCAGAAATTATAGCAAATGTGCAAGTTATTGAACCCCTGGATAGTGACCATAATGTTATCATTTAATATGCAAAAAACTAATATTTACTGGGGCAACAAAAATTATGAATTTCAGAAAAGCTAATTTTAGTGCATTGAGGGCTGCCCTTCAGAGTATTGATTGGGGCATTAAGTTTGCATCTAAAAACACAGAACAGAAATGGTTGTTATTTAAAATATTTAAATCATAACTGTTCTCAATTTATTGCCTTAAGGAGTAAATGTTTAAGGTCTAGGAATCATCCTTTGTGGCTTAATACAGAAGTAAAGAAGTTAATAGGAGCAAAGAGAAACGCATTTAAAAACTACAAATATCTTGGGACAGAAGCTGCATTTAATGAATATAAAAAATATAATAAATGTTGTAAATCAGCAATCCGGAAGGCAAAGAAAGCAAATAAAGAGTTAACTGCGGTGGAGGTAAAATCTAAAAAAAGTTTTTTAATTATATTGATAGTAAAAAGATGCAGGTTGAGAGTGTTTATCCATTAAATAATGGTACCAGTATGGTTGTAACAGATACATAAAAGGCAAATGTGCTAAATCAGTTCTTTTCTTCAGTGTATACAATAGAGGAGTCCCCAGTCACACTTCATAACTGCACTGATGGCTCAGCTCAATCCATTCAGCGGCTGACTCAGGATATGATTCAAAAAGCTTTAATAAAAATGAATGTAAACAAGGCTCCAGGGCCTACAGGGCATACACCCTCGGGTTCTAAGAGAGCCCCAATTTCGGATTTTCTCACATTCTTTCATCTGGTATGGTGCCTATGGCTTGTTAAAGGATCACATTCAAAGTTTTTCCTAGAGCAGGGATGCCCAACCTTTTGAACCCATGAGCAACATTCAGAAGTAAAATTAGAAAAGGTACAGAGAAAGGCAACTAAGATGGTAAAAGGTATGGAAAATCTTCACTATGAGGAAAGACTGCCCAAATTGTGGATGTTCACGCTGGAGAAAAGTCACTTAAGGGATGACATGATTACTATGTATAATTATATAAGGGGATCATATAATAATCTTTTGCTTTATTTACCAGTTGGTCTTTCCAGCTGACGTGAGGTTGCCCATTCCGATTAAAAGAAAAGAGGTTCCGCCTAAATATTCGGAAGAGGTTTTTTTTACAGTGAGAGCTGTGAAGATGTGGAATTCTCTCCCTGAATCAGTTGTACAGGCTGATACATTAGATATCTTTTAGAAGGGGTTGGATGGCTTTTTAGCAAGTGAGTCAATACAGGGTTATGGAAGATGGCTCATAGTACAAGTTGATCCAGGGTCTAGTCTGATTGTCATATTGGAGTCAGGAAGGAATTTTTTCCACCTCTGAGGCACATTGGAGAGGCTTCAGATGGGGGTTTTTGCCTTCCTCTGGATCAGCTAGCAGTTAGGCAGGTAAAAAAGAGTTTGAACTTGATGGACGTGTGTCTTTTTCAACCTAACTTACTATGTTACTATATTAGCAAAACTGTAATGACACATAAAATATAAACATAAAAACACCAGAAATGTTTTCAGACTTTCCATAACCTGCGAAATATTGTAAAATGGACCTGGTATTTAGGGGGTGTGGCCACAAAATTGGTGTGCTCAAAAAAGTTGCAGCACAATTCTTTTGAGAGTTGGGAGGTATGCTGTTATTTGGTCCAGCTGGGGGAGAAGGTACGGTCCATATGGGGCAGCGAGCCTTGGGCAACTGGGCCCGTGTCCAACAAGAAGGTTCTGTTATTTATGCATATATGATATTTCTCCATATATTATTCAGTGGGACAGTCCTGCTTTTGACAGCTCAATCCGCAGTCCCGCATTTGTACTGGAAAGTTCCATACAATGTTGCAATGATACAATGTTTCTAACTTAATTGGCTTTTGGTAGAGAGCCCAGAACCGCCAGCAGGTGAAATAAGGTACTTTGTAACAATATTGAGATAAGCAAATAAGTAATTGTAACAATTCAGAGAAGTAGGCCTTTTGGGAAAGGTTAGACTCACAGCTGAAAGGGAAATTCACCTTCATTAGCAAAAGTGTAATAACACAGAAATAATCACAGAAATGTGTTCAAACTTTTATAACCTGCCAAATTTTGTAAAACGATTATGGTAATTAGGGGTGTGGCCAAAAAGTTGGGAGGTATACTCTAGTAAATGTCAGAGGAATACAGTGAAAATGTTTCTAATTGTTTCCAGTAGTGAATAAATGCTGCAAAATGCATTTTCTTTTTGTAAATTTTCAAGAGGTCTACAATACAGTAACATTTGCCATTGGAGAATCATAACAGTCCTAACCTATAGTTTACAAAACAAGGGCCTATTTTCACTGAAGATCACATTGCTTTGTAATTGACAGAAGCAACTGGCCTGTATGACCAGTTATGTTAATTAGTGATGGGTGAATCGGCAGCGTTTTTCTTCGCCAAATTATTTGCGAATTTATAGAGAAATTCACGAAACTGCAAAAAAATTCACGAAATGCCGCCGTGTCTCATTTTGGATGCAGGCGCCCACTGCCAGTGTCCAAAAACGGTGCCCATTGCCGGCCAAAAACGTTTTGCGAATAGCGGGAATTCACCGCCGGGGAATAAATTTGCCCATCACTAAGGTTAATGAAATAAAAGGCACACTATGGCCAGGTCTAATAATCCCTAGCAGCTCACAATATGCTTTACAATCAGCTGATATAAATAGCCAGAATAATACTGTTTTCTAAATGTCCTGCTCATTAAAATTCCCTTGTTAAAGTAGTCAAGATGAACCTTTAGTTGTGGAGTGAAATGCTGAAACGTTACCTAGTGGATTATCTCAGTCATCAGTGAGTTCTCAAACCCTCTACAAAGTCAAGTGAAGTACACAAGGTTACTGTGGCTTACAAGTCGGTAGTGTGGTTTCTTCTGTATGCTTTATTTTTATGAAACCAAGAACAAATATTGGTTCAACAAATAAATACCGATCATTCTGTTTTTTTGTTTTTTGTTGTATTTTGTTTTTAAATGTCACATAACTGGGATGGGACACTGCAAAATGTAGCTATGGAATTGTAATTGATGGTATTGCTTGATGCCTAATTGTTATTTATGTGAATATGATATTGGGAGATTTTCAAGCGTTGCATGTAGAAAAGTGTACCTGATTGCCACAGTTAAGTTACTTCAGTGTCACTCAGACTATGTGGTACCTGGAAGAAGTGCATGAGCCTGAAATTGCTGTTTGGCTGTTATAGCAAGAGTTTTTAAAACTTGAGTATGGCATCTCAGGAACTGAAAAGAATAAATACTAATTTTTAAGAAAACAACAATAATAATTATAATGGAAGGCCAGTGCTTTAAATCATTTTGTCTTCAGCTTTCTTTAGTATTTTCCTACAAATTATTACACAGATACAGGTTTGGGAGAAAATTCTTATTTGCCATGTTTCCCCATTTAGCCAATTTGTGAACTAGAAATGAAAAACAAGTTATTTTTTGCTCTTTTGGCCATCATTTATCTAACAGACCTGGCCATATGAAAGTATAATGATATGAATGGCTAGCATTAGAGAAGAAGGAAACCCTAAAAATTAATAGGGCTAAAAATGCCATGTTTTATATACTGAACTTATTGCACCAGCCTAGTTTCAGAATGTCAATATCAGCAATGATCCAGGACTTTAAACTTGTCACAGGGATCACCATCTTGGAAAGTTTCTGTGACACTCACATGTTCAGTGGTCTTTGAGCAGCTGCTGAACAGCTAAGTTTAGGGGTTGTTGCAAATTTTCAAGTGGAACTTGAGGTTGGCCTGTAATATAAGCTGATGCTACAGGACTGATTATTGAATTCTGATGCTCATTGCACTGGTTTCTGTGCTGCCATGTAGTCATTATCCATATTAATTGCTTATCAGTTTTATACTGTGACATTTCTAGTCTATGTGTACTGTATATTTTGAGTCGATCCCTAATCTCAGTAGCTGACATCAGCATAGAGTATGTGCAGTGAATCAGAAGAAAAGAATATGGGGAGCTAAAGGGCTGTGGTTGCCTTGGGCTGGTAGAGAAGCCCAAAACATCATGTACAACATTTCTAGCTACTTCTTTAGTTTAACTTTCCTTGTCCTTTAAAGGGGTGGTTCACCTTTAAGTTAACTTTTATTATGTTCTAGTATGGCCAGTTCTAAGCAACTTTTAAATTGTTTTTCATTATTTACTTTTTTTTTATTATTTTTCCATTTTTTCTGACTCTTTCAAATGGTGTCACTGGCCCTTTCTAAAACAAATGCTCTGTAAAGCTGGCCATAGATGTAACAATTACAATCTTTCTCAGAAAGGATCCTTCCAAGAAAGATCGTTCGTTTCAACACACACGTGTAGAGCTGAATCGTCAAATATACAGGTAGAAACAATAGAATTCTACTTGTATCTGACGATTCAGCACTAACAATGGCCGATGTTAAGGGTGCCTTCAAAGGCTTCCGATCAAAATTTTACGTCCAGCCCGATCAACCAGCCGACCGATATCTTAATCTTCTGACGATATCGGTCGGCTCATTTCCCACTATACACACACCAAATATCGTACGAAAATTAGTTTCATACGATATTATCTGTGCGTCTATGGCCACCTTAAGGCTAAGCATTTATTGTTGTTGCCACTTTCTATTCAGGTCCTTTCCTAATCCTATTCCAGGCTCTGGTATTGCTAAACCAGTTAAACTTTTTGACATTTTGGGGGCCTTAAAAATTATTTGCTGCGGGGCCCAGTAATATCTAGTTACGCCACTGCATATAGACCACAACAAGATTCGTGCTAATAGAATCTATGGAGAATACCCCTGGGGGAGGCAATCATTAGGCAGCTCACTCTAGTGCATAATAGCACATTTGTAGAAGGAAAGTTTTAAACTATGTTCAGTTATTATATTGGCTATTTTTATAAAATGTTTTATATTACCTTATTAGAAAATAAATTCTGTTTTTTTAACTGTTTTTTTCTAAGCTCTAGCATTAAGCATTAAGCTCTAGCATGTAACTTTTACAGTCATTTTTTTTTTTTAAATTTGCAAAAACCTGGGAAACAGATGTAAGCTCCTAGCCATATTACCATGGCTTCTTATTAAATATTAAGCAAAGTAGTATAAAAGGCTATCGATTGTGAAAGCAACAGCTTGACATTTGCAGTTCAGTTTTGTTGTTACTTTTAAGGGCAGTCCTCATTTATGTCTATTTTTAATGAGCCGTTCCTATCTCATTACCCCACTTCTCATTCCCACTTTCTAATCTGAAAGGTTTTCAAATACAGTTCTTTGGTTGCATCAGATACTGAAGGATAGGTTGGGCTAAACTGGGAGCAGACAGCATTGCTAGAATATTATAGTATGAACAAAAGTATTTGTGTTTATTATATACCATTCCATTGAACTCACATTTGTCAATGTAATCATTTGCAGTACTGCATAAATAGTTTTTTTCAGTTGCAACTGCAGATACCCGCACAACTGGTCCATATTTCTCTTCTCTCAATAAATGTTATTACTAATCATCATGATAGGCAGGCATTAATCAGGGCCACAAAGGATTAGAATTCAGGAGCCCAAAAGGTTCAAATAGTAAAGGTTTTATTTCATATTATGTTAAAAAAACAGAAAACCTTGAGCATTTCGTTTCACAAGTTTCACAAGCCTATGATTAAGTGTCCCTTGGTGACATGAAAGGCTTTCTGTCTTTTAACATAATGTGAAATTAAAACTTAATTCTACTCCTTGGTGGTCTGGCTTGATGCCTGCTTGCCTATCATGATGATTTCAAAGTGAACTACTCTCCCTATGCTGAAGTCTGGGACATGAGCAGCAGGACCCTCTGAGAAAGTGGTAAGTTTATATACACTTGAAATCCCTGGATTGATCAGCTTCTATCATTTTTATTTACCTATATATGTGTTATAAGACGGGTCCTTTTCAATGCAAACACATCTGTTAACATGGTCAACTACATGTGGTCATTACCTTCTAGACTTAGGGCACTCTACAAATACTGTACATTATGTATATATTAACATATATATATATATATATATATATATATATATATATAAAGTACCCCCTCTTGTAAAATATAAGGATATTATAAGTTACCGAGGAGTTTCATGACTATATAAAAACACGAGGCCGAAGGCCGAGTGTTTTTATACAGGTCATGGAACTCCGAGTTTGAGTGAGTCATGAGTTTCAGTGAGTCATGTGACAGAAATGACATCAGAACTCACCGTTTATAACAGATGACATCAGAACTCACCGTTTATAAGGATATAATTTACAAGATATTTACGGCTTATATAAATAATTAACATATATAAATAAACATATATAAATGTGTATATTAACACATGCAGCGTAACTTGCTCTTTATTTATAGGATCTATTATCTAGAAACCTGTTCTCTACAACTATGGGAGTTCTATATTCCATAGGGTTGTTGGAAAACACGCAATTTTTCTGCACAGCAACAACGACGATACTTTGTAGGAACTAAGCTAACATATTGCAAGTTATTTTTAAATGAATTCTTAAAATGATTAAATATTTTTAATAAGTAATAAAACCATATATAGTAACAAAGAAAGTATATGTACTTATATACAGTCCTGTTTGTTCTTTTCTCATTTAAATGTTTTTTTAGTAGCCTAATGATACAATGATCCAAAATCCTGTATCTTGCATCCTTACCTGGAATGCCAAGCGTCCCCAAGTATTCTGAATAATAGATCCTGCGCGAAGTGCTGCACATGTCCTATTGGACTATCACAGGACAGTAAAACACATGCTGAATATAGGATACTGAAGGATACCGTAGGCTATTGGATACTGCAATGTGTTGACATGTACGCTGAATTCTCTGTTTCCCTGATCTCTCATCTGCCTTTCAATAAAATTCAGTGGATGTGAATGACACTGTTGCAATTGGTGACAATGTATCTTATTTATACATCCAACTGTAATCTGCATGACACTTTAGGATAACATTGAGGTGATAGAGCCCTCCGTCATATTGCTTTCAAATCTGCATCAAGGTATACACTGTATGAAAGATTTCTGTAATAATAACTATGGAGCAATTGAAAGAGTTGCTATGGTACAGAAAGGCACAGCAAAATGCTGCTTTATTGCATTATAGAAAGCTGCTGCTCCTGCAATGTCATTTTGATTGATTGTGTAGGCTTTTATTATCTCTGTTTGCAGATTTCTTGCTCAGTTTTTCAGTTGCATTATGCAAAGTTTTAACCTAACCTCTCATAATGTTTGACCTGAAAGGTATGTAAAATATTTTACAGAAGAATGTGTAGCTTCACAGAATTCTACTGAAGAAGACTGTTCTGTATAGGAGGGCATGCTGATACATGTCTGTTATAATGCAGCGGGCTAGAGTTCTGGTGCAGTTAAGGCTATTATTACTACCCTTTATTTATATACATGTTCTGTAGAAATAATACATAATTCACTTCTCTGTGCCCTAAGCTAAAGTACCTATCCCATTTACAGGACATGCTAGGTTTCATTTAATCAGGAGTCAATCAGTCTTTCTGTATCAATTAACTGAAGTACCTGGAGGAAAGCCACACACCCATGGGGAGAACAGTACAGACGTCTTGCAGATAGTGTCCTGGTTCAAGTGAACGCAACCACTGCACCACCTTTTCATGAAAAAATAACCCTCTTGTATCTATGTTCCCATTCTGTCCTAGTAAAATGGTTAATACCAGTTAAATGGCAATGCTAGTTAGAACAGGTATTAGTGGCTATATGTTTGAGGTCCCTAATACTGCTGATTTATAATGAATGTTTTTGTAAACAATGTTTTTAGCTATACAAGGCTTTATTAGTTTTATCTTTTCCACATTTATACATTTATATGAAACAGACGTGTGATTAGCACTAGCAAAATTAAATCGTTTGCTCATGAATTTAGAAGGGGGAAATCTCTGCTGTTAGAGAATGCTAACTCAGAAAAGGTTTTAGAAAGCAGTAAATGTGTTTGGGGCTTGTGTTTAGAAGAATTCTCTGGGTTTTTCCCCTACATTTTCCATGAAAAAGAATAGCATTTGAAGATTTGGTGATTTATATGGAGGACTGGCTGTTCCTTTTCATTCCAAATATGTCACATCAATAACACATTTACTTGCCAAATATTTTCTCTTGTGGGAACAGGACTGTAATATTAGGTGATGTACAGTATTTCCAGTTTTTATGATCCAGGTGCAGAATATGTCAGTTGCTCTTCTGGAAAGGTTTATTTTGGTAGTCTGTTTTGAGAAACATGTAATTTTCTTCTGATAAGTACATAGTCAGATGTTCTGCAGTCAAGGGCTGTTTTCCTTTTGTTTATTATTATTATTATTCTGATATTATTATTCTCAAAGTTCCTTTTATAGTCTAAGAAACTTTGTGTCAGATGTATTTGCACACTTTCTTTCTGGACATTTATTTGGGGATGTTGAAACTTTACGTAAGGCAAGTTTGTATATAATTCATAATTCTCCATTTGGTACTCCTTTCCATTTTGATAGAGCTCTCAACCAAAAAAATTACTAAAAGCTTGTAATAGCTGTATTTTTCTGTACAAATTGCATGCGCATAGTCCATGTTATGAATGCATCGTGAAGGTGTGACAGCCGACAGCATTAACATCACATTAGTCCATCCATTCAGTTGTCATATTAGTCATGGAAACATACAGTAGTGCTCATAAGTTTACATACCCTAGCAGCATTTATGATTTCTTAACCATTTTCAGAGAATATGAATGATAACATAAAAACTTTTCTTTTACTCATGGTTAGTGGTTGGTTGAAGCCATTTGTCGAACTGTGTTTACTCTTTTTAAATCATAATCACTGCACAAACTACCCAAATGACCCTGATCAAAAGTTTACATACCCTGATGATTTGGCCTGATAACATGCACACAACTTGACACTAAAGAGTTAGAATGGCTATTAAAGGTAACCATCTTCACCTGTGATCTGTTTGCTTGTAATTAGTGGGTGTGTATAAAAGGTCAATGACTTTCTGGACTCCTGACAGACCCTTGCATCTTTCATCCAGTGCTGCACTCATGTTTTTTGGATTCTAAGTCATGAGGAAAGCAAAAGAATTGTCAAATCATCTGCTGAAAAAGGTAGTTGAATTCTATAAAACAGGAAAGGGAAATAAGAAAATATCAAAGGAATTGAGAATGCCAATCAGCAGTGTTCAAACTCTACTTAAGAAGTGGAAAATTAGGGGTTCTGTTGAAACCAAACCATGGTCAGGTAGACCAACTAAGATTTCAGCCACAACTATTGTATCAATTCCAACAGCTGCCTGTAATGAAACTCAGGGTTCTGCTCAGCAGGGACTATGATAAAAAATGTATCAACTAAATGCATCAATTTAGAACTGTTAACAGGGTTGGCGATCCCTTTCCCAGAGCTGCTTTAGAAAGTGAAAAAAAAAGCTTTACACTTCAATATTAGAAAAACGGCAAATATAGAAAATAGAAAGTAATTGGAAAAAGTCATTTCATTATTTCTGGTGAACTATCTGAAAACAACTGAACTTTAAAAAAGTGTTGGCATGTGAACAACCCTTTTAAGGAATACAAATTCAGCTTTTTAGTTATTTTTTATTTATTTTTTTTGTAAGTATTTGCTATTGTAAGCAGTATTTGTATATTTCTGTTTTTCTTCTCTGGTTCTGACATTTCAGAAAGTAGTTTCTCTTCTTAAGCTCTCTCTTTCTGCATTGTTTCAGGAGTCAAAAGCAGTGTTGATAGGGACTGACCAATATGGCTTTTAACTTTAAAAATGTTGTTTAGTAATGTGCAATGAAAAGTGTGAATTGTATATTAATTCTTTATGCAAAAAAAGTATTTTTGGACCTATTTAAGACAAAGTAACATAGTAAGTTAGGCTGAAAAAAGACACACGTCCATCATATTCAACCTTTTAACTTTTTTTTAACCTGCCTATCTGCTAGTTGATCAAGAGGAAGGCAAAAAAAACATCTGAAGCCTCAGAGGGGGAAAAAATCCTTACTTACTCCAAAATGGGAATCAAACTAGTCCCTGGATCAACTTGTACTGTGAGCTATATTCCATAGCCCTGTATTTCCTCACTTGCCAAAAAGCCATGCAACCCCTTCTTAAAGCTGTCTAATACAGATGCAGCCACTTGGATTTGTGAGTTAAATGCGTCATGACTCCGGTTTAATTGAAGAAACTGTGTTATCTAAAGTTATCTTAACTCATTTAATGCATTTAACCTTTTCATTAGCATACCAAAGCCCCATTGTTTTCAATGGTGAACTCTTTAATTGGATGGGATGCTGTGACACAATATTCTGTGCTAAGTGGGATAAATGGGATAGACGAGTTAAGTTTTTCTGTGTCAAATGTACAATCCAAAGTGGCTTCATCTGTATATCAGCCTGTACAACCGATTCAGGCAGAGAATTCCACATCTTCACAGCTCTCACTGTAAAACACCCCTTCCAAATATTTAGGCGGAACCTCTTCTAATCGGACAAGATTATAGTACTGGTCCTTTAACTCTGAACTGCATTTCAATCTAAGGAAACTTAGTCACCATGTAAACTATGTTAATTCAATTTGTTTCACAACTTTGTAATGTGACAAAAACCTTTAACTGATAAAACATATGATTTATTTGTTTTGTGACTGATCAAATGAAATAAAAACAGCATGACTTATTCTCATTGCATTTCCTTTTCAAGCCAAAGACAGATGGACAGTGTTACAAAGGGAGCCAGCAACCCTGCAGATGGACACATTTGCTTCAAGCTTCAAGTATTGCAGTTCCAAAAATTAGTCTTCACAGACCCATAAAATTAATTTAGATCAGCAGTATCATAGAGCTGAGAGAGTCAAATAACACTTTACAGTTTCGTAATTCTGTTAAGTATTATTTTTGATTAATTTGTGTTGTGGAGAAAACACAAGAAGGGCTCCTTCCAATCTGTAGTATTTTAGGTTGGGTTTAAGCTACCTTGCGAGCATTATGCCTAAACATTAAAATTTATGAAATTACACATGCAGGCAAGTAGCCTGGCATTTGGCAAACACTGACTCATCCACCTAATATTGTAAAACAGGATCTATCACTGCAGAGAATCGTTTCCATTGTACCAGTCCAATAGTGGCGACCTTTACACCAGTACAGCAACTCCTGGCATTGTACATGGTGATATAAGGTGTGTGTTTAACTGCTCACCCATGGAAATTCATCTCTCTATGTTCCTGATAAATATTTGCTGTGCTCAAGCTGCTTCAGATACAGTTTGATACTCTGTTTGATCCATTTGAAGGCACACATTTTTTATGAGCCATCTTTTTATTTTCTGTTTGTTGCTTTTTACAAATATGTTCAAGTTGACTTCAGTTACAGTTGACCCCAAAAGGGAATTTCGTGTTTTACAATAAGCCATTTGTTTCTTTGCACCCCTAACCTCTTTTTGGTTAACTGTGTCAGGTACTCTTGGGTAACTAAGAGTGTGAGCTTATTATAGAAAATTAGAAAATGGCTATGGATGTCTATACAACACAAGTAACTCAAAACAACTGGACTTGCTGAGAAAATGAAGACGTTTCACTGCTCATCCGAGCAGCTTCTTCAGTTCAACTGACTGGGGTAGGGGAGTTCTCGGCATATAGACTCTTCCCACAAACCAATCACAACAGCACATTGTAACTTTTCAGAGAGGTGACATCTGAAATTCACAGATGTGTTGATTCTGTGTAGTTACTGGGGAAATGAAGGGAGGGGCTGAAATCCCTCCAACTTGCAGTACAGCAGTAGAGTGACTGAAATTTATAGGGGCAAATTCACTAAGATACGCAAATTCGCTAGCGTTGGCTTCACTAGCATTCGCCGAAAATTTTCGCCAGCACTACGCAAATTAACTAAAGTGCGAATTTACGCTCAGGTCGCCGAACGGTAGCGTAGTTGCGCTAGTGTTACTTCGGTAGGCAGAGTGCTTTTACGCTAGCGAAGCCTAATTTGCATACGGCGGGAACTTTAAGTTATAATAGAAGTATATGTTACAGCCACTACATTCCACTACACAAGCCCAGGAAACCTTTAATAAATTAAATAAAGTTGTCCTATTGCCCTATATGTGCCCCTGTATAGTTGTGTTGCCATATGTTAGGAAATGTAGGGGGGAAGGAGGGTAACCCCCCCCCCCCCAAAAAAAAATATCCTCCTATGCTAATATACGCCAGCGGTTTTTTTGGGACTTAAAAAAAATTTTAAAAATGTTTTAATCAACCTCCTATTGTATTGGAAAGATAAATGAAAAAATCAGAAGGCACACACTTTCAGCTTTAGTGCAAAAAAACTTTGGTGGTTTATTGGAGATCTCCACAACGTTTCGGAGGTACAACCTCCTTTCTCAAGTGCTCTCAACAGTGTAATTCAATCCACAGGTATATAAAGGTGTGGGAATGTGCCACTCCTCCCCTCTAATTAGATGACATCATTATGTGCAAACATATACTCAACTGGTTATATCTTATGGTAGCCATTATTATACATTTAATTGTGTCATACTTACTATACCTGAATAGTGACTGGTAGTGCCCAAACATGATACATAGTGCTCAGTGATTACTTATTGGTGACGATAATGTCCATATTCACATAGATCACTTAAAATTCATCTTGTGGCTGTGAGAAAATAAATAAATAAAATGAATGAATGAACACTTTAGTTACAATCTTAGATCATACTTCATCACTAATAGTTCAAATTACAAAGAAAGGGGGTGATCACATGATGGTACCTCATTTAAAAAATAACAGGAAAAATTGCACTCTTCATTCAATCCCATAGGGGCCATAGTATTCAATTTATCTATCCACATTACTTCCTTCTGCAGTAATATACGGTTATAATCTCCTCCTCTTGGCGGCATGTTTACCACCTGTAACACTAACCACCTCAATTGATTGCTATTGTGCCCCTGTATATGAAAATGCTTACTAATAGGAGTCACATACCTATCATTTTCCAAATCACAGTTGCTGATTGTTCTCCGATTCTAATCTCCCTTTTTGTTTTACCAACATAGGCTTTCCCGCAGGGACACTTTAACATGTAGATTACTCCTGTGGTAGTGCAAGTTGCCTGGCGACCAGGCGAAGTAACGTCTAGCGTAAGTGCTAACATAGAGGAAAATGCTCATCTTAGTGAATTACGATCCTTCGTCAGTGCGCAACTTCACCTGGCGTAAGGGTGCGAAGTTGCGCATGTCTATTTACTTTGCTAACGAAAATTCGCCAGAGTCCATGTTAGTGAATTTGCGAAGTTGCGAAATGACGTTGCGCTGGCGAATTAGCGCTAGCGTTAGACGCTTCGCGCTTTAGTGAATTTGCCCCATAGACAGCACTATTCACCTGACTTGGGGCAGATGGGAAACTGACAATATGTCTAGCCCCATGTCATATTTCAAAATATAAAAAAATCTGTTTGCTTTTTTGGGAATTCTGCTGGAGCAGCACTATTAACGGATGCGTTTTGAATTTGCTTTGAAGTGCTCTGCTTGTTACAGACTTTAGCAATGTTAAAATCGGGGGCCTAGACCAAGATTTGTTCTGGGAGGCCTCAAAATGGTCTGCTTTCAATTTTGGGCAGATTCCCATGAGAATATTACACATATATAGAAATTCTTTGCTTGCACTGCAAACTTCTTGGGACAAAAAAGTTCATGCAAAAAGAGGCTTATTTACTAAACCTTGAAAGTATCTGGTTGGACTATTTGGGGCAAAAACTAAACATTTTGTTGTGGAAAAAAAAGCTAAAATGTTTCGAGATTTTTTTTATACCCCGATGCTGCAAAAAGCCAGAATCTGAAAATCCAGCATCTCCAACCTTTCAAGGTCCTGTATAAGTTAATAGCAGAGGCAAGTATCACAATTTGAAGTTATCGTGGTCTGTGTAGGGTTAAGCCCTAAAATATAACTCTTTCTGGGTTTACGGGCAAAAACTCGAAAATGTTGAGTGACTGTTGTAATAAACAAAAAAAGATAAATTCGAGTTTTAATAAATACCTCCCTTAATATTTCATGATGTGGAAATGCTGTTGGGCCCCTAATAAAATAACATTTACCCCACAAATGCAATATAAGCATATCTTATTTAATAATTATACTTTCATTTTACTTTAATATTTTATGCATGCATGTCTTTCTGTAGATTTGTGCATTGGCATACCAGCCAAGATTCCTAGATGAACACACATACTTCCCACCCAGACCTGGCCACATGTATTTATGCCCAGCAACTGCCCTATAACTCCTAAATTCTGGCAGATTCCACTATACCCCACCTATTTTCTTATTAGCAGCCTGGAACCAAAATAAGACACATTTGGGTGGAATGCATTAACAGTGAAACTTCGATTTTAAGTCCCCTGATTTTGTTTTTCCGCATTTTACATTTTTTATTTGTGGTCCCACCAATTTAAAATGAATTTCATTGGGTGCATTTCCCTGATTTTAAGCAATGTTTTCCTGGATTTTACTTCAAACATTTGTCCTGATGTAACCAAAAACAGTTTTTTCTTCTATGAATGTTATTATTTGTGAAATAAAATACTAACCAGATGTATATTTTGCCATGGTTCTGACTGAAAATGGTCAATTCCAAGTAGTCTGCCCCGTATACAGTCCTGCACCAATCACTTATTGCTTTAGGTTGTATGAAAGACAGAGATGCCTTGTACATGCCCCCCATAGTGTAACATTAAAGGAACAGTTCCGTGTAGAAATTAAAACTGGGTAAATAGACTGTGCAAAATAAAAAATATTTCTAATATAGTTAGCAAAAAAATGTAATGCATAAAGACTGTAGTGACTGGATGTATAACAGAACACTACTTCCTGCTTTGCAGCTCTCTTGGTTTTCACTGATTGGTTACCAGGCAGTAACCAATCAGTGACTTGAGGGGGGGGCACATGGGTCTTAACTGTTGCTTTTGAATCTGAGCTGCATACAGAGGATCAATTGCAAACTCACTGAACAGTTATGTCCCATGTGGCCCCCCTTATTAACAGGAAGTAGTGTTCTATTCTGTAATGTTAGACATCCAGTCATTCCAACCTTTATAAATTACATTTTTCTAATTATATTAGAAATAATTTTTTTATTTTACACAGCCTATCTATTTGCCCCATTTTACTTTTACACCTACTGTAACTGTAAATACTTAACCCTTGCTATTACATAATAGATACGGTATCTCATAATAAAACAGACTCCTGTTACTTACTTTAACACATTCCCTTGATTTTATATTTTTCTGGATTTTACAGAATTCTTTCTTGGTTCCCTTAAAAACAAAAAAATGGGGGTTCTACTGTATTTTGTTCCCAGGGCTTTTATCCTTTTATTTATAAATGTATTTATAAATGTAACTTTTTTCTTTGGTCTAAAACATGTCACTTCAATTATTGCAGTTCATTATAGAGAAATGAAATTGTTTAGTAAAATATATTTCTCCCTTTTTCGACAGTTCGACTCCATGACAGCATATCTGAAGAAGGATTCCATTATTTAGTCTTTGACTTGTAAGTAAAATGTACAATTGGCATCCAGTTATACAAATTTACGCTAATGGCACAAAACACTTTGAAAATGGTTATATCTCTTCCTACTGTGTCCATAGATACCAAATATCTTGCCCAGATATTCCCATTTGATAAACCAAGGGCCAACCCTATTCATGTATGAAAAGCTAATGTGGCATTGAATCCATAAGCAGTTTTTTTTAGTGTTAGTACAAGCGATATGGATTCTGAGATGATAAATGTATTTGTGACCTCCACATCACTTATAAGAGGACTTAATGTGAACTCTAAAGGTGGCCAATAAAAGCTGCCGACAGCAGAGTCGGCAGCTTATTGGCCTGTGTATGGGGCCCTCCGATGGGCTGCCCGGATCGATATCCTGACGAAAGTCGGCCAGATGTCGATCAGGCAGGATTAAAAATCTGGTCGGATCGCAGCCGCATCTGTCTGTTGATGCGGTCTCAGGATCCGACCGCCCATATGGTCTGCACTGTGATCTGGTCATTGGGCCACGATTATCACCCACTTCAGTGTGGGCATATCGGGGAGAGATCCGCTCGTTACGCGACATCACCAAACGAGTGGATCTCTGTGTATGGCCACCTTTAGTTCCTCCTCCATGGCTTTCCACTCCCCACATGGTATTCTCTTCTCAGTCAGTTATCAGTCATGGTTTGGAGAAGGGCATCACAGACGGGGACCCCTTTAACCATGGCTGATTCCAGACCTTTGTGAAGTGAGGTCTGTACCTGATTTTGGTACTGGCAGAAATGTTTTTTCATGATACATTGGCCTGTTTTATTAACTCTTACAGTCCTGTATCATGGCATTAATATTTATCGTTTAGATTCTCCCATATTTATCTACCAGTCTGCCATTCAAGCTACTGCTTGGTTGCTAGGGTAATTGGAACCTAGGAACAATATATTCGTTCCAAACTGGAGAGCTGAATAATTGTCTTTCCAAAAAATAAAGAACTGTAATTTATCTTCAATCAACCTAAATGCTTTTTTGAACACTGCCTGTTTATGATACTGATTTGTGGGAACAATATATATTTTTGAATGTGCTCCTTAAATAAAACACACAATGACCTTTGGTTGTTCAGTTTTTAACAGTTCCTATGGATACAGTGTAAGCGCTGCATTATAAAGTTCCCTGCCAAGCAAGGTTGCTTTTCATGGTGTAGATTACAATTAGAGGTTCACAAGTGGTATACCTTTACGTTCAGCAGATGTTTATCAAGGAAATTTGCAGAATGGAGACATGTTACAGTCCAATATTTATAAAACTGTTTTCATAAAAATGTAGCATGATTAGTAAAATTGTAAAATGCTGTTTACATGGTTTACTAACCATGACATTCCTTTTCAAGACTAGACTTTTTGCCCATACACTTCAGTCGACATTGGTGTTTATAATTATGGCATAAATTCATGTACAACTGTCCTAAAAACTTATTCCAAAACTTTTTGTGTAGATTACAATTAGTGGTTCACAAGTTTGAGGATCCCATGCTGTCACTCTTCAGAGGAAAGTAAAACAGAAGCGCAACTTGCAATTGGCCACCTTAAATACCTTTTCTCATGATGGGACACACCTGCCTATGAAGTTCAAGGCTTAACACGTTAATCCAACCATTTTGGTGTTGCCAGTAATCAGTATTGAACAGTTACATGCATTCAAATTAGCAAAATTACAAGGGTACCCAAATTTTTGCACAGCCAGTTTTTCACATCTGATTTAATTTAATACAACTGAATACTGCTTTACTAAAAATCTTTGTTCAGAAAACACTCCAGTACTCAGATGTTCTTGGGAAATGAAAGACATACCACTGTTATCTTTTTTGTTGAAAGTGGAGTAAATTATTATGCAGGCTGAGAGGGGTTCCCAAACGTATTCATAATAATATAGATTACAGTAAAATCACAAATGGAGTTTGCAATTGTCTGTGAAGAAGAAAACATCTTTTAATCACATATTTAGGTCATTGGTATAAGAAAAAGAATCATTTAGCCTAGGTGTTTGTGCAGTATTAAAGTGCCATTTTATTCATAAAAGAATTGTGTGTAGAAACATGCTCTGTTTATATATGGTATATACATTCTTGTGTTTGTAGACCAATGTATTGAAAATATCACTTTGTAATACTTTTCAAGCCGCACTTTAATGTTCACAATCTTATGGATACTGACTGTTACTCAGTTCAGGATTCAAAATCTCTTGGTAGTGTGCTTATTTCAAGGACAAAACAAAATCAATACTGCAATAGATATTATATAATAGATAAACTTTTTACATATATATCTATGTATATATATATATATTATTATTATTATTTTTTATATATATATATATATATATTTAATATACATTTCTAACACACAATGTTCAAGGAATTAACAACCCCCTTAAATTTTAAATCGTTTTCCGTATTACAAAATTTTAGGAGCAAGTACTTTTTTCTCCTGGAGACGCATTATACTTTCACTGGTTTTCACATGTGTTTAGCTACTACAGATAGGGGAAGTGCTCTAAAGGGGAAGTGCTCTTTACATTGATCTCTGTTTACAGTCCAATCCTTTTATAACAGATTTTTGACTTCCCAGTCTTAACACAATAATTTGTAGAGACCTTAAGGCAGTCCCTATTAAATAGATAAGATTCTGCAAATCCAATAAAAAGTACCCTGGTTCTATCTCAAGACATTAAGGAAATGGATTTGGCTGACACATGGAGAGAGCATATCTCCTTTAACTATTATTACACATTTTATTCTCTTCTGAATGGAACACGTTGTGTAACATTTAGGGTGGAATACTTATAATCTCTTGTATTTGTTAATAACCGTAAAATACACATCAATAAAAATGATTGAAACATAAAACCAAATACAGTTTTTACACTCATTTCCTACTCCAGGAAATCACTCTCCATATTCCTCCTCCAGCTACAGTATATCCATCAATTACCAGTGATGGCCACAAGCATTCCTTGTTCTGTCAGCACCAATCATGTCATACAAATGATCCTATTTTTTATGATGCAGTGATTAGGAATTTGAACAGCGCTGTCTGAGTATATAGTTACATAGTTGAATTGGGTTGAAAAAAGACAAAGTCCATCAAGTTCAACCCCTCCAAATTAAAACCCAGCAGCATACACACACACCCTCCATTCCTTCACTAACTGTAGAGTTTATTATCAAAATCACCTTTGATATTATGTCTGTCGACAAAATCATCCAAGCCCCTTTTAAAAGCATCAACAGAACCAGTCATCACAACATCACCCGGCAGTGCATTCCACAACCTCACTGTGAAGAACCACCTATGCTGCTTCAAATAAAAGTCCTTTTCTTCTAGTCTGAAGGGGTGGCCTCCGATGCGATGATCCTCTTTATGGGCAAAAAGGTCCCCTGATATTTGTCTATAATGTCCTCTAATGTATTTGTAAGTGTAAACATGTCCCCTCGCAAGCACATTTTGTCTACCCTCATAATTTAAGTCTTCCATCCCTCTAACCAGTTTAACTAGTTTCACGTCTCTGCATGCTCTCCAGCTCATTTATATCCCTGTTAAGGACTGGAGTCTAAAACTGCACTGCATACTCCAGCTGAGGTCTTACTACGGATCTAGAAAGAGGTATAATTATGTTTTCATCCCTTGAGTTTATGCCCTTTTTTATGCAAGAGAGAACTTTATTTGCTTTAGTAGCTACAGAATGACACTGCCCAGAATTAGACAAGTTGTTATCTATAACCCAATTATGTCCATTTAGAAAATGTTCTATTCACCACCACTTTTTGTAGTCTATCTTTTTTAGCCAGTTCTCTATCCAAGTACAAATACCATGTTCCAGGCCAACATTCCTTAATTTATCAAATGCTTTAGCAAAGTCTAAGTAAATCACATCCACTGCCATCCCAAAATTGAGGTCCCTGCTTACCTTCTCATAAAAAGAAATCATGTTAGTCTGGCAAGATCTATTATGCATAAAACCGTGCTGGCACAAACTCATAGTATTGTTATTTGCTATGAAGTCCAGTATCCTATCCTTTATTAATCCTTTGAAAAGCTTTCCTACCACCGACGTCAGACTAACTGGCCTATAGTTTTGAGGCTGAGAACGGGATCCTTTTTTTAATAGCAGCACTACATTAGCAATTAGTGTCAACCACACACGCACAATACAAGCAATATGTGATTGGTGCAGGACTGTATAAGGGGCAGACTTATTGGAATTGACCATTTACAGGTAGAACAGGCAGAATCTGGTTAGTTTTTTAGACCTCTTTATTTCACAAATAACATTCATAGAGGGAAAAAAGCAGTTTTTGGGAACATAAGGACAAAATTTGGAGGTAAAATCAGGGAAAACATGATTTAAAATCAGGGAAATGCACCCATTGAAATTCATTATAAATTGGTGGGGCCACACATAAAAAATGTAAAATGCAGGAAAACTTTAAATCAGGGGACTTAAAATCAGGGTTTCACTGTATTAATAAGGAAACCTTCATTAGCTGGTTCCTCATTTTTGTAGACAGATGAAAAGTATGCATTCAGAATCTGAGCTTTTTGCTCTCAACCAGCTGACCCCCTCTGATGATAAAGGTCCTACCCCTTCCTGTTTAATTTTTTTTACTATTAATATATTTAAAAAATAATTTTGGGATTTTTTTTTTACTGCTTACTGCTTCCTTTTCCTTTTTTTTGCTCTCCTTTTTTACTGCTTCCTTTTCCATGTCAATTTTAGCTTGCCTGGTGGCTTTTTTGCCTTATTTGTACCTTATAAATGATTTGGCTGTCCCAGCTAAAGCACATCTTTTCTCTATTTCCCACCTCAATACCAACACTTTTATTGAACTAAAAAGGTTTTGCTTTGCAACAACATTCCTTGCTTAAAAGCGGAATATACTGACATGTATATTTATTAAATGAGCTTGGATAAAAAGTTGTCATTTAGCATATTTACAAACCTACTAATTTTATCTGTCTTGGCAACCCCATTACCCCAGTCAATGTCCGGATAATTGAAGTTGTGAAGCTGCTTCTATTTGTAAAAGTAGCTGGGTTTCATACTTGTCACTCTTATACAAGGTCGTTTATTGCATACACCAATGATCATTTTCTTTGTAACATTTTGCCCAGCCAAAATCTCTACCCAGAGGGATTCCACACCCTCACCAGTGCCAGCAATGGTTATATCTGTAGTGCATAGCTTTAATTCAGGCTTTACATACAAACACACTCCTCCCCCCTTTTTAATCCCTATGTCCCTAAAAAGGGTGTAACCGTTTAAATTCACAGTCCAGTCACATGTTTCATCCCACCAGGTCTTGGTGATATAAATTATATCATAATTTTTAGAGCATGCAATTAATTCTAGGTCTCCCATTTTACCTTCATGCATTTGCCAGGATACAGTGGAGATTACTACTTTTACTTTTTAAATGTGCATTACTTTGAGGAGAATTATATGTTCAGTTAGTATTAAATTGTTTTCCTTGTAACAACTGTTTGCATCCCTCCCCCATGACCCCTTACTAATCCCACTACCCCATATACCCTAGCTTCCCCATAATTCTTTCTCTCACCCACCCCCACTTTCCTAGTTTCAACACTCCTACAACCTCTTGGCCATTCTTTCCCCTAGCACAGTGGACCCCCTTACATTGAGGTGCAATCCGTCAGGACTGTATAGGTTGTACCCCAAGGAAAAATCAGCCTAGAGATCTAGGAACCAAAACCTTCCTTCCTACACCAAGACTTGAGCCACGCATTTAGCGCCCTAAGCTCCTGCTGTCTCCCTAAACTTGCACGTGGCACAGGCAAAACTGCACTGCATACTCCAGAAAGCGTTTTTAATTCTGAGCTGGGTGGACTGTTATTTTTCGCATGTACAGAACAAAGCACCCCTCTCTGCCTGCATCACTGTAAATAATACTAAATGACAAGCACACTGTTGAACACACTTGTAGTCATGGCGGATAAATTCTCCCTTGAAGGTTTTGCCACATTTCATCTGTCACTGAGCTGTGTGCATCAAATATGGTGGAGTGGGGGAGAGACCATTATTTTGGTTGATTCGTTATACTATTACTACTATTAATAATGTTACAGGTACCAGTGTAACCAGTCCTCAATGATCCACTAATTTTGTTTGTATTACTGTGACAAATAATTATATAATGTAGCTGTCTGACAATGTGGATAATGTTATAACTCTTAATAATTCAGACAACAGAAAATATGTAGCAGCACCACACAGAAAAAATGTATTTGATGCACATTAAAATAAAATATGTACTGAATAAATGTTTTATGGGTTGAGCTGTTATGTGTCAGTTTCTGCAGTTTGTAGTATTATTATTATTACTATTTAAGTAGGAGTAGGGGAACATCAACATACTATATCTAAAATATATATTTGATATTTTTTTTCTAATGTGTTCTCTACTTTTATCTTTGCAGAGTCACAGGTGGAGAACTTTTTGAAGATATAGTAGCAAGAGAATACTATAGTGAAGCAGATGCCAGGTAAGTAATGATACTTTACATGAGAATCAAGGGAAAGTGCTGTTCTGTCATTAGCTACGTTAAGAGCAGGCTTGGGCTATTAAAAAAAAAAAAGTGTTGCTTTCCCTTTCTCTGGTAGGTTAAGAGTTTGAAGAGTTATATCATAGATGTACTGTATATATATATATATATATATATATATATATATATATGTAATGAACACAAATGATTCAGTATGAGTTCTAGGTTGCTGAATAGCATACTTATATTCTAAACCTTATGAGCGCCTGTTTGATTCTTGGTAGTATTGATGCAAGTGGTTGTAATGCTTTACTTCCATTAATGAAAACAATAGCAACAATGCAAGTTATTAATGTGCATCATTGATTTCATGGACCAAAGATTTTTACTTGTGACTCCAGATTACCAATGGAGTAATTGCGAAAGTCGCAATGAAAAATTAACACACACTTGAAGGCATCATGACAATATCAATGTAACACTTAGGCTATATAGTAACCAAAGGAATATTAATGTAAACTTGCCTTATCACTGATACTATACCAACAATAATATGTATGTGTATTATAAATGTATGCCCAAACTTGGCCAGCACAGGGATTACTGCAGCATGTTATCAACCTTACACCATCTTTTGATGATGAAGACTAAACATGATTAAGACACAAAGACTTACACTGAAGTGTGGTTTACAGTCTATACAGATTTCAGCCAAAGTGTTTTGTAATGTACCATTCGCATAGTGCTTACTGCAGCTTTGAAGGGTCATAACTGCTTTATTCTCTACTCCCAGCATAAGAGAGAGAGAAACTTCTAATTACAGGCACTGCAACAAGAACATGGAAAGAAAGGGTTTTCCTCAGTATTATTGAGTCCCTTTACTAGGACCTGATTAAAACAGAGCAGATGCTAAAGCAGTGTTCAGTGGAAACCCTTTTGCCATTTTCCTTTTTATAGTATATAATTGTTGAGAGCTCTCAGTTTCAGGGTTATCTTCCTAATAAAACAGAAATGCCAGGAAGAGTGGGCTTTGTATGATAAATTGAGCTTCAATGCCTTCAGTACACATATTAACAAGTTTGTGTTGTTCAGCTCAGCAGCAGAAGGCAAAATACAACTGTCACTTGTAGAATGCCAGCCTATTAGCAATAACAAGGAGAAGAATAAACAGAGCAATTTCCTAAGAGAGAGATGCATGAGGATTTTCCAGTGCTATATGCTATTCAAACATACCCCCCAGAACTGTACTAAATTTCTATTTTAACTGTAAAGTCTTCTTCCTAGAATAACATAGTTTCATTATAAGAAAATTAAGATTTCTGCAGTAATCAGTTTATAAGACTGATCTACTGTACATAAACTTTGATAAAACTGGGAAACTTCACACCAAAATAACTGTTTTTGAAGTACTGCCCTGTGCTTATATGGATTCCAGTTACAGTATGCCTTAAAGATGGAAGGGACAATAGGTTTCTTGCTCAGTTTCATGGCTGTCATTATGATGATGATCCTGACATCATCCCCAGTACCTTTTCTGCTTGAGCAATTGAAGCAAGAGAGGCCTGTCTATCTGTAATGATTAGACTCTCCAGATCCCTTATTTGATTAATTTTTGTATCTATCTAACCATTCATGGCCTTCTATTAAACTGCAAATTTATAACTCTTTTAATAAAGTTGTGTCACAGCCACTTGCTATCAAACACTGATCATGCTAGTTCTTTTGGGGGAGCTCGTTTTGCTTTGCTTAGCAAATGTAGAATAGGGAATGCATCCATTTCATTGTTTTTTTATTCCTTCATGCAGAGTTCTAATTTATTTTATGCCTACTGTTTTAAACACCCGTGCTCACCCTGGACTCTTGACAGCCTTCCACTGTGTTTAAAATGTACATAATATTTCTGCCTCCCTCTGTGTACTGCAGAATATGAAAACTGAGTGTCTTCATATTTATCTCCATCCACAAATAATATGTACATTTTAATGTCCTTTCTGTGAGATAAGAAATGACAGCACCTGTAATTTCATGTGTAAAATGTTTGCATGCAGCTGTTACTGTTAGATTTTACAGTCAAAAATGTGCCTTTAATTATTTTGAAATGTGACCGTGTTTAAATGTCTGTTATATATTTTTTTTGTTTTCATCTGTTTTATTGTACTGTAATTATTTGCCTTTAAAATGTTCTCCCTTCCATTTTGCCCTTGTATCTTCACAGTCATTGTATACAGCAGATTCTAGAAAGTGTAAATCATTGTCACCTTAATGGCATAGTACACAGGGACCTAAAGGTCAGTATATTGTGCCCATGAGCAGCTTAAATATATGGGGGGTAGGGGTGGGAGCGGGTGGTTGGAGAGGAATGCCTTGCTACATCTCCACCATCCCTCCCAAAAATGTAGCATAAAGCAATGCATGATACTTCCATTTTGCTTGTCTGCATGCTTCACATGCATAATGGCTGCCAAGGAAGTAGGAATCGCATAATGAGTCACATTACTATGTATTGCTATTTTATGTGCTTCCTGGATCATTATCTTGCAGAGATTATTTTTCTCCATGGTGGCATATGAAGCCTGCAGACATTAACACCACTTCTGTCCAAAGATGTTGGGTTACACTTGCATAACAACTGGTTCTAAATTTCTCTTTCTAAGAATGTATATTTATGTGTATCTAATTCATAAGATGGGTACTGAAGGGAAAATGATGATTTATTAATGATCTGTAAGCTAGTATCCAATCATAAACTGCATTGCCAAGTTTCATTTGACATGTATTCAAATATATAAAATAATCAAGAAACTGTAAATCCAGTTGTTTGCTTGTGATGTACACTAACCCAGCCTGAAGGTGTACAGACAGTGAGTGTAAGCTTGGAACTAACACAAGCCCCCCTGGTGTTTGCATGCAGTCATTGCATTCAGCAGATCCTGGAGGCTGTGCTGCACTGTCATCAGATGGGGGTGGTTCATCGAGACCTGAAGGTAAGTGACTGCTGCTTTGGAAATAGTTGCTGCAAATGAGGGTATGCTAATGTTTGGCAAAAGTCCTGCATGCATGACTGATTAACTTAGTGCAAGCAGAAAATGTATTTTAATGGATTTCCAGGTCCACCCTCAATAAGCGCTATACAAATAAAAACATACATAACAAAATGTGATACGTTTTATCGAAACAATCCATGTAAGATATAGATTCCATTACGTTTCTAATGGGATTCCACGTGTAACGCTAATCTGGGCTATCCACACCACAGATAGTTAAAATGTCCAGCTATTGGTATGAGCGTGGGTTACATTGGACTCCATCTACGATGTAGTGCAACTACAACACCCAGACACTGTGCATGCAACTTACAAAAATGATGGGTGCCAGGAGGTTCTTGGCGCAAACTCAAACAAACTTTTATTATGTCAGAGACAAATATCCTCAGGTTTACTCACGCAGGAGTTGAGCATATAGCAGGAGCACAGATGTCACACAGACATGTACAGCACTTCAGAGTAGTTGCACTCGCCAGAAGCCTTGATAACCCTTCCTTTCCTCCAGGAAGTCCCAGTACAGCAGTCTGTACCCTCACAGTCCCTTCTCACTGAGGTCCCTGCACTCAGGTATTTCAAAACCTGTGGACGAGCAGATCTCTCCCCGATATGCCCACGTTGAAGTGCTTGTATGGCTGCTCTTTATTGAATTAAAAAAAAGCTAGTAGCTTAGCATTTTTTTCCAGTCATGCTTTTACCAATCAAAAATCACTACTAAGGCTCCTACTAAAAATGATCACATATGTTCATGATAAATGCAGTAATTTATGCTTCATCTAATTTCCTTAACTCTTCGAAAGATATTTGGCAAATTATTTTGTAAGTGTAAGTGAATTCAGTTAATATTTGCAGCTGAAAATTATGTCCTGATAATCTAGAAGGTTCTATTCTACCTTGAAACTGTGGAACAAAAGCAAACAGATCTGTTTGGCAGAGTAACAAACATTTCCAAACTTTTAGTAGTTTGGAAAAGGTGAAAATTAATTATACTAATAGTTGAGAGCTCGCAACAACAACTAATTTAATTATCTCAGTGGCTTAGGACAGGGTACACACATTAAATGTCAAAGAATATTCTGGTGCAGAAAATAAAACACAGCTTAAATCACAGATGAACTTAATAGCTTTCATTAATATTTGACTTGTCAATCATAAAGATACTGCTAGTATCTTAATGCAGCTATTTTTTAAATATTTTAAAGGATCATCATTGCTGCAATATATCTTATTACATGCATGCATGATAAAATGTTCAGCGATGCATGTTAATCAGCAGGCTGGGAAAGCAATGTTATTTCCACTGATCACTTTCTGCTGTTTTGTACAATTTTAATGGGGAGCATGGTATAATGCCATGCACAATGATATATGTGAACATCAAGGTATACAACATAATAATACAACACATAATTATTATACTTTACAAAAGAAGTATTTTTACTCTCTGCTACATTAGAGGATAAGCTTTCCTGATAGGCAGGCCCGGCTTTGTGGAAAGGCCACCTAGTCCCGGGCCTAGGGTGGCAGGATTTTAGGGGGCAGCATGCTACCTAGCCACACCCACATTGGTTCAGAAACACTGGGGATAAGCAGGAGATACAATAGTTTTTTTTTTTTAATTTCCCATGCACCAATCCCCATTGCTCCGGTCCTAATGATGAAAATTTATGAATAAAGGGCAAAGTATGGGGGCGACGAACTGCAGTGGGCCTAGGGGAGCCCACTATGTAAATCTGGCCCTGCTGATAGGATGCCCTTAATACATTTAAATATAAAGCCAACCTTTATTATGGAGTTGCAATAACTGTATAAAGAAAAATTTCCGCAATTGGTTTCTAAATACACAAAACAGGTGTGGTTAAAAAAACTGGTCAAAAGCCAAGCTTTCCTGCAAAAATGCAGGTGCTTTATTTGCACTACATCTTTCAAGGGAATGCTCTTTTTCAAGTGTTAATAGGGTTACAATTCACACAAGGTTTTAACCCATGAACTCTGCTCCTAATAGGTGATGACACAGCTTAGCCACTGCTGAGGGTAGTTTTTCAGCCCAACCATGAGATAATGTCCAATCAAGGTGTTGTAGTCCCAAGATAGGTGCAAAGAAAGTTCATAAATGTTCAACCAGAAGTTCTTAAGTATATCAAGTTAATCAGTGTAGAGAAATCCATCTTGATCCATAAGGAAAACAATCTGGACAAAAGACAAAAATGTAACCTTGGCACTGTATAATGCCTGCCACTTGATAAAGGGCCTCGCCCGAAACATGTAGTGTGCATACACTGCTAATAAAAACACATTTGCAGTTAAGAAATACTGCCTGGAGCTGATTTGATTCATCAACCTTTCTGAATAATGCCTGCCATACACCTCCACTTCTTCACAACAGAGGGAAACTATAATGGTTTCTAAATACACCTGTATTCGCCTAGTCCATATGTAAAAGTAAGAACACCGAACCTGAGGCTATTCAAAATGCTGCGTTTAATTTGTGACAAATTATATTTGTTCAAAAGATAAAATGCTTATTTTTATACCAAGTATACAGATAGGGTTGCCACCTGGCCGGTATTTTACCGGCCTGGCCGGTATTTTTGATGGTTGATCCCAATGTTATTAATAGGGAAAAAACTTAAATATATAGGAAGGCCGGTATTTTTTTTTTAGAAAAGGTGGCAACCCTATATACAGATGCCTTTTTATGACAATTTATGGTCATTACCTTTGACATTTATTGATCTGGCTTGCCATTTGCAAAAGTGAAGACATAATAATCAGAATAGTCAGAATAATACTTTAGTGTATACCCAGTAAATCGGACTTGTTTAAAGTAAAATATTGTTGTCCTGTGTAAAGGATAACTTAGTGTAACAAAATCACTAGTTAATTACAATAGACTACAGTACCTCTTCCTCCCCTCCAGTCCAGTCCTCTTGTTTATTTTTATCTCTAGCAGCTGCAACAATCACTCTGAGTTTTGGTTAGTCCAAAACCCTGATAGCATTTGAAATTATGTTGGCATTGTGTTTCAGTCCATTGTCTTCCTCAAATCCTGTGTGATGGTTCAAGCAGGAGATGGAGGAGATAACTTAAATAGCATAGTTAATAGAAAAAGTTTTTTTCTTTTTTTTTTACTGAACCCTGGCTAGCAAACTGTTAGATTTGCTTTGTGGAGACTTTTCAATCCAGTATGAACAGAATATTTTCTGTCTGACCTAAGCCTAAAGCCTTATCCTGCTTTAACATAACACCATCAAATGCAGAGCAATTGGTTGTTTGTCACTAAACATGGGAATGAAAGAGTTCTGTGCATTGATCATGCTGTTAGAAAGCATTGCTCAGGCCTCAAAATCTATTTATAACTTACTTTTGCATTTATGAAAGGTCATCAACCAGCAGAAATATGCAGCCTTGTCACCACCTTTCATAATTTCAGTGCAATTCAGCTGGATCAATGCAATTTCTTTCATATGAAAGGCTAAATCACACACAACCCAGTTGCAAAGGATTTGGTCTATGTGTTGCAATGTTTTATCACGAGGTTTTATCATAAGACTTGGGCTTCCACAGTATTTGCTTTTATTTAAACACAATAATTTCTTATATTTATGCAGCGCAAAAGCCCTCAATTTTTTTTTTAAATAACCATTTTGTTTACCCTGTTTATTAATTGAGTAAAATGTACAGATTTCAACTGTAATTTACATATATTTATTAATATATTTGTGTGTGTGTTGTGTGACATGATCCTGGCAATGTGCATGGAAATATATTTTATACAGTGGTGTGTTTTGCTAATACGCAATTTATGATACTTACAATTTACATAGTTATGTTTTTTAATGACTATTGTAATGTTTATATATTTTATTCCTTAGGTTAAATACAATATTGTTGCTGTACCTGTTCTCTGTTTTAAAAATACTATTGTAATGTGTTTGTTTGTTTCTTTCCCTTCCTTTTGTTTAATAAAAGCCTGAAAATTTGCTGTTAGCTAGCAAGTTGAAAGGTGCCGCAGTGAAACTTGCAGATTTTGGGTTAGCCATTGAAGTTCAAGGGGATCAGCAGGCATGGTTTGGTAAGCAGCAATTGATATTTTAATTTAACCTACCTTTAAACACTTTGAGGGGGGTATGCATTAACATTGTTACATACAGTATGTTTTTAAAAGTAAGACACTAGACATGGTTGTTTGCTCCTTAGTTTGCTTGATAGTTTTATAGGCCACATTTTTTAATTAAACCCTGCCCTTTTAATATAAATTATAGTAAAAGTATATTAATGACATTAAAATTGGACAGTGTGTCCCATAGATCAAATTTAACCCATAGACTGAAGTAGACATATAGGATAAGTGAATCCCTCCCTAAGCAATAATGAATAATATATGGTGCTGGTTACCCTTTGAGCTAAAATTGATCATTATCTTTAAAATGGCTCCCTATGGATCAGCTACAGTCACTGTTTGTGTTTCAAATGAGGGGTGGGCGTGTCTTAATGCCAGAAGCACAGTAGGAGGGGATAGCCAATAACAGGCCAGCAGTCACATAAGCAGATAGAGGCTTCAGTTCCCTATCAGGGCAGCCTAGCTGCTGATTGGCTGCTATGCTACAGTGGAGTGCGTCTGGCTCCCCTCTTCAACCGGGGAAAGAAAGCAGCAGGACGTGGAAGAGACGGGCAGGACTAATAGGGGTTTTCCAGAAATTTTCAATAAATCAGCCTGAAACTTTGGTTAAGCACATTCCTTCTATATATAAACAATATCCAAGTATATCATTATAAGCAAATAATAAGTATAACACACTGATACATTCTTGTTTTTTTCAAGTCCTTTAAATAATTTAAAGGGTTATTTACTTAAATCCAAATGAATCTAATTTTATGCTTTAAAAAATCACAACCAAACTCCCATACCTTATTTATTAAAAAAGCTCAATAAAATTGTGCAAAAATCCCAAATCGCCTGCAATTTTTTGCATTTTTGCCAAAAATGGTAGAATTTTCGGGCAAATTCCAGCCCAGACCTCTGTTTTCCAATAAGCCTGACCAGAGTTTAGTCAATAACCCCCTTTAGTTAGTTAATTTTATCCTGAAAATGTTTTTATCCCATGCATTGTGTATGCGTTGTGGTTTATTTCCAACAACCATTTCCCTAAAATTAATTTTACTTTTTTTTCAGTATAACTGGTTACACATTAGATGCAGAGTAATGGTTACCTTGGACCTTTTTTCCTCATTTGAGTTTTGGTAGGAGGCCTTGTGCTTCCATAACATTGTAGCTTTGTTCTTGTTATTTTTGAGGATTTATTAATGTTATTGATACCACATGCAATGGAGCAGCCAATGACCATACAATACTACGGTACACAAATAGCTATAGGTGTAAATTTATCCATAGAAACTTTGTACTTTATTAAGCATGCTTCACTATTATGTGATCGTTGGTATTTCCCTGACCACCAAAAAGCAGCATACAGAGTGAGGTTGTGGGTAAGGCTGTACTACAGAACCACAGGTTTAAACCTGTGATAGTATAAACACTGGTTCACTTTTATGCACAAACTGATTACAACTAACATGCCTTCATTTCCCTAATTTCAAATAATTGAAAGCTGCTTGATGGTTCTTGTGGCCTTTGTATGACCAGAAAAGAGGTATATGTTCTTTAGTAAGTGAAATCTCACTAATGATTTTTAAAGAAAATATCAAGCTTATACTTCTTTCTAATTACTCTGGCTCCCAAGACACGGCTATTTTTGCTCTAACTGATACTAATTGGCATGACTTGGTTTTTAATTGTCTTTGACAAATTATTAACCCATTTCTCCTCAACTAAAATGGTAGCCTTAATAACCCCATTTATATGAGGAAACCACCAGGCAGAGAGTGCACTGCCTACTTTAGATGTTTTGCTATTGTGAGGTGTTTTACCATTTTACCACTACCAGATGTGGCCTAATATTTCCTTCAAATTATCACCGTCTTAGCACTCTTACACACAGCGTTTTTACTTGCACTCCCCTGCGGCTGAACGCAGAAAAACGGAACGCAGGGGAGCGCAGGTAAAAACGCTCGTGTGTAAGAGCCCTTATTCTGCCTTTCATGCAAGAACAATATATTTACATGCAAACCATGCAAATATTAGCCCGAGCTTAGTTGTTGTAACCCACAATTTTCCGTTACATTGTCTAGGTTTTGCTGGCACTCCAGGTTATTTGTCACCTGAAGTTTTACGAAAGGATCCCTATGGCAAGCCAGTGGATATGTGGGCATGTGGTAAGCATTCAAGGGACATGTCAAAGTGCAAAAGAAAATATTACAATTATTCATAAAGTCTTGTACCCAGTAGTAAGATCTAAGTAATAAAATCGTGTGGCACCCATCGGTTTACTCATACACATGTTACCTGAGTTTCTTCGTTGTAAAAATCTGCCATCTATTCTCACCAACTGGCACATCAGTGTTTGTTTGAATAGATATCTACAGTTACAATTCTCAAGTATAAGTTGATTCACCATTAAAGTTTATAGGAATCTATTATAATACAAGAGAAATATTCAAGTGCGTTTTCACGCCTGAGAAAATTGAAGTAGCATGTTAAATATGCAAAAATGGAAAACCCAAGAAACTTTCTTTTGGATTTACCTCTAGCACAAGATGCATCAAGGTAATCCATATGCTATCCAGACTAAATTGTTTCAAACAATAATTTTATTACAGAAAGCATTTTAACTGGTTTATTTAAAGAACAAGTAAACCTTTTTTTTTTCTATCTGTAAATTTGCTCTAAACAGCCCCCCAGATTAATGTACCTTAGTCCCTGCTGCAAGTCTGCTCTGGTTTCTGTGTTATCAGCAGTTTGTTTCCCCTTCTTCCTGGTGCAGAGTGAAGCCGCGCCCCTTAGTTTACTGAGCTGACCTTATCTCTGTGATTAGTCCTGGAGATCATTTGCATACTATGACATAGCAGAGACCAGTGTGTGCAGCACCTTTTGCTTGGGGAAACTAGCTTACTAATGCACACACTGGCTCCCTCTTCCTCTCTATTGTGGAACAGCAGCAAATGGACTGCTCAGTAAACTAAGGGGCTGGGCTTCACTCTGCACCAGGAAGAAGGGGAAACAAGCTGCTGATAACACAGACACCAGAGCAGACTTGCAGCAGGGACTAAGGTACATTAATCTGGGGGGCTGTTTAGAGCAAATTTACAGAAAGAAAAAGAAAAACATTTACTTTTCCTTTAAAAAAAAGCTGAATCTGGTAATTAAAGGGACAGTAACACCAAAAAATTTAAGTGTTTTAAAGTAAAGAATATATCATGTAGTGTTGCCCTGTGATGTTAAAACTGATGTGTTTGCTTCAGAAACACTACTATAGTTCATATAAACAAGCTGCTAAGTAGCAATGGTGGAAATTGAATAAAGGCTAAATGGCACAGGATAAGTAATGGATAACAGATAACATGTTCTACAGAGCTTATCTGCTATCTGCTGTGTAACTTAAACCTTTTCTCCTTTGAATGGCTGCCCCCATGGCTACACAGCAGCTTATTTATATAAACAATAGTAGTGCTTCTGAAGCACTCACTGCAGTTTTACCAGTGCAGGGCACATATTTTCATTAATTTCATTTTTTGATGTTACTGGTCCTTTAAAGGAACACTATACCTCCTGAACAATGTATGTCTCTATAAAAAGATACTGTATAAAACAGCTCATATGTAAAACCCTGCTTCATGTAAATAAACCATTTTCATAATAATATATTTTTTTAGTAGTGTGTGCCATTGGGTAATCATAAATAAAAAATTACCATTTTAAAAAATGAAAGCCTCCTGGGATCCTAGGATTCAACAGTGCAAACAAACTATATAGTTAGGTCACATTAGCCAATTAACAGGGAGAGTTCTGTCTCTTGCTTCCACACTTATTCCTGTTAGTTGAAATATTTCTGGTCAGGTGATCACTGAGGCAGCACACAGACTATCACCAAATGGTGGTAAGATTCTTTAATATGCCACTTCATTTCATATAAATCTGTTGCTCAAGTATTCATTTTTTTTACTGACTTGCAGCCCCTGTTTTTGACAGCTGAAACTCAACTTCCTCTTAAAAACGCAATAACACCTGTAATAAGTACTCAGGGGGGAAAAAGTGGAGAAAACTTTCTTTACTTTTTGTTACCTGTCTCTCTAGTAATTGCTTTTAAAAAGGTTATTAGAGAAATGATTATTAATATAGCACTGACATATTCTTCTGCTCGTTACAGAGATTATACATAATTCGCACCAGTCCCTGCCCAAGTGAAGTTTATCCTTTTTAGTCATGGTGCCACCTAGCTAGTTTACCTGTACCCACCCAAAATGTACCTCTGATCCTCCCAAAATCCATTTATGTCTTTATAATGATACTCTGTGGCTGATCATCAATGCAAGAATATATCAGCCTGCAGTGGCAGAAGCAATATTTACTGAAATCTGTTGTATATTCCCTTAAGATGAAAACTGTGTTTGCTATACAGGTGTCATCCTCTACATTCTTCTTGTTGGCTATCCACCTTTCTGGGATGAGGACCAGCACAGGCTTTATCAGCAGATTAAGGCTGGTGCATATGATGTAAGTCCACGGCTCATTTCCCAAACCCAAGAAAAACTATAAGCACTAACCATTTGTATAAAGCATACCAAATTGTCAGTGTTTTTTAGGTCAGATTATTGTCATCCCTTTGACTAATTTATACACACACATAATGAGAGCAAGTTCTGTTGCTATTTTACGTCCAAGATAGTGGCACATATGTGTGCTTACGGTTGTATCTTTCACAGTGGTAGAAAAATATATATATATTTATATATATATATATATATATATATATTTATAGGGACATTTTTTACACAAGAATCACCAATTTCTGTATTGTAAGTGCACCAGTTTTGCCATAAAAATATATTAGAAACATTTAGAAAGTATTTTTCTAAAGATTCTATTTAAATGTAACATTTAGATCTCTTTATGAACTACACAACTTTTTTTTTTTTTCAACATTTAGTTCCCATCTCCTGAGTGGGATACAGTGACTCCTGAAGCCAAAGACCTTATAAACAAAATGCTCACAATCAATCCAGCCAAGCGTATCACTGCTACAGAAGCACTCAGACATCCATGGATCTGTGTAAGTTTCTCTTCTGAATGTCATAACTACTATACATTTTCTGTAGGTTGCTTACACTTTTGTAGACAAAATGTTGTCAGATATTATTGCTTAGGTCTTGTATGCTTATTATAGTCACTACCAACATTTTAAATCTGTTTTAAAAGTTTACATGCAATATTTTATTTTGCTTTACAATAGTACAAGCTAATGCTTTTTAATTTGAATTATTTGGTACGATTACTGTTTAAAATGTATATTATTAAATACATCTGAACTCTGCTCCTCAGTCAATGTTCTCTTTTTGCTATTCCTAAATCAATGTAGTGTTTTCTACTAAATGTGCTCATATATTGCATTTTAACGGACAGTGTCGATCAGGCACACATTGTCTTATTACATAGTGTTTTCATTAAGAAATTCTCAGCTCCTAAGGATACTGGTACACTGGGAGATATGTAGCCCACTGTACAAATGCTCTACCACAGGAAATCTAATATCTTGAAAATGATTTCCCCTTGCCAAACCTTCAGATTACTGGCACAAATTCTATAGTTTGCCAGTAATATAACAGTTTGTCCTGGAAGAAATGGAACTGATGACATCCAGTTCAGAAGTACAAATTGAAGCCTACTTGATCAGATTTCATAAATGCTGAACCCTAGTAGAGTACCCTGGATTTCAGCTAAATAATCACGGCCTACAGAGTATACATTGTTTGTTGTTTAAACCGTAAGCATGTTAAGATGTAACCATTATGGGGGAGGAGAATGCAATGCTGTCAGGTGCTAGTAACTTCTGCTTAGTACAAGCTTCCGCGTAACCTTAACAGTGCCAAAGGGTAACTGTCAATGGTCCTGTCTGAGAAGCTATTGGAGAAGGTTATTGAAAACAGGGATGCTCAGACAATGTTTCTAAACATTTCATTTTACTATGTTTTTACTTTATAATGTCTTTTCAGCAAAGGTCTACTGTTGCCTCCATGATGCACAGACAGGAAACTGTGGATTGCCTGAAGAAATTCAATGCAAGAAGAAAGCTTAAGGTACACTAGAAAAAGCTGTAATGTAGAAACTGCAAAGCCTATCTATTTACCCAGTTTTTACTTTTATACCGAACAATTCCTTTAACAGCAGTTATATTTATAAAATACTTCAAAACTCATGCCACCGTATGGTAATACTTACAGTACTTAAGACCTTGTTATATTGTATTCCATATTTCCACTTCAGTAGGGATGCACCAAATGCACTATTTGGGATTCAGTCAAATTCCCTATTCCTTCATGAAAGATTTTGACAAATCCTAAATTAAATTGAAATACTAATTTGCATATGCAAATTAAGGGAAACGGTGGGGAATTTTTTTTTTATTTTTACTTTGTTTTGTGACAAAAAGTTGCGTGATTTTCGTGTCCTTGGATTTGGACAAGACATGAGGATTTGGCCGAATCTGAATCCTGCTTTAAAAAATGCCAAATCCTGGATTTCATTCAGTGGTGTAACTAGATATTTCTAGTTACACAGCAAATTATTTTCCCGGCCCACAAAATTTCTAAAAGTTGATTTGTTTTACCAATACCAATTGAAATTGTATTTGATTTAGGGCCTCATGGGGCCCTGGGCCCCCCTTTAGCCGCAGGCTCTGCTTTCTCTGTAGTTACCCCCTGCAATCATTCTGTTTACAAAACTTTAGGACAGAATAGCCCCAGGCTTTAATTCTGCTATGAAGGCTGATCACGAGACCTATGAAATACCATGATTTTGCATCCTATGCCAGTACATATATATGCTCACAGCCTAAATTATTGCCAATCCCAGTGAATTCACCTTTTCATTAAGTAATACTGCTATGTGTGTAAAAATCTGTATTGGGGAAACATATTTATAAGTTATAGTTCTATAAATAGGTAAAAAGATTTAATAATTAAATAATAACTTTATTAATCTGCAGCAGGTTTCATAATTCTCATGTGTTGATTGGTTCTAGCCCTGAGAAAAGCTGTTGAAATATATGGATGCTGTCCTTTGTTTAGGGAATATTTGGAGAGGCACACGTTGGTGGTGCATTTCTGCTTTATTTCCGAATACTGTATTTTGATATTGTTTTTTTTACCTTTTACATCTGTTCTTTCTGTCTTTTTTTCTTTTAAAAGGGGGCAATATTAACTACCATGCTGGCTACCAGAAACTTCTCAGGTATGAAAACTAATAATAGTTTTTTTTCAGTCTTAAATTCACTCATTACTGTGGAAAAATTCTACAATTTAGATTTTGTAATGTCAGTCCTATTAACAAATTTAAATGTAGGGATAGTACGGTACTGTTTACCACTGTTATTAATTTAATATTTGGGAATGACAGGAATATCCCATGTTTTGTATTATAGCATTCCATGTCAAAACAACTGAATTTTTTTTTCAAATTCATTTTCAGTTTAAATACAAATAATTGAGTCCTTAATGATATCCATCTTGTCTTGTAGCATAATTCTCAAAGTATTTTCCAACACAATTGCTGTTTTGCCGCATCTCGTCATATTGCGGAATGATCAATTGAAGCTGGATGATAGAAATTTCCCGAAACCGCTAGACCGGCCAAATTTATTATGCTTCTAGTTCCCTTTTTATTGCCGGCCACCTCCACAGGATGCACAGAATCCAAGTGCCTTTCAAAACTGAATCAGATTCCAAGCCCTTTTGGTCTTTTAGCTGCACAGAAAAAACTGTCACGGTTTTTAAGATAAAATTTCTGTCCTGCTATATTAAGGTCTCTACGAATGCTGTTTTTGCCCTCCCATCCCTAAAATGTATTTTTTATAAAAAGCAGTGATTAATGTATGGATTAATAAGGCTTAGTAAATTATATGCACCAAGTCAATGCATAAACTTTTTTTCTATAAAAGTAATATTAATAATATTAAAAATAGACCATGATTAACTGAAATGACGTTTAAACATTTGAATACAAGTCTTGGCAAATACAATGGAGAGACAATAAACTCTAGAATTAGGTGAAAATTGTATCTGATATAAGTAATTCTAAAACAACTGGACTTGCTGAGTAATTATTGAAGACATTTCACTACTCATCCGAGCAGCTTCTTCAGTTCAACTGACTGGTATGGGAAGTTCTCGGTATATAAACTCTTCCAGTAATCCTATCACAATGGCAGATTGTAACTCTTCAAAGAGGTGACATTTGACTGCTCACCAAGCGCATGTCTCAACATAGGAGGGAAAGACTCGGCTGTCTTTCTACACCTCAAAGACAAGGGACACTCTTTTGAAGATAGCAAGGTCCAAATCTTGGATAAAGAAGACCGCTGGTTTGAAAGAGGCGTGAAAGAAGCTATTCATGCCAAGGTAGAAAAACCATCCCTGAATAGAGGTGGGGGCCTTCGACACCACCTGTCTGCTACATACAATGCTGTTCTCACATCAGTACCAAAGCGGTTTCAGAACACTTCACACATCCATTCATGCAACTCACACAAGTAACACCTGTGTCTAGGAGTCGCATGACACATTGGTAATCCCATCACAGTAACTACACATAAGAGTTTATATACCGAGAACTTCCCATACCAGTCAGTTGAACTGAAGAAGCTGCTCGGATGAGTAGTGAAACGTCTTCAATAATTACTCAGCAAGTCCAGTTGTTTTAGAATTACTTATATCAGATATACCATGACCTGGATGAATGAAAATCTTCATAGTCATAGGTGAAAATTGTTTTCTAAAAATTATTACATTCTGGACCTCTTTTGGCAGGTTAAAAAAAGTGATCTGCCACTTGTTGCAGGAAGATTTTTTTTCAGAATTTGTGCAGTATATAAAATACTGAGGTCTTAAAATTTAAAAGAGTATTGAACAGAACTGGCAGATACTTTGTTTTAATTAGCTAGTAGATTACTTTGAACACATCCATTTTAATGAGGCAATTTTCAGCGACTTGTGAATAGGCACAGGCAGCTTTACATTTCAGCGGGCGGGAGACATGGGCAGGCAATTCAGTCGCCCCAAAGAAGCGGCAATTAGTTGCCAGGCTACGAATCTCCCTGAATCTTGCCGTGTGGACTAGCCCTTAGAAGGGTGATTAAAACGTAGGTTTGAGTGCACCCAAATGCATGAGATAACCGATTACATTGTGCCTGTTTGTGCCCACAGGCAGTTTATATTTGTAACATGCTGCATTTTTATGCCTCTGATGCAGTATATTTTACATTGAGAAATCCATGTCGAACTAAGGAAAACACAATTAAAAGGATAGGATAGCAATGCAAAATGTGTATTGATGCATTTAGCATGCATTTCAAAAGAACACAGCAGTTCAACTTGTGTCTGATTTTTTTAAGTAGGGATGGGCCCATTTCGCCAAAAATTTGCCGCCTGCAAAAATTCACCAATATGCATTAATGTCTATGGGCGACAATTTTTTCTCCCATTGGAGTCTATGGTCGTCATTTCTTCTAAAATAAAATTTGGTCTTCCCTAATTTTAAGGCAAACATGAAAGGTTGTGTTTATTGGTCAGCCTGTTGGTTACTGACCAATAAACACACACAACCTTTCACGTTTGCAACTAAGAGGTGCTCCAGTTATTTCGTCTTTTCTGCTATACACTTGACCCCTGGCAAAGGTCTCTGCACTGCTCTGCACTCTGCTTGAAAGGGGGGTTCCTGTGAGGTGGTTGAAGCACACACATTTCTATGCTTGGAATTCCCTAATTTTAAGTGACTTGTTAACCTTGTTAATTCGCTCCTTAAATTGTGGTATCTGCCTTGACTGTTCAAAAACATTTGGCCTGCACTTTTTTCAATTTTAAATATCAAAAGACGATTGCTGCGATGTTTTAAGATTATTAAAAGCTACAGTGTGAATATATATTAAAAACATATTTATTCATATTACTTTTTAATGCTATTAATAAAAAGTGCATGTAGCCTGTAGATAGTATATTCATATTCACACTTCAGTGCTTTCCAGCATTCCTCTAATATGCTGAACTATCTTATTGGTTAATTGACATCATCACTTAAGTAATTGCTCATAAGAAAGTAAAGTGCTGCAGTTTGTATCACAGCATGTATTTATGTCATGGATAATCACATAGCAAAATATATGATCAGAGAACAGTGCTCTGGGTAATTTTATAATGGGACCACATTTTGGCAAAATCTGGGAATATGTGGTCATATATGAATAGTGAGTCGCAGTGAAATAAAAAATCTGAATTGTTTTTTTTTTCTTTATGGGTACTTGTATCTTTTCCATTTATGTATTTGTTCATTGTGGGCATATTCATTGGATAATAAAAGCCTTTTGCTAGGCATAATCCTACAGGACCAATTTAGGAATTCAAAAACAGTTCCCTAGACACAGCTGTCCACCCACATGCTTAATAAAGAAAGGATCTGTAGCCATTAAATTACTTATAATGTGGCTACAAGTATAGCCAGATTTATCAGTGTGTAGGTGGCTCTTCAAAAACACAATGCTGCAATTATTTATTATGGGACGAAGCTACAGTACATAACTCTTGATTTAAGATGCTGTTCTAATAAAAGCAATATTGCCAGATGGAGATTCCACTGAATATGGCCCTTCAGTTGTTTGCATTTACATTCATCATTCATACTGTTGTGGTTGTAATTGTTTTCATTTTTCCTTTTTTTCTTATTTTTCTTTTATGTGGAATGTATTTCATGTGAGGTAAGATCAATAAACTGTATAGCAATATTTGTATCATCCCTTACCCATTGTGATTTTTGCTTGTTATTATTCTGTCACTATTGGAATTGTTTATAGCATTTATTTTCTGGAAATCATATGAATACTTTTACTTGGGAAATGAATTAACTGAATTAATGTCAAAAAGTTAAAGGGTTATTTGAAAGGGCATAATTTCACATATTTAACTTTCACTTTTGAAACCATTACTACACCAATAATGCCTGCAGTGGAGTTTTCTTTATCATCTTTATAGTCTATGAAGTCAGCAACAGCCTTTCTGCTTGGTTATACAGTTATGGGGCCTGTTATTCATAATGCTTGGGACCAGGGGTTTTCTGGATAATGGCTCTTTCTGTCTACTGGAAACTAAATATACTCAACAGGTTGGTTTTGTCTCCAATAAGGTTTAGCTAAAGGGGTTGTTCACTTCAGATAGATCAGCAGAAAAAAACAACTTTTTTCCAGTTACTTTTATTTTCTATGTGTCGCTGTATTTCTAATATTCAAGTGTAAAGTGTCATTTTTCACCAGCTCTGGGGGGGGGGGGGGTCATTGACCCTGTAAACTGTTCTAATTTGATACATTTAGTTGATGCATTTCTTATCTTTGTCCCTGCTCAGCAGAATCTCTGGGTTTCACTACAGGTAGCTGTTAGAATTGATACAATAGTTGCTAATACTCCAGAGATACGGAATGCATATTAGGACATCGTCACATAAGAACGATGTCCTACATGCGCCCTCCTAAGTCTATTGAATGCTGCGTCCGATGTTTGTAAACTCACCCGTCCTAAGAAGCTTCAGTAAGTTATAGTTCTTCGGTCCGTCAGCCCTCCCTCCTGCAAACTCAGCCCTCCCACTTCACAAGTCAGCCCTCCTAACTCAGCCCTCCTTCCTCAGAACTCAGCCCTCCTTCCTCAGAACTCAGCCCTCCCTCCTCAGAACTCAGCCCTCCCTCCTCAGAACTCAGCCCTCCCTCCTCCGAAATCAGCCCTCCCTCCTCTGAAATCAGCCCTCCTTCTTCATGCCTAATTCCTCGGTTTTAGGCTTGAAGAGGGAGGGCTGACGTAAGAAGAGGGGAGGGCTGAGTTCGGAGGAGGGAGGGCTGAGTTCGGAGGAGGGAGGGCTGAGTTCGGAGGAGGGAGGGCTGAGTTCGGAGGAGGGAGGGCTGAGTTCGGAGGAGGGAGGGCTGAGTTCAGAGGAGGGAGGGCTGACTTGTGAGGTGGGAGGGCTAAGTTTGGAGGAGGGAGGGCTGACGTCGCAAGAAGGAGGACCGAAGAACTATACCTTACTGAAGCTTCTTAGGACGGGTGAGTTTACAAACATCGGACGCAGCATTCAATAGACTTAGGAGGGCGCATGTAGGATATCGTTCTTATGCGACGATGTCCTAATATGCGTTCCGTACAGGGATGCTGCTAAGAAATGTATCAACTCAATGTTGCAAAAGTGTAACAGTTTAGAGTCTGCACCTGAATTGCTGAGCTGCCAGACTCAAATACCAGAGACACAAACATTCAACTTTAAACTTAGATTTTGGAAAAACAGTAAAAAAAACAAATAATGGAAAGTAATTTAAAAAAGTGTTTATTTATGGGGTACAATATGAAAACCGCTGAACTGAAAAAAGTGTTTTGAAGGCGAACAACCCCTTTAAATCTTAGTTTGGACTAAGTTTTAAAAAATTGGAATATTTGGATAAAATGGAGTCTATGGGAAATGGCCTGTAATTTGTAAATGCCTGGATAACTGGTTTCTGGTTAACTGGTCCCATACCTGCACCAATCACCTTTATCTAAAACTGATTTTTTTTTTCCAGGTACATTCTAATCTGAAACAATCTTCTCATTATTCTACAATCTATAGCAGGGATGCACCAACTCCACTATTTTGGGATTTGGCCAAACCACAAAGCCTTTGTGAAAGATCTGGGCAAATACCAAACCGAATTGCATTCCTATTTTGCATATGCAAAGACGTAATTTTTTTTTTACTTTTTGTGTAAGTCCTGGATTTGGTGCATCCCTAGTCTATAATGGAGATATATATATATATATATTATATATATATATATATATATATATATATATATATATATATATATATATATATATATATACCTTGCCTGCCATGTCATTGTTTGCACATACATACAAATAAAATAAAATAAACACTTTACTTTAATAGCAATAATGTTTATATGCTCATTCAGTAGCCTAAAATATTTTGTTTCCCCTTTCTACAGTGCCTTGGAGCTTAGCAACAACATTAATCTGATTTTTAGATTTTATAGCCAGTATGAAATTGTGATTTACAGTAGCAAATAGAGAAAAGAATAAACAGCAGTATGGGAACTGGATGTCTTATTTATCAAATTAAGATTGAGTTAAGTTTATGTAAAGTGAATGTCAAATTGGAAAGCAAAAGCGGTAAAAGGGTAGGGAATACTTTGAAGAGTGATAAAGATGGGAAGATAACTCATGCTGGTGAGGACAAAAATACCTTTTGGACAAGCAAAGTAGAATATAATTATAATGAGCTGGTGCTCTTTTTCTTAAAAAAAAAAAAAAAAAAAAGCTTTACCAGGGTACTTTTCTCCTGAGCACACCAATGCCATTTTTTAATCCTATTCCAAATCTTTTGTAATTAACATGAAAGCCCAGTTCAAACACAGCTTCCTTTCCATAGCCTGAGTTCATAACCACATTTGCCCTTATTTCATTGCATGTGTGCTTGCATATGTGGATAGCAGCTGAGGACATTTTAAATATTACTTTGAATGAAGAAATTACCTCTTTATTTCACATTAAACAAGGTTCAGTCACTGATTGGTTCACTTAGGGTATATGAATGTTATTGGACTGTAGACATGGTTGTCTTGAGAAAGGTCCCTGATGGGACCGAAACGTCACATCGGCTGTACATGCACCTTATAATACACTTAACTATAACAAATACCAGTGATGCTGGTCTTTTTACAAATATATATGTGCGTGTGTATGTATATATATATATATATGTATATGTAAAAAGCTCATTATGTCAGAGAAGGATTATTGTTGACTATTCTCTAAAATGCTTTTTTACTTTTGTTTACAGCAGCGAAGAGTTTACTGAAAAAACCAGATGGGGTCAAGGTAAGATAATTAATGTTCCCCTGCCAGTCAAATCCGTCATCTTTTTCTGACTGTTCATTAAAGGAAGCGCTGTTTGTGTATTCAGATGATGTTGACACCCATTAACTGCCATCTTGGTTCTTAAAGGTACAGAATAGTTGAAAACAATAGAGCTGCATTAGGTTATTTTGTTATACCTTTACTAGTTACATTTAGAAGAAAAGGTCACACAATACCCACGCCTCCTATCCAAATCTTTATTTCCATTTCATTTGTACCTGGAAATATATCTTGTTGCAAGCACAGCTAGTAGTACTTCTGTATGTGGGAAGTTGCAAACAGCACATTGGGGATACTGAGGGACACTCAACACTCAAATACTGTGTACTTGGTGCAATCACATCAGATGTTTATGTTTTGAAAATGTTTTATGTCTTTGATTCTGAATGCAAATAATGCTACACTGTGTCCATGATGGAATTCAAAGCTTTTGTAACCAAAACAAAGCATTGCAATTAACATGTAGCCAGTGCATTATTACACTAGTTTTCAGGCTTTCTGATTCAGTCCCCTTTTAATATCCAGTGTTGTATGAGCACATACATATCTAGGATAGCAAATAAATGTTTAGGTTGTCTAAACCTAAAGCTGGGCTACAAGGACAGCAAATTGCCATTCTCACAAAACCTAAACATACCCAACCTTGTCCCCCATACACCGCTCTGGTTTCCCCCTAGGGTGGACAACACCACAGTTTGGGGTTTGACAATCCGTTTTAATCCTAAGCTTTTACTACATATATTATTGTGTTGGTACAGAAATGTTAGTTGAATGCATTACAGGATAACCTTACTTCAAAAGTGATGTATTTTGCTTCATTTATTTTGTGAATTCTAAAGAGGTTTTAATTGACTGTACTCTTCCCACACTTCTGTGTCCTTGTCCAGGGAGTGATCATTTGTACAAATCATTGCAATTATAGGCCTTTATTTAAATTGCAATGCGGAAATCAACAGTATACACACTGTTCCTCAGTACAAATATTTTTTAGGTTAATTATAGACTTTGACCACATGCACTGCAATGTTAGAATATACTTTTGGTGGTTGCCTTTAGTAAAATGTTTGGCTGCCTTCACACATGCTTCAGTTAACTTCTAGATCCTTTATATAATTAGTTACATCAGATAACACACACTGGTCTCATTAACTGTAGCAGTAAAGTAATTCAGTCAGCATTAGCTGCTCTTATTTTACATACAAAGGTAAAGTCTTCTAGAAATTGGATCATATTGAAGCTTTGGGTAATTACATTAGTAATACAAATAGTAAATTAGGGTTTGCTTTTATTATTGACCTTTGTACCCTAAAGCTACCATTAACCAGGATATTGTTTTTAATTACTTAACAAATTTATTGACTTAAAAGGAAGGGGCATTACCCCTATCCCTATTTAGTCAGTTCCTCCCAATTTTGTCTAAAATGTTCTTGCTCTTTCCCTAACTATGTTTTATGCTTAGGCTGTTTTTTAGGTGATGCACATTTTCGATAGTTTTGAGAGATCAATGGCCCAAGGAACTCAACTTGCACAAGGGCTTACAAAATATATATTAGAGTAGTACAATACTTACAGTGTACTGTATGCCAACTTGCAGCCCACCTACTGCTTTTATAACTCTAAGCTTATATGTACAGTCCTTGCTCATCCGGCTTCTTCTTTTTTTTCTTCAACTAAACTCCATATCACCTGTGCTCAAATCTCTAGTCCTTATTGTAGCTGAACCTGCTGAACTTCCCCAAGTCAGAGTTTGAAGCACTTAAGATGTGAGAAATTAATGTGCCTTCTTACAGAATTAATAAACAAATTCCGTCTTTGGTTCTGGTATTAAAGGACCAGTAGTACACTAATCTACTTTCTTTTTTAAAATTATTATTAGTGATTTTTTTTTTTACATGTTAAGATTGAAACTATCTAGCGGAAGTTTTCATTCTATAGACCTGTAAAGAGCCATAAATTGCTTTTGATTCATACCATTGTACTCTACACATCCCATCTATCTGCCATGGAAAGCAATTGCAAATTCAGGCCAATGGAGTGGCAAGCGTGAGCTTGAAAGCAAGCCGGCAGTCTGATCACACACTTTATGTAATTATAATATAATAATAATATCCTATAATTCACTTGTACTAGGAATTATGTCCCCTCGCAAGCTACTTTTCTCCAGAGTAAAAAACTACATTCTTCATACAGTATAAAGAAGCAAAATGAATTCCCTTTTTAAAGCAAGAATGCAGCAGTTCTCTATATTCTTTAGTAGGTACTGGGTGACCTATATTAGAGCTACGCAAATTGTCATCCACAAAATCCCTAAATGATTTTCAATTAAGCATGCCCCAACACAATACTATTTGGTAATTTCTGCCACGGTGCATAACTTGCACATATTGAACCTCAATGATTTTACTGCCCAGTTTTCCAATGTATTCAAATGGTTCTGCAAAGCGGCAGTATCCTACATGGAACTAGTTTTGCGCATATTAGTATTATCCTCCAAAATAGAGACATCATTTATAATCTCCAGGTAATTTATAAACAAGTTAAAACACAAATGACAAAGGACAGACCCCCTGTGGTACTCCACTATCAAACACTGCTGTGTTTAGAAAATGTTTTATTTGTAATCTATCCTTCAGCATAGTATGCTTTCCTGCCACCTATTCAGGCTGAGAACAGAATCTCTTTTTTACATACTAGCCCCACATTAGCAATTTGTCAATCTTTCATCATACGGAGAGACCTCAAGAATCCATCTGGTCCGGAACCATGTTTACCCTGGCACATTCTAGTTTCTTTAAAATTTGCCTTCTGAGTCACTTGTCTGTCATTAGTTATTAGAATTGGAAGCTGGTTCCTCAGTTGTTTGGTACAGTACAGTCTCTGTTTTTTTTCTGCTCTCATCTACTTCCCATTTCCCTCTGATATTAAGGCTCCCATCTCTTCTTGCTTTGTTTTTGCTGTTTAAATATTTTAAAAATAATTTTGGCTTCATTTTACTTTTTCCTGCAATTCCCTTTCCATTCTCTATTTTAGCTTGTCTGCTTGTTTTTGCATGCTTTATTGTACCTAATGATTTAATGTTTTCTTAGTAACCTCAACACTAACATTTCTATTAAACCATTTTCTTTGCAATGTCTTTCCTTGCTTACAAAGAGAATATACTATAGTAATGTTATAGTTGATCCTATCCTCCAGTATTACCTACTCATTTTCATAAACCGATAAATCAAAAGAAAATGTTACGGTCTTATAATATGAGCTTAAAAGCAGCATTATTAACATATTGTTGCCCCCATCATGCTATGCCTTTCTTATCCTTTAGGAGATGTGTAAATTACATATAGCACAAGTACAACCTTACAATTTAGAGACATAAATTCAACCTTGCTGTTTTGATCTTGTTAGATTCTAACTACTCTGACTTTTAAGCCTGTATCTGTGGTTACGCCAGCAGTTTTGGATGGATAGTTTGAAGAGTATGCATTATTCACTTTTCCACTATCCCTCAGGCTTCAAATGAATATTTCATTTCAATACTTAATAAACAATAGGAAAAATGCTTTTACAACACAATGTTTGTTTATTTTGTTCACAGTATACACAGTTCTATATTGTCCCTTTGACATACAGACATTGAACTGTTGAATTATAATATGTCATGGCATAACATTTACTGATGAATTGTCATCTGACTCTTCTGTTATGCATAAGTTCTCTGTAGACTGTGTATTTTTCTATATTATTTATCAGAGTAAATGGTTAATACCATCACCAATTATGGGTGCTGACCTGCCTGGTCCACGGTCCTCTGGTGATGTCACTTGTCATGCGTTGGCCCATACAATGGACTGCTTTAACTCAGGAATGGATGGAAAAGAAGAATCTAATGTAATCTTTAAAGGACTGCTGTCTGAAGGAATATAGAAATAGCATACATAAATTAGGTTGTAAGCTCTATCGGGCAGGCGCCGCCTTCCTCTTGTCTGTTATAGCACTTAATCTTGAATGTAACTGTATTTGTATTTTATAATTGTTCCTTGTTTGTCCTATGCTTCTACTATACAGGGCTGCATTCACAAGTAGCACATTTATATACATACAGTACGTGCACAATGAAGAAAGCTTTTTTTAATGATACCGTAACTGACCTTTAAATGAATGGAGCTGGTGTTGTAGGTTGTAGCCCTGTTCATTTCTTTGCAAAGCCCCGATACATGTTTTCAATGTTCCTGATCAGCAATGTGAGCTACTCACTAAAAATCTTTATTGCAGCAAAATGGTTTGAAGCGTTAACCTGAAACTGTGGTGCTGAATATGCTTTGACTGTTTTATTTTCCATTTTGGGCAGGAGGGCCTGCTTTTTTCCCCCCTCTGAAGATTTGGTTTGTCTAATTCAGATATGTGATATAGCTGCTTAAACATATGTGATAATGACGTATCTTGTCAGCAGAGGGTATATTGTTCTCATCTCCTTGCCTGGAACAGACTGGCAAACAACCAAGATTTTCAGAATTTACTTTCCTTTATTTTCCTATTTATGAGCTGGCTTCTGAAGTAGTGCTTTTTCTGTTTCTGTTTCTCTGCAAACCACAGATAAACAACAAAGCCAACATTATAACCAGCCCTAAAGATCCTACCCCGCCTCTGGTATAATAGTTCTTCTCTTAACCCAATTACTCATAGTAGCTTCTGTTTGCTTCTTTTCCTCCTTCCGTGCCTTTGCTGTTTTGCTTTGAAAATTCTAAACCGTTATTTTCGTGGTTGTGGTTTTGTGAGGAAGGTTCGTTGTACATAGTTGTGTTTTACTGTTTCAGTACAGGCAGTTGGCTTATTGGTTGCTAGTTCTGCTAAACAATTTGCATGTTGTATCCCATTGTAAGTAGAATGTACAGTAAGTGCAGTGGCACATTGGCTGTAAGTGCTGCTGAGACTTTTGCATGTTTTACCATTGTGAGTAGAATGTGCTTTTTCTGTTGCGCTTTAATAAATGTCCAAAACCTTCTTATTTTGATAAACGATTGTGTGGATATTAGTGGGAGCTAACATACATCTGCAACACTAATATGACCTTATTCAGATTATAGTGCTTGTTGTCTAGTGACAGAAACCAACTTAATGATCTGCTCTTCCCTACATACAGTATCTAAGGGCATGAGCCTTTCTGAAATACAGTACATCTTAATTTTGGATATAATAGTTACTATATACCATTAACAATATAGACATTATAAATAAAAGCAAAATGACAGAATGAAAAACATCTCCTTGAACTGTTTCCTGTTTGGGTCACCAAATTTGACAAAAAATGTTGTCACTGTCACCAAATTTTGTCACTGCCACAAAAATGCAATTTATGTTTTTATAGAACAAAATACAACTGAATTGTATTGAGTTAAAGTTAGCTCTATGTAAAAAGCCTAAATGCACTATTCATACAGCAAATTGTATAATAAAAGAGCTCTTAGGGTGCAAGCTAATTTAACATTTCCAAACCCTTTACTCAAAGGTCGATTTGGATCTTGCATACATTTAATGTGAACATTTTACATGATTTGTTTGTGTATAAATCAGTAATAATCTCAATTGTTACAGTTCAAGATTGGAAAGAGTCTCTGTTCTGCCAGTAGCATAGTGATCATGAATAAGGTCCTTGCATGCTGCTCTTGTAGGTAAGATCTGTCCCATAGGTATGCTATCTGGACACACATGATGTCTAAGGCATATTATGCAAACAGTTTGCCTTGCTGTAGGACTGTCTACATTCCTCTATAGCTGGGTATTGATGCTCTCCTTGAACCTGTGCAACTGTTTTTCTCTCTTATTTTGTTCTTACTCAGGAGCCCCAATCTACAGTAATCCACAACCCTGCTGATGGAAATAAGGTATTCAGAATGAATCAACCCCATCTTGCTTTACGATCTGCATATTTCATCAACAAGCACTTCTTAACTAACTAAAACTTAATTCATTCCTACACACAAAAGGAGAAATTCACTAATCAGAATAGCCTCCCAAAATGTAGAAGCGTTTTCTTTTTACTGAATTAAAATGAAGAGGTTGCCATAAGCCATTACTCCTTAGTGAATGTCCTCCTTAAGTCTCTTGCTCAGCTAGATTCCATATGTAAATGCCACTCTGTACCAATTATAAGTAGAAATAAAAATTCGTAGAAAGTTTCTGTGTGTGCATTCACATTTTTATAATTCTAATTTTTCTTTGTTTTTGAATATTACATGTTTATGCATGGAAATGTGGAATTCCTCTCATTTTGAATTTTACAAATTTACATCCATAAAATTCATTGTAGGATTTAAACCATTTTGCTTCTCATTTTATTATATGTTACAACACATGTAGATACAATGACAATATATGAACATGCATGTTATTTTTTTTTATGTAGGGCTTTAGTTTAAAATGTTTTGATACTTGTCAGTACAAGCACATTCTTTTGTCATTAGAAAAAATTAATACATTAACATAATTGCCTAAAAACTAAACAAAACATTGTTTCATTAACCATAGTTAAGTTATTGGACTTTGAAAAATATGTATATAAATGTAAAAATATTTGATAGAAATTATACATTTACTTCCATAGGCTAAAAGCACACATTACAAGTGTCCTTTGTTGACCTATAGTTTCTGCCAATATGTACTTTTTGTTCCTGCCCATATATATATATAACTAATACTGATAATTATAATATGAAATGTCTGTAAAATTATTATAGATTTTACAATTTATCCCCTCAAAAGTATTTGTACAGATTGATGAATACACAACATGGGTCATTTACAATTCTCAGGGGCACAAGTTGCTGAGGGATGTACAGGCATGCGGCATAGTGCTCACTTAATGACCTCTTGTGCCTTAGATAATGCTGCAGGAGCAGAGAGCAGTGTCTAGAGGTTCAGGTGAGCCCTGGCATCATGCTACTCCCTAATTTCTGAATGATGCCAAATTAATGGAAGGGAGAGGGGGTTTTCTATTCAAGGGGCTAGCCAAATGTTTTTGTGATCCAAAATGGAGCACAGTGGAAGAACATAATGCAGTTTGGAAATGGTTGGTTGTGCAAATGACCCTTACAGTGTCCTTCAGTGTACTTTGCACCAAATCTTGCCTCCTCTGTAAAAACTGACCTTTAAAAGAGACAAGGAGCTTTGAGGTGATCTAGAGAAGGACAATGTTTTTTTTTGTTCCAAGTTATAGTAAGTCACAAGTTGTTCAGTCTAGTGTTCATTTTCCATTGCGACTCACTGGCATTCAAGATGAATCAGAACATGCTTTGATTATCTGGTATTTGATTATCTAGAAATCTGACGGTGAATAAATCCGTTAGGCTCCAGTGGTTCTTAAAACAAACAATACCTCTCTATTTGCAGGAATGTATAGCAATCTCTTGGAGGATGATCACAAATATTACAATACATTTGCTCAAAAATTACTCTCAAGGAGATCTTCTAGCGTTGCTTGCTCATATTTTTTACCAATAACCATTTGCAAATTAGTTTCACTCAAAAATGTCCATCCTTGAGTGCCCTTCAAGTGAACTTCTGTGGGATTTATCTCTCTCCCTGTATCTGTACACTTAATTCCCTACTCTGCCAAGTGGCACCCAGGATTACTAATCCATCGCCAGAGCATCAGGCTGCTTACTATCTACCCTGATCCTAAATCTTAGAGTAAGTTACAAAACTAACCTCACACTTCACTTACTAGGCCTATCCACCTCTTCCACCAGGTGGGATCCAAAAAGGCCAACCAAGCACATGTTTGTATTTCCCCTGTTATAACTAAGGAACCCTGTCACTTCCTGGTCAGTTACATAACTGCCAGGAAATTGCTTTTACTTTATAAAAAAGCATCTTACCCTTCCAACTGTAAATTAGGACCAGCTGTCCAAAGCCTTAGGAGACTACCTGCAATAGAGGCTTACAAAACCTTAAACTCCCCCCCCCCCCTACAATGACTATGCAGTGATATTTGGTGGTATATTGGATAAAGTATATGGGCCATTTATGAGGCCTTTTATGACAGACCATATGTGATCTCTAGTGATGGGCGAATTTATTCGGCAGGGGCGAATTCGCGGCGAATTCCCGCGATTCGCCGCTGGCGAATAAATTCGCGAAACGGCCAAAAAAATTCGGCAACAATAATTCGCCGCGCAAAAACGAGTCGCGCGTCGTTTTTGACGCGACGAAAACGACACGACGCGCGCCAAAAACTACGCGCGACTCGTTTCGCGAATCGCCGAAAAATTCGCGAATTTCTCTGGAAATTCGCGAATTTTTCGGCGAAGCGAAACGCGCCCGTTTCGCCCATCACTAGTGATCTCCTTACTAGAAATTGCAGATTGTTTTCATAAGCTGCTTTCTATAATCATTCATTCCAGTTGAGAGACATGCTCTCCAAAATAGCTAAGCCCCCAACAACTTGCTTTGAATTAATCTTAAAGGAACTGTTCACCTTTGTATTCATTTTAGTAGGATGTAGAGTGTGATATTTTTAGACAATTTGCATTTGGTTTTAATTTTTTTTTATTTGTGGTTTTCAAGTAATTTCGCTTTTTATTTAGCAGTTCTCCAGCTTGCAGTTCTCCATCTTGCAATCATGCATGGATTTGAATAAGAGACTGAAATATGACTAGGTGTGGGCATAAATAAAACGTTGACTAATAAAAAGCAGCAATAACAAATAATGTGTAGCCTTGCAGAGCATTTGTTATTTAGACAGTGATCCCCATTTAAAAGCTGGAAAGAGTCAGAAGAAGGCCAATAAAAAAAGTAAATATCAATGTCAGCTGAAAAGTTGCTTGCAATTAGCCATTCTATAACATACTAACTGAAAGGTGAACCACTCCTTTTTCTAACAATTAGTGCTGCACACTGATTATGAGAGGATGTAATTCATTTGTTCAAATATCATCAGCAGCTAGACACTTTCTAAAGAATTTACATAAAAATCATTATTGAGAAATGTGTTGGTGTGTTAAAACTCTTTCAATAATGTTGTTAGTCTGAACTGTTTGGGACTCCTTATCAATACCCCAGTTCGAAATGGTATGAACCTGCCCCATGCAAGATGGCGGCCAGGGACGTCATAGCTGCTACTCCGGGTCCATGTACAGTATATTATAATTTTGTCTCACTGTGTATTTTTCTTTGTATGCGGAAGAGATGACAATAAATTGGTTTTGACTTAGTATTAAATTGGAATCGGATAGAACTGTTTGGGGAAACCATTTCCCCCAAGAGAGTATTAAAGAATCCTTTTACAAAGTCCAACACATGATCTGTGCAGGTGCAGTTGCATAAAGTAGTAATAAAGATTTCTTACATAGAAAAAAAAAGTGGCCTTGCCATTAATCAAGTAACCATCTGCTGTAGCAGTTTAGCCTGCAAATAATTAGTTCTGTAACCTGAAGCAACAGTATAGTTTATAGCAAACATGCTCATTAGTTAATTGTGTCATTTGTATATTATTATTTTAAATGAAAATAGCACTTGCAAGTTGAAAATAGTTTCTCTTCAGGTGAACCGGAACTGATGTCTGAATCAATGGTTCTCTAAGGGCAGTATAATGTGCCTCCTACAAATGCCTCCATTAGCCTAATTGCTGACTAATTGCATTAAGCTGCAGGTTCCTCTTGTGACATGGGGTGTAGGAGATTGAGCAATATACAATGAAGAATAGACCATCACATGTCATAGAAATGCTGCAATCAATGAGTAATGCCTCTTTAAAACATTATTAGAAAACATGAGTACAGCATTAGTATAAGAATTCAATTACAGTGATTTTATATTTCTATGCTTACAGCCTTTTCATAAATATATCTATTGTCGATTTGTATACACCAAATAATATAAATGAATATGGATGGTTTATGCTGTGCTTTGTCTGACTGGTGGCCGATTCTCCAAGCTATTTTAATTCCACTCCTCCGTAAACCTCCTTATTTTAGCAGTATTTTTATTTATATGATGTACTTTATACTTCTACTCGCTTTTCGTTATAGGCCAACAGGCACTACTCTTGCACATTGGTTGGTTGATTTACTTTAGCAATCTATTTATGACGTTGTTGACACAAAATAAATTACTCTTCAACTGCTAAAATTATTCAGTGCCTAAAAATTAGTGGTGACTTTTTGAATTGCTATTCTTATAGAATGCTGGAAAACTAGCATGGTGTACCCCATCTGTGGAGAATGTTGAAAATGTTTAGTAAATTGCTATTCAACATAAACACCACAATAAAAAATGTGTTTTTATGATTTAGTAAATCAGGCCCCATATATCTGTTGTAAACAAATGCATTTGCTCCCACATACTACAATGGTTTGGATGAAATGTGTGAAATTATTTAAAAAATTCCCTCAACTTTTCATCATATCAACCACTTATCATTCAGTAACCAGATAAAAAACCTTAAATATGAAAGCTTGGGGTCCTCTGAATAGTTTTATACTCGATATAGTTTACCTAAGTATGTGGCATATAAAGGGCCCCAAAGTGAAGACACCCCATACTAGCTAACAGTTCTGTTGTGCCAGATACTGCAGAATCAATACATTTACAGCGAATTATGAGGCACAATTGTTCAAAAAAAAGTAAGTTCACCCCAGAAAACCATATATTTTTGGAAACCACACATTCCTTTGCATCCAAATTGAGTATGCATGTCTTTCTACTCCAAAGTGTTTCCTAAATTTGGCGATTGTGGTGAAATTTCCAAAAATCACCTCAAAACTTCCACTTTGTAGCATCTTATCTACCACATACCATTAGGAACTAAGATAAACACCCTAAATATGAATTCCAGGGGTATGATGAACCATTTCATACCCAATGTACATAGGTTTATTGAAGTACATGGCATGCAAAGACCCCAAAATATACCTTGTGCATACTTATTTGATGGCTTACATTTACCCTAATTTATAAACACATTGCCAGTTTTATGTGTGGTAAAAGCAACAAAAAAAATTATGACCCCTGAAAATCATATACTAATCATAAAATACCCATTCCAACAAATCTAAAATACTTTATTGTCTTTCTACTCCCTTACTACCTTACTGTACAGCTACAAGGTAGCGTTTTTGACATTTCTGAAAATTGCCTAGAACTATTGCAATATGCCGTAGGGTGTACTGAACAGTATAATACAAAATATGCATAGATACAGTATAGCAAAGCAGGTGGCATGTGAGGACCCTAAACAAAAATAATGCATATGAATTTTCTAAACCTATAAACAAAGCCCCCTGATTACGTATTATGTGCCCCTAACAGCACAAAAAAACCCAAAAACCATATAGTTTTGTAAAATACATAAGCAACAACAATACATACATAAAACCACAATAAAATCACAAGAGTCGAATTAGTGAAATATCAAAATTAACACGTGCCGCGTCTTTTTCCTCGCGTCGCGTCAAAAACGACGTGTGACTCGTTTTTTTCGGTAAATTTTCGCCAGGCGAAATTTCACTGGCGTTTCACGAATTTATTCGCCAGCGGCGAATCGCAGGAATTCGCCGCGAATTCGCCCCTGGCGAATAAATTCGCCCATCGCTATTGAGAATACTTGATCCATTAGTCATGCTGGGAAATAAACAGTTTTTAGGGGAATAATAGGCAAACTGATAAAAGAAAGAACTAAAATAAAAGTATAAGTGGGTGTTTGTGTATGCATGTGAGTCTGTAAATATCTGTGCAGAAGAAGAAAAAAAAGGCAGAAAAGCCAAAAAAAAAAAAAAAAAAGCTATCTTTAGTAAAATCTGTATGGTGTATGTGTAAATGTATGTGTGTGTGGGTGTGTGTAAAAGTGTGTAGTGCACACAGTTTGTGTGTGCTGGGGGGTTCTTGGCAGCGTTGGACGGTCCAGGAAGTGAGTGGGCAGCCCTGGGTACACTGGAGGTTGGGAGATGCAATGCTTATGTTACAGCTGTGTTGAGGCAGTAAAAAGTTGGGTCCTTCAACAATGGCGTCGCTGGACTGAGGTGGCAGCCGTCGCTAATGCAGTAAGAGTGTCCTTTACAAATCTGGGTTAAATAATCAACAGTAACAATTATTATTGCCAGTAATCACAGATCATTATCTAAATTACTACATAATTCAGCACAACATGTTCATTTTAACATATTTTGTTGTTTATTAAGCAAAAGTCAGTTTATACAGCAATATTACTATAATTGTATTTTTGTATGCATTTGACCATTCTCCATCTGTCTTGCAATGGGAAAGGATATGTTCTGAATTTCACCTGAATAAGATCTCCATTGTTCTCATATTTGAAATTGTGTACAGTTTTCTTTCATCCCTTGTCTTTTCCCAACAGGAATCAACAGAGAGCTCGAATACTACCATTGAAGATGAAGATGTGAAAGGTAAAAGCACAGTTGCAGCTTTAGTTATAGGCCATTTTGTGTACTATTTTATATTTATGTAAAATATATTTGGAAAACTGTGTACATTTTTCTTTATTCTTTACCTGAAGTATAGGTAACATTCATAATTTTATATGTATAATATATATGTATAATATAATACACTCACTTTAGAGTGTAAAGTAATTCTATTCATACACATTTATTTCTGTACATATAAGGGATAGCTGATGAGGTCAGGTGTGTATGAATTAGGAAATACTTTAACACCAATGCATGAGTATTTTCTGTTTTTGATTTTTTTTTTTGTCTTAAATGTTCCAAAAATGGGAATTTAGATTTAGAATTGATTTAGACAGAACTTCTTCTATTAGTAATAGATGTCCTCTTGTCATCTGGAAGAACCTACTGGTAAATACAACATTAGAGAGGTTATTGTAAGATTCCCTTATTTATACATGTAGTTATCATATACCCCTTTGAACGCCTCTTCTCCAGAGTGAACAACCCCAAGCTGTCCAGTCTTTCCTCATAGCTAAGTTTTTCCTAACCTTTTACCAGCTTAGTTGCCCTTCTCTGGAACCTCTCTAATTCAACAATATCCCATTTGAGCACTGAAGACCAAAATTGCATGACATATTCTAGATGTGGCCTTACGAGCATTCTGTACAGTGGAAGAATAACCCCACCCTGTGAATATATGCTTATTTTAATTCATCTTAAGACCTTATTAGCCGTTGAAGCTGCTGAATGTCATTGCTTGCTACAGCCAAGTTTATTATCTACAAGGACTCCAAGGTCCTTTTCCATAATGGATTTGCTCAGTGCAGCCCCATTAAGGGTATAAGTGGCTTGGATATTTTTACATCCCAGGAGCATGACTTTACATTTATCAATATTGATTCTCATCTGCCACTTAGCTGCCCAGATTGCCAGTTTGTCAAGATCCTACTGCAAGGATGTCCTTTGTATTAATGTATGAGCCCACCTCAGTTATTTAGTTATCTGTTCAGATGCCTGTGTCTAACCTATTTAAATTAGCTTTTTATATATTTCTAGATTGTCAAGTGTATTTTTTGAGAAAATTTTCTTTTTTTATATTAGTAATTGCATATGCAGAAAACTATCTGCATTTGAGATGCTTGCGAAAATGCATTTTAATAAAAAATAAAATTATACTTTGATTCTACTTAGCTTAGCTATTTACTGAGTTAATACAGTGTGGTAAGTAGGTTCAGTACTGTTCAGGCAGGGAAAAGGGGTTTTGCTCAATAGGAATTACCCACTAGAGTTGACCAGTTTATATTATGCTCATAGTGGGAGGGAATCCTAATAGTCACTTGGTGTGGTTTTATTTGTTCTAGGACTTTACTGTAGACTTATAAAAGTTATGGTTTGTTTGTCTTATAAATGTGGTTTTATGTAAGTGTATGATTTAGTTGATTTATTACACATTAAGCTCCTTTTTATCTGGTGAGGAAATTATAAACTGTAATATTCACATAAACTGTAACTATTAGAATGTATAAATAAAGTGGTGTTTAATTGTGAATAGTAGCGTCATACTGATGAGCGAAGCTGACCTGTTTTGCTTTCCTGAAAACTCACGAAATGGGGAAAATTCACTGAAATGTATTGATGTCTATGGGAGATAGAACAAGCAACGAGTGGGTTTTTTTTTGACGCACAAGAATTTATTTTACCCTTTAGAGTGTATGGGCGTCATATTCGCAGTGAAATTTGGCGAAATATTTTGCTCATTGCTAAAATGCTTTACACAGGAACTTAATGTTAGCATCATTTTGTTTGGTTTTATAAGTTGTTTCTTTTTTGTGTTGTAACTGTGCCATAATGTGAACAGATAAATGGTGACATTACTTTCTTTAATTTACTTTAAAATTCTATTGCATGGAAGCTCCCTAAAAATAAATGACTGTTTTTTGTTCAAAAGTAAGAACATGCATGGCACATAATAAGGAGCCATGACTTAAACAAATAAGTCTGCTGAATATATGCATGAATGAACAGCCAACTCTATTGGCAATTCAATTGTTACTCATTTATACAATATGTCTTAGAATAGGAGTGGCCATACTTTACTAATGTGAGGTCTACTTTTAGTGATATTGTCCCATTATGAGCTACATCCATAAAATCATTAGCACTGTACCATAGAAAATATTACTTACATACAGTATATTGATTTATGAGAAAATGTTTATTTCTGTATTTAACAAACCACTATTTCTTATGTAACCTTAACATAACAAATATCTGAATTGAAATCATGAAATAGGAGAGTGCTATAGGCAGGTTGTCTCTTAGTCAATGTCTTGAGATCACCAGCTAAAGGTCTACAGGTAGATCCCGATCTAACTTTTGGGCACCCCTCTCTTAGAACAAAAATAGTGACAAACTTGTTTCATGAAGGGGTCAGGTGTAGAGAGATATAGATCAATAGATGGGGCGGTAAACTGGTGCACATAGATTTTTGTGAAGTTGGAAGCCCTACACAAGGTTTTGCATTGGAACCACTGAGCCTCTGGTTTTGCACCTGTAAATTGCCCTCCTTTATGGAACCATGACTGCTGTATTCCTGGGCCTGTGTAACTAAGAGTTTTTATGCACTGGAAGCAGTGAACTTGAAATCTAAAGGAAACATTGTAAAGTAAAAATAAGCATCCTCAGATTAGGGAATGGTGCTATGCTTGGTGTAAAGTTTGTGAAACACTAGGATGGTTGTTTATACTGAACATTATTAGATTAACCTTACATGAGGCCCCCTATCACCTTTCTTTTACCCCCTGCAGCTTCCATAAACTTCATTGCAGTAGCGCTGTTGTAAGAGCTTTGTCCCTCAAAAATCCAACGATCTAACAAAGAATATGTGTTAACAGCCTAATACATAGAAATGGTTCTTTCTATGTATTAGGCTGTTAGCACATATTCTTTGTTGTTTACTGTCCCAGACTTTAAAAAGTCAACTAAAATTTAGTGAGTGCTTCCAAAAAATCAGTACTTAAATCTGCTCTGCTGCTGGCATAATACGGTTTTGCTCATATACAGTAATTCATGTTTTAACATGTTTGCAGAAACAGGGAATTTCTTTCATAATCCTTTTTCATTGTCCATATTCATTCCATTTCAATACCATTCATGTTTACCTTTCCTTTGCATCTTACACAGTTTTATTCATAGTCATTCCTTTGTGATTCTGTTTAAATAATGTTAGCTAGAGAATATAGGATTTTTAATTGCTTCAAGGGAACAACACTGGCATTTGAACAGATATATAATTACATCTTATCTCCATTTTTCACCTCATCTCTCTCTCTACCTATATCTTATTTTTATACGTGTTTGTGTTGCCTATGATTTCTGTTGCGCTTTATATTGTTTGTTCTTTTTCTTCATTTTTGCATGCCCCAAGTGCAGCCTTCACAAAGGAATGTAGCAAGAGAAGCTTCTCTCCTGCTCAAAAGCCTTCCTGCTACTTCTCCTCCTCCTCTTCTGTTCCTTCCTCCTCATCACTTAATTGGGATCCATCTTTACAGTGCCCCAGTGGTCGTTCCTGCTGTCAGTTCCTGCTGAAGATTCTGGTCATTCTCTACATCTTTATTTTCATTTGTTCATATGTTGTGTTTCTTTCCATCAATTCAGCAACAAAGTGCACAGAAAACATTTATTCAAAGACTCATTTGCATGAAACCGAACCCTCCCGTTACTCTTCTTCATCTGTGCAGTGTAAGTTATCTTGGGGTCTACATAACCTAAACTGCACAATGAGATGTGTATGTTTGTCCTACAACGTAATGTCAAAATATAGAACTAGCAATGCTTTAAACGTGTAATTTTGTCTCACATTGGCCAATATTGTTAGCCAGTCTTGATAATTTTTTGCCATTTACACTCTAATTTTTTAGCCCCCCTTTTAAAAACCGACCTCTCATAATTATTATTATCCTTTATCATGAGAGGTTATATAAGTAATTGGACATTAGTACAGAGATGTAGGGTAGGACATAATTTGCTTTGATTTTCTGGATTAGTAGAGTGAATATTATCCTAAAATGGAGCAGAAGGCAATGTATCGAATGATAAGGTGGCATGGCAGAGGAGGTGCATATGCTGATGTGTAGGAGCCTGGCAGACTGCATTTATTATGGCCTAGATCAGTGACAATTTCTGGAGAGAAAGGGCAATGAATAGAGACTTACTGTAGTCTATACATGACATAACGAAAGAAAGAATTAGTCTTTTGTGACATCATGTGTGATATACTGTACGGTCATATTTATAATCACTGTGGGTCCATCATTTATTTATTGATTGGATATGAGACATATGAGATATAAGTACCGGGCAGAATCAAAGATAACCCTCAAGGAACCAGGCCTGAGGTGATAGTGTATGCGTTAATGGTAATAGACATTAAGGTAGAAATCGCTGATGAAGAAGAATCCGAGTTAAAGAAATCTGTATTGAGCATAGGAGAGGGGTGAGAAGTTTGAGAATCATCACCATAAAATTGCAATTGGAAACCTTTTGAATTGGGAATCATACATTATTCACAGAATAAATAATGAGGGACCTAGCACAGAACCTTTAGAAATCGCAACAGTTTTGCCACTTCTGACATTGGTATTGTCTTTTAGTCTATCTACCTGTGCTGCAGGGTTGATATCTACAATCCATGCACATTTGGTAATACCTGAAGACAAACCCATTGATTGTCTTCACAAATGCAGTATCTAGTAGTGACAAGTCTAAAGGAACGGGACTTACTGAGTAATCTTAAAAATCACTCTTCAAAGCCCTGGCATTTTAACCCCTTATGGGTTATACAGTAGCTAACATCCAATCACAATAGATCCATTGAATGTATTCAGTTAGGTATACGGGTAGGTATTAGCTGTAACTCACAGAGGGGTGAAAGTCACATTGTCATGATTCACATTGAAGTTGGTGCTATCTTTTCAAACTACGTGACTGGAACTGAATTAATTATTTTGAAACTGCTACAGTAAAGATGTTAAATATGCATTGTATTTTGCTGTCAAGGAGTTCCTCAGCCCCTCATCTATTTATGGATAGTTTTATTTTAGTTTGGCATAAGTGGCCTTCTTCATTGATAGATCTTTCTGAAGAAACTGTGTTATCTTATCTCATTTAATGCATTTAACCTTTTTGTTAGCATACCAAAGAACCATTGTTCACAATGGTGAAAGCTTTAATTAGAGGGGGATGCAGTGACACAATTTTCTGTGTTAAATGGGATATCTGGGTTTAGTTATTCTGTGTCAAACATACAAACCAAAGTGGCTTCATCTGTAACTGTACTTGTATATGAACACCATTTATATTCAGACATTTCTGGTCCATTATATTTGAAAGATCTGCTTCACAGATATTGCATAGTCAGTTCAGGTACAGCCTTGGCAGAGTCATTTCGCAAAGTAGTAAAACCAGCACTCCTAGCTTTGACACCTAAAACTATGTGCAGTCCTAACAAAGCTGGATGATTCTTGACTCCTGTTACTCAAATTTAGGCAACAGAAATATATAAACAAACACTGCTTTCGGTTGCAATGGAGCTTAAATGTAGCCTTAACAAATATTAAAGTATATAAAATTCCAATTTCTTTTAAAATGTAAGTCATTACTTTTTGGCTGGTGGACCTCTTTAAAGAATATATACCACAGGTAAGTTTCATTATTGGGTACAGCCATTCATTGACACTGGATCATGCAGTTAACTGCTGGGACAACCTGAGCTGTACAAATGCAGACAACTGAGCAAGATAGAAACTGATTCAAGCCTGTTCATGGACTCTACAGACATCATTGTTTTAACATAATCTGACCCTTGAACATATGTTAAGATGTATTTCACATTATTACCAGATGCTATCTACTGCCTTTCCAGCTAGATGTTTTCCATTAGATTTTGAAATGTTTTGGTGGTACTTGTTTCTATTTAGCCACAAGAGCATTCATGAGGTGGACATTGAGATTGGTTAGGGATGTCTTAGATTTTTTGGATTTATTCCCCAGGTTTTTAGTTGGGTATAGATAAGGGCTTTGAGCAAAGCAAATAAGTTCTTCCGCTCCCATCATTGTATGGGCCTAATTTTGTGCATTGGAGGGCTGAAATTAGAGGGGGACATTCTCTACAAAGTATTAGGACCTAAAAGACCCATAATAGTGTAACAATACAAGGATGACCTATATGAAACTTAAAATAAAAGTGCATGTATATCAAATATGTTTCAGAATTTGCTCAATTATTGTTTTAATGCATTTATAGGGAAACATATTGTCTACTGATTTCCAGTTTACTACTTTTTTTCTTTAAGGCTGCTTGGCATTTAAATTTGCTTGCTACTAAAGTTTATTTGTCACTGTTTCACTTAATTATGTTAACCTCTTTTATATTTAGCCCGGAAACAAGAAATCATCAAAGTTACAGAGCAGTTAATTGAAGCCATAAATAATGGAGACTTTGAAGCTTATACGTAAGTTGTTTCACCTGCCTGCAGATATTCTGATATTCTTTATTTTTTTAAATGTGAACTTGTTGTACACAAAATTGTATTTGCAACTTAGACTAATATTTTGGTTTTACAGTTCAGTTCAATGCACTCTTTTCCCTGGCATTACATTCATTTGGCTAAATCTAAATTACTCTACAGCCTACACTTCTGTTTTTTTTATCAGGTGTAAAAGGGTTTTTGTTACTTTCTATTTCTTTTGACATATCAACTATTCCTCTTTGTTCTGGTGGGAAAGTGCTGTATATTTAATATTATTTCCTTAAATATTAGTAAATTTTGTTTTTAAAATATTTTATTAGAGGGGGTATTTACATTTGTCCTGCCTTGAAAATCTCTTCTTTTGTCTCCATTAATCCAACGAGATTCTGTCTCTGGTCCATTGTTTTCAAACGGGTGTATCTTTATATGCATTCATCCAGGTTATGCATCTAGAGCATCTAGCAGAATTAAGTCTAAAGTACTGGACTTTTTCAGCTTTACTGAAAATATTTCAACAGTTATCCAAGTGCCTCTCTTAGTTGGTAACACAGGACACCACATTCAAAACCACATGGATTTTTTTCAACAAAGTGCATTAAATAAATCTGGAAACTGATGAGACAATCACATTGTCATGATGTGACATCACTATTGGCATCCATATCCACAACTGAGGCAATTGAAAAAGTGATAAAATTGCCGAAACAAGACACCACCCTCTGCAGCAGAACAATACATATATATATATATATATTGCTATATATGCTATCTTAGTACTGTTACTTGTTTACTAGATTTCAGTCTAGTTCTTGAAGTGGTCATTAATAACTAAGCTGATTTCAGTTTTTATTTAACACTAATTGGCAGATGGATAAAACACAGGAAATAATTGCCTCTGACCCTTGTCTAGTTTGGATTGCACTAGGCATGAAATTCAATTGCACTCTGTGACTGATGGTTGCTAATGGATACAGAGATGTTCTGCCAGATACATTTTTGAAAACTTGACTCCATTCTATGCTGAAATAATTGTTAAAACAATATCTGCTTCTTGTTCAGTTAAATGAATCTGTTTAGGAAAGCTGTGGATATATAAAGTGGTATTGTTTATCTTCTTACAGAAAGATTTGTGACCCAGGCCTTACATCATTTGAACCAGAAGCTCTAGGAAATCTAGTAGAAGGAATGGACTTCCATCGATTTTATTTTGAAAATGGTATATTTGCCTACTTCTGTTTGTCCGTTTGTTTGTGTGTGTCTGTTTTTGGAATAATAAAATATAATACATAAATGTCTGAAATTAGATAATTTCCATGGATCGGCGCCGAGGCATCAGAAAATCAAAGCTTCAACTAAAATGTTTTTCAATAAATCAGTGCATTTTTATTATGTTCTTTATTTTTAGCGCTATCCAAGAGCAACAAGCCAGTCCACACAATCATCTTGAATCCTCATGTTCATTTGATTGGAGAAGATGCTGCATGCATAGCATACATACGTCTTACCCAGTATTTGGATTCCGCTGGTATGCCAAAAACAATGCAGTCAGAGGAGACCCGTGTGTGGCACCGACGTGATGGAAAATGGCAGAATGTACACTTCCATCGTTCTGGGTCACCAACAATACCGAAGTAAGGCCTGTCCCAGTAAGCTGCTGCTTTTTATTTCCTGACAAATTATTTCAGTGTTATTCATACCTAGTTTCAAATTAAACATATTTGGAAATATTTCAGGAAAAAATTTTAATTGGACACAAAGGCTTGTCCTGAAGCTGGCTAGATGCATAGATACCAATTTTATCAAAACTACGGTTTATCGGGTTTTCGGATCGTAGGTAGAGTGTACCTACATTTTTCTTACCATTGTGATTGGTTGTTCAGATTTAGGGGTTATTTCCTAAAACTTTGTTTTTCATCATATTTTACCAGAAACAAACTAACTCCCATCCATTAATTTAGCTAATTTAAAGTTTTTATGAATACTTCAAATATTTTTGAGATTATAGCCTTAAAAACCTCTATTTTTCAGCGTTTTTGAGCGAAAAAGAAACACCCCAAAATTGTGAAGGCAAAAAACATCTTCAAATGGTTAAAAGGACTTTTACATGAGTTTGACAGGTTTTAGAGTATTTTTGGATTCTTATTTTGTGGTGCATAATACATCTCTAAAAACTTAAAATAATTTTTTCTCTAATTTTTTTGTGTGTGAAAAAACTCAAATATTTAGAGAAAACAAAACTCAGCCTTTAATAACTAGACCCTTTATATCGACTAGCTATAAGATCTCTGCATATATATTGCCTATCTGATGATATCAGTGGGTGACTGTCACTGTTATTTTTCAGACACCTTTGTACAATTGCAGTCTGTCAATTAATGGCTCAAGCATCTTGTGATTTGTTCTCTTTACTTCTTTATAGTAATGGTTAGTAGCAGGTCGACAATCATTTATACAGCTATAATCTGTAAGTCTATGGCCATCTTAAGCCAGATACATATATTAACATTTGAAGGTGAACCACCCCTTTAATGAGCAGACCTGAAGCTTCAGTTTTGCCTTGTTCTTTCTTGATTCTGTGGGTTGAAACCTATTTCATTTTGTCATATTATGCTCTGGCGTAATTTTAAAAATATTATCAGATGCTTTACGTTAATGACCTATGCCTCTTCACATCACAAGGCACATCTTTTTCATGTATAGTATGCTTCCAATTCTAGTTAATATGAAACTCTTCAAATTGTGTTAAACCCATGATCATTGCACATCCTGAGCTCTCCATATTATCATTAAGTCAAAGCACCTCATAGGCCACTACATTCATCACCTACCACAGCAGAATGATATGTAGAAAATGGCTTATAAGTACATGTAGTTACAAATCTGGTTACATTTGTTTATGCTTTCTTCCTTTTTCTTCCTTTTTAGCTAATAAGCCTTGCAAGCCTTTATTTCAAATATTCAAGACAACTGGATGGTAAATTTTGGACTCAGTCTCTTATCTTTTGTCCCAGCAGCAGGGTGTTTCCATAAATAAATCCTCATCTTCGGTGATTTCCTACAGTCAACTCCTGCTCAAGTCAATAACATTCCAATTCCACTGAGAATGCCAAGTAAAGTGGATTCAATAAACAAAGAAGGCAGTTATAATTCATTAAGATTTTGCCAAGTGTATGTTAATTGAAGCAAGTCTGCTTATATCTGTGTGTATCTAAGAAGGTACACACAGACAACTGCAGGCTTTTCTGTCTTGAGATCATAACAAACAGTATAGATATATAAATATAAAGGCAGTGACTGACTGGTTTCCATACTATTGTATCATAACATGGGAAATACCTTAGTATAGCACAAAATGCATCATTTAAACCATCTGAACCTTGTGATACCAGTCATATGCAGTAGATGCTGTATGTCACTTTTAATTACCTTCTCAATAATTTGAATATTCCTTAGATAGTCTGAAAGATTTTTGGAGTAGTTGTCTCTGTCTCTTATATATTTTTTTTTATATACTCCACAGATAAATGTTTAATGCGTGTATTTTGGTAACGGTTGGGGGCTAATATAGGTAGTCTTTTTGATAATAAAGCCTATGGAAAAAGTACAATTTTACATTCAGGGTATATAATGCTTACAAAATATATGTATTTTTTGTGTCCATATAGTCTTCAAACAATACTTAAACTATTGTGTACTTTATGTTGTAACGGTTATGGGCTCTAAAGATTATAATAATAGGGTTGAATAATATAACAAAATTTTTGTGTATGGGTATTAATAAATCTATTTCTGCACTGCTTAAATTTTACCAATAACTTTCTACTGATGCTAACCTGTTTTGTCCCAGCGCATACTATATGCTTTTGGTTAAATGAAAAACTGCGTTTAGAATGATCTGCTACAAAAACCACAATTTTTTTTATATATAGATATATAAACTAGAGGGAACTTCCAACACTATATGCAGGGAATGCATTTGTTGTCTGTAAATGTTTTCTAATGGAAACTTGGTGAACTGGATTTATATTGATCATATTATGTATCTGTGCTACTAAACCCGAGCTCCCATGAGGGGTTGAGCTTCATTTCAACATTAGATACATCGTCGTTCTATTGAACATCTTTAGAGGCTGGTTACTTTAGTGCTGTACGTGCATGGTGGAGCATTGTCATTGTTTTTCCTTGGTCTGCATCCTGAAAAATAAAAGTTGTTTGAATTTGCATAATTCAACCTTGTGAAACCAAGCAATTCTTTTACAACTATACATGTTGTTCAGTAGTGGATGTGAGCTGAGTAATGCTAACTGCAAATTAATAAACAATTTTCTACACAATATAAACAAATCAATGTGCTGAGCCATTTTAACCTGCCAATGAAATCTGTGAAATTTTAATACAAGCAATTTGTTTTCTGTATATCTTTACTCTAGATGTGCTTCCACTGTTAGTATTTAGTTATTGTGTGCTGATATCAATGTCCAATTATTATGGTAGCTTCATATACTAGCATGAAATGCTGACATAGTACTGTAGACCAAACCTGTCTTCCACGCAGCCATGTGAGGAAACCATTATTAAACCTCTGCACCATGGTGAATGTCATCCTTTGAAATGTTGCAATATATTGATGGGCACAGTGTATATATTTCTGCCATAAAAAAGATTGAACTAACTAAAATATCAATAAAATTGTGGATTATGTTGATGATGTTGTGCTGACGTTTCTTCTTTCCCTGTATATACACAGTACTTTTTTCTTGTTAAGTTACAGTTGTGCTCATAAGTTTACATACCCTGGCAGCATTTATGATTTCTAAAACATTTTTCAGAGAATATGAATGATAACGCAAAAACTTTTTTCACTCATAGTGGTTGGCTGAAGCCATTTATTGTCAAACAACTGTGTTTACTCTTTTTAAATCATAATCACTACACAAACTACCCAAATGACCCTTGTCAAAGGATCTGCAGGAAAATATATTTTAACACTATAAAACAGGAAAGAGGATATAAGAAAATATCAAAGGAATTGAGAATGCCAATCAGCAGTGTTCAAATTCTAATTAAGAAGTGGAAAATTAGGGATTTCTGTTGAAACCACAGTCGGGTAGACAAACTAAAATTTCAGCCACAACTGCCAGAAAAATTGTTCGGGATTCAAGGAAAAACCCACAATTAACTTCAGGTCAAATACAAAAAATACTGAAGGAAAATTTGCTACATTGGCTACAACAAAATAAAGTGAAGGTTCTGGAGTGACCATCTCAGTCTCCTCACCTCAATATCATTGAGCAACTCTGGGGAGACCTCAAACATGCAGTTCATGCAAGACAGCCCAATAATTTATGGGAACTGAAGGCTTTTTGCCAGGAAGAATGGGCAGCTTTACTGTCTGAGAAGATAAAGAGCCTCATCCACAACTGCCACAAAATACTTCAAGCTGTCATTGATGTTAAATGGGCTATACACTGTAAGAACTGGGGTGTGTAAACTTCTGATCAGTGTCATTTGGGTAGTTTGTGTAGTGATTATGATTTAAAAAGAGTAAACACAGTTGTTTGACTATAAATGGCTTCAGCCAACCACTAACCATGAGTGAAAGCAAAATTTTTATGTTCTCATTCATATTCTCTGAAAAATGGTTAAAGTGATACTGTCATGGGAAAAAAAATTTCCATGACAGTATGCCTTTAAGAGATCATAAATTCTGCCAAGGTATGTATGTAAACTTGTAAGCACAACTGTATAATTACTGTTGTTGTTTCAATGCCACTTCATAGGATCAATGTCTAGAAAGAACAACATGCATACCAACAAATCTGCGGTAGAATACATAACATTTTGATTTCCACTGCCTCTGGTAGTACTCAAAAGCTGCTTCTTGTTACAGAGTGCTTGTAAATTACTTGAATGGGAAGCCTCAAGAGTCTGCTACCATCTGGTAGGTACAGTACTAGTACCATTTAGCTGGCAGCCACACCTTGAATATCAAACACAGAATAAGGTTGTCACAGCAATCTGTGAGACTGGGGTACATTTACACTTGGGCAGTAAACCATAGCAGTGTGGATGATTAACTTTTTCCAGCCAACTCCAAGTAGAACGCAATGAATGCAACAATGTGATTGACTTCCAGGTGCAACTTAGCCCAGTGTTGATAAATAAACCCAGAATTATGTTCATATATTCGCACTATGCACATTATATCATCTATGAATGTGATGTTAATTATTTTTTATCTATATTATGTGTATAACATTTTTGGTGAGCACAACTTTTTGTCAAGGTGTAATAACTCGCACAGAAGTGTCAGTCTATATTGTGTATACAGGGAATAAAGTACGACCCCTATTGTAAGATATTATAAGTTACAGAGGATTTCCACAACCATATCAAAACTTTAGACTGAAGGCCAAGTGTTTTCTTACAGGTCATGGAACTCTGAGGTGACTTCTAATATCCTCATATTGTGCTACAGGCGGTATTTTATTTAGTATAATATACAAGTGAGTCATGTGACAAATGGCATCACTAAGCTCTGATTATAACTGATGTCATCACTAACACTGTTCATAAGGATATCATTTACAGGATACTCAGGGGTCTTGCGTATTATATATACAGTATACCTCAACATACTGTTCTGACATGACATCATTAGATCCAGTCTAAACTAGCAATACAGATATTTATCTCTAAAGGTACACCTTCTGTTTTAATTCTAAAAATTAATAGGTTTCAAAAGAAATGAGTATTGTGCATATGCATGACAGAGTTCCCAGTGAGATCTGAACGAGCAAGACCTAGACCTTAAAATTTAATCAGATGTGTTCTACTTGGATTTTGCTAAAGCATTTGATACAGTTCCAAACAGAGATTTACTGATTAAAGGACAAAGAGAAACTACAATAGCGTTAGGCTCGGGGGGGGGGGGGGGGGGTTGAGAATAAATTTACACCCCCTATTGAGTTACCTTGGATTGTCCTTTAAGTTAAGAAATATTGTCTTTGAAAAAAACAATTGGCACTTGGATAAAGAACTGGCAGAAAGGGTGGTGATAAATAGAACAGTTTCTAATTGCACCAGTTTTGTTAGTGGAGTACCTCAGGGGTCTGTCCTTTGTTTATTGCTTCTTCATTTATTCATAAATGACCTTGAGGCTGCAATTAGAAGTATCATTTTAAGTGTATATATATTTTGTGATGATAATTGTGCAACTCCACAACAGTAAATGGAATTTTGCTGGAAGTCACCTAAAATGTCAGAACTAAAGGTAGGCAGAAGAGGTATGTGGCTAGGGCACAATGGTAAGGGAGAACTAGGCACATACATATTCTACTTGCATTCCCCTAGGTTCTGTATATAGTATGTGTGTATGCTTTTACAGAAAGAGCTGTGCAGACCAGCCAAAAGAAAGATTTGTATGGAATATCAAATCCTGTTGAAAATTATGGCCAACTGGTCTACTAGTGTTATTGGTAACTAGGCTGTGCCTAGTCCATAGTTTAGTTGGCTTGACAAAAGTCCAACTTCAACCCCTCCAAATGAATCCTAGTTCACATACATAAGCACGCTTGCACCGGACCCTCCATTCACTCATATAACTATATATACCAATATCTAAATAACCTTTGATATGCTTGCCAAGAAAAAACCCGAACCCCTCTTAAAGGCATTAACAGAATGAGCCATTACAACCTCCAGATGGGCATTCCATAACCTCACTGCCCTCACTATGAAGAACTACCCACACTGTTTCAAATTATAGTTCTGTACCTTTCATCAAAAGCGGTGGCCTCTGCTGCAGTGATGCTTTTTATAGGAAAAAAAAGATCCACCTCTATCTGCCTATAATACACTCTAATGAAATTGTAAAGTGTAATCCTGTGTAATCCTGTGTCCAGGATGGTACAGGCAATGCCTAGAAAAGTGCAACAATATGAAGCTACAGCACTCAGATGGAATGTACTCAGTTCTGAATTATATTTTGAGATAGCATTACTGGTTCCCATAGAACTCTGATCCTAGTTTTTTGTCCTACCCACCTCTACTGAGCTCAGCTTAACCATTACAGTGTTCAAACCCAGCAGAATTTTATCAAAACATGTTCCTGTGTAAACCTGCATTCTGCATTGCATGAACTTTACAGCATACATGTCCTGTTAGCACGTCTCCGTGTTGACGAGTTGGAGGGAAAATGGCCGCTGGGTGAAAGCTGCTAGTTTTTTATGGAAAATGGGATGGTACTGGCAAATGGAGGGGGTGTATGAAGGGGAATATATGCCCAATTTATACACATGTTGGAATATGTAGGCTTTACATGTCCTTTATTTGTTAAGTAACAAGTGTAAAGGTTATTACAATATTGTTTCTGCTTTGAGGTTATTCTTTCTTAATGTGCTTATTTACCTTACAGTTGTGCTCATAAGTTTACATAACCGTGTGGAATTTATGATTTCTTAAACATTTTTCAGAGACTATGAAAACTTTTCTTTCACTCATGGTTAGTGGTTGGCTGAAGCCATTTATTGTCAAACAACTGTGTTTATTCTTTCTAAATCATAATCACTACACAAACTACCCAAATAACCCTGATCAAATGTTTACATACCCCTTCATGCCCCCTTTCATCAATAACAGCTTGAAGTCTTTTGTGGTAGTTGTGGATGAGGCTCTTTATTTTCTCAGACAAAGGTAACGCTGCCCATTCTTCCTGGTAAAACTGCACGTTTGAGGTCTCCCCAGAGTGGCTCAATGATATTGAGGTCAGGAGACTGAGATGTCCACTCCAGAACCTTCACTTTATTTTGCTGTAGCCAAATTTTCCTCCAGTATTTTTTGTATTTCACCTCAAGTTATTTGTGGGTTTTTCCTTGCATCCCGAACAATTTATCTGGCAGTTTAGTTGGTCTACCTGACCGTGGTTTGGTTTCAACAGAACCCCTAATTTTCCACTTCTTAGCGCGTGAACACTGCTGATTCAATTCCTTTGATATTTTCTTATATCCCAACTACCTTTCCCTGCAGATCCTTTGACAATTCTTTTGCTTTCCCCATGACTTAGAATCCAAAAAACATCAGTGCAGCACTGGATGAAAGATGCAAGGGTCTCTCAGGAGTCCAGAAAGTCATTGACCTTTTATACACACCCACTATTTACAAGCAGACAGATCACAGGTGAAGATGGATACATTTAATAGCCACTCTTTAGTGTCAAGTTGTGTGCATGTTATCAGGCCAAATCACCAGGGTATTTAAACTTTTGATCAGGGTCATTTGGGTAGTTTATGTAGTGATTATGATATAAAAAGAGTAAACACAGTTGTTTGACAATAAATGGCTTCAGCCAACCACTAACCATGAGTGAAAGAAAAGTTTTTGTGTTATCATTCATATTCTCTGAAAAATGGATAAGAAATCATAAATTTTGCCAGGTTATGTAAACTTATGAGCACAACTGTATATAAATGATTTGCCCAACTGACAGCAATGCACAGTGCAGCTGAAGGGTTTATGAGCTTTTGTTGCTAGTACAGGAAAATCACTACCTCAATGATGATGAAGGATTTCCCACAGGCTCACAGCAGCGCAATATGTTGCCTCTTGTAAATCTTTTCGAAGGCACCTTTTCCAGAGCATGCTGGGCCTGTGTTGCCAACCCACAGTCTGCACACTGAAAAAGGGTCATTCTGCTTATATCAAATAAACCATTTTGGGCTTTATTTGAGATATCAGTGCTAGACAACAGACCATGACCAAAGACATTTTTCTGTCAGTGCTGAAAGAACAGGATTTTTTTTATGCAAGGGAAAGATCTATGGGGCAAATTCACTAAAGCGCGAAGCGTATAACGTAAATTTGCAAATTAACTAACACCGACTCTGGCGAATTTTCGCTAGCAAAGTAGATAGACAATCGCAACTTCGCACCCACCCTAACGCCAGCGCACTGACGAAGGATCTTAATTACGCAAATTCACTAAGATGACCATTTTCCTCAACGTTACCACTTACACTAGATGTTACTTCGCCAGGTTTCCTGGGCTTGTGTAGTGTAATGTAGTGGCTGTAACATATACTTCTAGTATACTTTGAAATTCGCACCGTATGCATATTAGGCATCACTAGCGTAAATTCGCTTTGCCTGGCGAAGTAACACTAGCGCAACTACGCTACTGTTCGCTGACCTGAGTGTAAATTCGCACTTTAGTAAATTTGCGTAGCACTGGCAAAAATTTGCCTGGCAGTGTGGCGAACATTGGCGAAGGCAATGCTAGTGAATTTGCCCCTATAAAACTGAGGGTGGCTCTCTTTAGGGGAGGTCACTAATTTTACACAAAATTGTAGGGGGGAGATTTTATGTAAATTAATTAAAGGGGTTGTTTAACTTTGCGTTAACATTTAGTATGATATAGACAGAGACAATTTGCAACTGGTCTTCATATTTTATTATTTGTGGTTTTATCTAGTAGTTCTCAATTTCATAATCTCATTGCTAGAGTGCATATTACCCTGGCAACCATGCACTGATTTGAGTAAGACTGGAATATGAATAGGAGAGGGCCTAAATAGAATTTAGATGAGGTCAGTGACCCCCAATTGAAAGTCAGAAGAAGAGGGTAAATAATTTAAAAAATATAAAAGCAATTAAGATCCAAGGAAAGGTTGCTTAGAATTCGCCATTCTATTACATACTAAAAGTTAGCTTGAAGGTAAACAGCCCCTTTAAAAGTACTCTATGGCAGTGCAATAGTTGGGGGATTAAATATTGAGGGTCACTACAGTAAAGCTTTGAGACATACTGTGCACACACAGGCTGATATTAGTTGATGGATGTACTACTTTTGGCCAGATTATATCCTACTGGCTCATGAAAAGATCCAAAACAATTGCATAACTATACTATAATGTGTTCTATACTATAATGTGCCCTTATAAGGGATATATACACAAGCAAATTATTATGGATCTTTCAGTGTTATGAGAAAACCAGTTACGTGAAGTAGTTTGTTTTTGATATTTGCTACTTTTCCTGGCATCCGTATTCTTATTTTATTATATGGTGTACCCCTACTTGGACTTTATATAAACTTATATTTTACAATTGAAAACAATTGCTCCTATAAAGGGTGTTTCCAATGTGGTGCATCAATTCTATAGAAGCATACAAAAATACGCAATAAGTAATGTGTACAGAGAAAACTGACTGCATAAATATGTGTAGAATGTGCCATAGAAATTTAACTTGTATTGTATAAAAAGTATATGCAAATAAAAGCATTCCAATAATAAAGTAATGGTAGGAAATTAATAGCGAATCCTTAATTAAAACACAATATATTTCTCATGTAATAGTATAAGTTAGATGTAATAAAATGATATGGTTTTAATAATAATTGATGTTATAGCATATATTTAAGCATAGGCTTAGTCTGAGTATCACCATGGCAGCATAACTCTTCATCACAACTAGACAAGGATAAAAGACACTATTTATAGTTCAGTGTAATGTAATTAAGAATGTCTATTTATTGTTAGGGCCGAGTCACAAACAAGCTGCAGCTGCTTCCTTTGTCTGTATAAACCACACAATTACTAGTACATTTGTACCCCATCAAAGACAGAATAGGAACAATCACCGGGAGGGTCAACACTTTGAGATTTATTGATCAATAAAAATGAATAGACCGGTGAACTTGGTAGTGTCTTTCCAGTGACAGTTATTTCAAAGCCATTATTGATTTGCTAGAAAGAATGATAATCTCAGGAGATTCTGTGCTTAGAAAGAAATGGATAATTTTAATGTTACACTATGCAGAGTGATGGAGGGACTCGGTTATAGTGTGTCTAAAATAGAGAAAAAGTTAATGTAACAGGTGGCGGTTTTCCGCCTATATAAATAAGTGAGAGGAGAAATTCAAATTCAACTTAGGGCAGAACTACACGGACAATTCCGGTCCATTTTCAGCGCATCCGACGCTGGGCGACAAAATGCCTGCAACAAAAAAAAGGCAAGTTATAGAAAGTCGGATGGTGTTGCATAGTGATGGGCGAATCTACCCAGTTTCGCTGAAAAATTAGCGAATTTCCAGCGAAATTCGCGAATTGGCGAAAAAAGTCGTGAAACGAGTCGCGGCACGTTTTTGACGCCCATCGCGTCGTTTTCGGAGCGCCGTGTCAAAAACCAACACGTGACTCGTTTTTTTTTTTTGGCGAATTTTCACTGGCGTTTCGCGTATTTATTAGCCAGTGGCGAATCGTGGGAATTCGCCCCTAGCGAATAAATTCGCCCATCACTAGTGTTGCAGCGTTGATCCAACGCGACACGACTGTTGGATAGAAATGCTGCGTCTGCATCTGACAGTCATGTCGGATCAACTCTGCGACACATTCCAACTTTCTATTACTTGCCTTGTTTTTGTCACATTCGACTTGTTGCATGCGTTTTGTCGCCCAGCATCGGATGCACCGAAAATGGACTGAAATCATACGTGTAGTTCTGCCCTAAGTTATGCTAGAATAGACATAATTTAGTCACTCCAACATGTAAATTAAATTTAGTGGTCTATGAGGTCTAATCTTTTATGCCATATGTTCCCAAGTTTATAAAAACTTTGTGATTTCTTTATTTGGAGTTCTGACTCTTTGTGAGTTCAGAATCCACAGGGCTTGTGTCAAATAAACTTTATATTATCACCTCAAGTGGCCTCCAGTTGTTGCAGTTCCACAACAAAATCAATGGCAACTGTCCCTGAAGTTGTTTTTTGACATTGTGATGTGCACTGGATAATCAAAAAAATTGATGGTTCTCGTCCAATAATACGAAAAGTCTAGTTTTCATATCAAACTGAACTTTTCTGTCCCTATGGATAGCTATTCATTGAATAACACAAACGCAGCCTAGAATAACTCTAGGCAGTGCCAGCGAGTTGTTACTAAAGTGAAGTCTTGCATGTAAAAAAAGACAATGGGGCAGATTTACCACATGGATTTCAGGAATATACTAACAGGTGTAGAGGATAGTAATGGGTGTATCGGCGGCGTTTTGCTTCGACAATTTTTTCACGAATTTCTAGAGAAATGTGCAAAATGGTGAAAAATTCACTAAACGCTGCCACGGGCAAAATTTCTCCAACTAATTTATTCTCCTGCGGTGAATCGCGGGAATTTGCCGCTAATTCGCCACAGGCAAATAAATTCATCCATCACTAGTACAGGACAATTCACTAGTGAAAGAGACCATTGCTAGCTTAATTTTGCGCCCTATCGCTGGGTGAATTTTCACTCAGACGAATAATCGTTACACCTCAGGTTCAAATTTTACAGAACATTCCCTCTTTTTGAGTTTCTTCATCAGCTTAGACCAGACAAACTCATAAGATGAAGCTACATCATCCTCTATCTTGTCAGTGACATCATATCCTGTATGCTGAAAAGTCATAAAAAACACTAGCATTTTTTCATATTTTAAAGTGGGATTGCATTCAAAAGTAACTATTAAAGGGGAACTCCACACAACCATAGCATAAACTTTTTGAAAAGTAAACACCCATATACATCAATTAAAACAAAGACACACTTTTCATGATTTTTAATGGTTTGGAACACTTCCCTAAGCCTAGCCCCCTGCTCTCCTGCTGATCTGTCTGACTACTTTGCTGAGCTGGTTGACTACTGTTACGTTGAATCAGCAGTGATCTGTCCTGAACTTACATCCTCCAAAGCCCACATTTCCTGCATGCCTTAAATTCAAATTCAGGAACAGAACATCACAGTGCAATGCATTGTGGGTTATGTAGTTACTGCATGCTGTCTGTAAGCTGTAGAGAAGTTGTTACATCAGTGTTTTAGTCCCTCCTTCTCTGCCAGGATTTCAAATGACGCAGAAGGAGAAGAACTGTTAAACAGCTGGATTTCAGCATAGAAAATGGCGTTTATTTCATACTTTTTGAAGAAACCGGTAACTGTGATAGGTATATTAGTGGTTTCTTTATTATGTGGGCCTCTTTATCAAATTTTGTTTTGAAAGAGTTCCCCTTTAAATATTTTTGTGTTAACATTTGTTTCCAAACCATTTCAGGGGCATGCCTTATTTGTTTTAGGGTGGGCTCATGTCTAGGGCATTAGAGAATCTCTTTTGTCTTTATTTTGCATACTTGGACATTTTTAATAATAAGTGGCCACTTCAAGCATTTGCACCAACATCTCTGATAAAGACATACTGTATATATGACCTATATGTACTTGCCCTATTCAAATTGACCCAACAAAGTTTTGCTAGGCAGAAATGAACGCTAGCAAACGTCCGCTATGAAATGCTTGCACTGACAAATTAACACTAGTGAAACTTCGCCAGCTTTTGGCTACAGAGACTTTGCTTTTTAGTGAATTAGCGTAGTGATGAATTATGAATTTATGCCTGGTAATGTGTGGCGGAGCCTTTGCTGCTGAAAATTCACTCTTTTGTGACTTTGCCCCATTGATTTCTGGGCTGAAAAAATAATTTTGCCACTTTATAGGTCCCTGGTAAGGCCCAGGTTTCAGTATACAGTGCAGTTTTGGGTCCCAGTCATTAGTAGCATATTAATGAGCTTTTCCCAGACTTTTGGATTAAACACTGAAAGAAAATGCAATGTCTAAGATGCTGCTTAAATATACGTGTTAGTGTATTCCACTTGTAAGCAAGAAAAGGCATTGCTATGCAAAACCCTTATGATTTGATAAATGCATTAGTATTGAAACTGGTAGGGAAACATTGCATTTAGTGCATTCAAGTTTCAAGAAACTTCATCTAAAATAGAAATCTAAATAAGCACTGCAGCAAGGAGTAAAAAGTAGGAATGCACCAAATCCAGGATTCAGTTCAGGATTCAGCCAAAATTCGGCCTTTTCCAGCAGGATTCGGCTGAATTCTTGTGCCTGGCCGAACCGAATCCTTATTTGCATATGCAAATTAGGAGCACAAAGGGAAATCACATAACTTTTTGTCACAAAACAAGAAGTAAAAAATATTTTTTTCACTTCTTACCTTCCTGTCACTAATTTGCATATGCAAATTAGGATTCACATTTGGTTAGGTATTTAGCCGAATCTTTCATGAAAGATTCAGGGATTCGGCCAAATCCCACATAGTGAATTTGGTGCATCCTTAGTAAAAAGGAATCGAAAATATGGAGATCAAAATGGTTATTTTATTTTTCAGTGGACACAGTGGAGGAAGCAGCAAATGCCTTTCCTTTTAAATAGATGCAATTCTAATAATATACTGTAACTATTGCAGTTAATTTTGATGTCACTTGTATATCGGACCTCCCCATTTATACATAAATTGCACCAAAAATCAATGTGTACAGTCATAGTTAATAATCAGGGATTGACCATAAAGAAAAAAACAAAGTGAGGTTATTGGCTGTTGATGGAAGAAAGTGGAGTATAATGAATTTGTACATAGCCACCCAACAAACCCATTGTATTTCAAGGGTCACTATACACTGAATTCTTATTTTACTTTATTTTTCGTCTAACAAAAAATATGTATTGTTCCCGCCTCTTCAGGCTTGTGTGCATGTATTGTTATTAACTCAGCTTGCAGTTTTATTAGCTTTGCTAAACTGTCATTGTCTACCATGCGACTGTGCCTAGTCCTTATCCACCTCCTACATAACTTTTAACCATTGTCTTCTAATCTCATTGCCTCAGAATTACTGCCGTACAAATGGTACACAAAGATCACTTTTATGTCATTATGTTTTCAGATCATTATATCAGAATCTAAACACCACCTCATTCATATTTCATTTTTCTTTGGAAACAAAAACAAAACGCATCCCAGATCAGTGACAGTACACATGAGAAACGATGTGCTGTCTTCAACTCTCCTGGTGGCAGTAAGAAAGTCATGTAATCCTTTAAAATCAAATTAAAATTCTTTATTTCTGGCATTTAATTATGGGATTTAAGATTCATTTTGGACAACATAATTACACAATTAAATAAAGATTATGTGTGTATTGCTTTGTGCTTTAACTGACTTTAACTTGGCAGAAGCTCAAACAACAGTGAAGGATTATGATCTATTAATTTATACCAAATGGTAAGACTAACAGGGTTTACATTTCTCTTGTCATTTTTTAAAATAATTGTATAAGTTTTTCAAACCATAAAATAAACATTCAATTTCGAATTTTGAAATCTGTTCCAGGGTGCTTAGTTTATACAGCTTCAAATTTATGGACATTTCATAAACTAAACTATGTAACCATGCTTGTGTGCTTTGTACATGTATGGGACCTATTATCCAGAATCCTGGGGACCTGCTTTTTGGATAATGGATCTTTCCTTAATTTGGATCTTCATACCTTAAAACTACTAGAAAATAATTTAAACATAAAAATAAATAAAGATTAATTATATATATATTCATTTGGATCAAGTACAAGGAACTGTTTTATTATTAGAGAGAAAAAGGAAATTTGGATAAAATGGAGTCTATGGGAGATGACGGATAATGGATTTCCAAATTACGGGTCTGTACCCACATGTATGTTTGTGTCAAAGTCACTGCTAAATGGGGCAAAGAATTGGGACAGGGGATTTTGGGGACCTTAGTCTCCCCTGTGTGACACTGTGACATGACAAATATTGTACTATATCTCTACTTTGTAAAGGGAGAGTTTACTAGAAACTAACCAGAAGCACAATTAGGCAATAATATAGTCTGTATCATTATTATAATTCCTTATTACAGTGATGGGTATGCAAACTAAGTGCTGTATTTCTATGAAGGTTTTCATTCATCCATCTCATGGTATATCTAGTAGAATTAAATCTCGAGCAACTGGACATATTGATTAATCTTGAAGACTTTCACTACTCATCTGAGCAGCTTCTTCAGTTTAACGGACCGGTGCAGGAAGTCCTCGTCATATAAATTCCAATCACAATGGTGCAATGTAAGGGCAGGGGCACACAAAGCTACTGGGGGAGATTATTCGCCCATCGATAAATCACTTCTTCTTCAGGCAACTAATCTTCCCTATTGCCTCCCCACTGGCTAGAATCTACAGTAGATCGCTGGTGGGATGGCATACGGATCGCTTCGTTTTCCAAAGTCGCCCAAAGTTACCTCACAAGCTAACTTTGGGAGACTTCTGCAAACAAAGCGCTATGAGTACCATCACCAGGCAATTCGAGGAAATTAGTCGTCTGAAGAAGCAGAGATTAGTCATCAGGCAACTAAATCTCCTCGAATCTGAGCGTGTGTCTCTGCCCTAACTATTCAGAGAGTGATTGGATTATTGGAAGAGTTCATATGCAGAGGACTTCCCGTAACATTACGTTGAACTGAAACCTGTCAAAACTGGCTCTACTTTTATACATTGTACAATATAGCCAGTGCCCAACGTTTTTACTCCAGAAGCACTTGTTATCCCTTAGGTAGTATTCGGATAAATACCTCCCATGCACCCCATATTAAGTAATTCCTGTTCTTTTCTAATCCTCATGGTTAGGGTTGATGTCTCCTTCAAGTGGCAGATTACACTGTGGGAATGTATTGCAAATCACATGCTGCTCCTTTTGGCTGGTACTTCAAACATGTGTTGCGTCAGCCCATGGGATTCGGGCAATAACAGAACTAGGTGGGGGCGGGCCCTGGTGCTGGTCATGCAGCCGGGCCCCCCCACCATCATGTGGAAGTTCTATTGCTCTGCAGCCGACTCCAGTTGCAGCAGGCGCAATTTGTGGGGGAGCCTGCAGGGGTGCGGACCCTGGCCCAATTGCACCCCCTGCTCCCCTGGTAGTTACGCCACTGGCTTCAGGTAACATAAAATTGGAGCTTCAGGCCTATAATTGGCTGAGCTCTGCAGGGGTTTCGAATTACCATCACAGGATCTAAAGTAAAGGTACTGGATCCATTATCTAGAAACTCATTATCCACAAATGTCCCGAATTAATGGAAAGGCCATTTCCAACAGACTCCAGTTTATCCAAATAATCCAAAGATTTAATAATGATTTCTTTTTTCTCTGTAAAAATAAAACCTCAAAGATTTGACAATGAGTTCCTTTTTCTCTGTAAAAATAAAACCTTGTACTTGATCCAAAGTAGATATACTGTAATTAATCTTCTAACAAACAGGACAGGATCACAATTTAGACACAAGCTACTTAACAGTTGCCCACTATCACACTGGAATATGTTTCACACTTAGCAATTGTGTGTCATAAAATGTTCTTGTACATCTGGGGTGTTCACCCCCTCACCTCGGTCTCCCCCTATAATTACACCACTTCCTGCAATCAACTTATTTCACAAGCACATTTTTGAAATTTGAGCTTCAAAGGCAGCAACAAAATCTGGACCCTTTCCTACTAGTCTCACACTTGATGAATAATTTAGATTCTGTTTAAAATGCTTTGGTTGGGTGCTAACAAAGGATTCTGAATAAATTGAAATACATGAAAAGATTTTCATTTGTGTCAGTGTTATTTTAATATGCATATTAAGTTTTTCAAAATAAACATACACCTAGAACGAAAGATATAAGTATTGCACAGCATTGACCATTTCTACTGAAGGGCTGTATATGGTTCTAACAAGGGACATGTAGCTGATTTATTGTGTCTGTTGCATTTTCTTCTCAGGGACATATTAAGTAAAGACATATAATTCATTCCTATGCGTTAGGAAGATGGACATCTGGTAAATAAAGCTGCTTTTCATTTCACCGCAACTGCCTTGTTCGTTGAGCGCACACCACAAGGGTTCTGAATTGACTACATATAAAATCTTACACCAGTTAAAGTTGAAAGATAAGTAGTTCAGCAAATAGCATGTTTATAAAGCTCTGTTCTTGTTTTTACATTGCGTTGTAATTCCAGATAATTAGATATCTAATATAAAATCTATTGCTGGAGTTTCTACACAGTACATATTTCGTGCCCGGGCTATCATCGTTATTTTACACCACTCTACACCTAGTGGAACCCATTGAAGTGGGACAAATTCAGAGTGGCACTCAAATGCTGATTTTGTAGACTGACAACTCTGTCTACGACATGATTCTGCACTCGACTGCACATTTGCATAAAATAATTATAAATGAGATTTTAGCAATGTTCGGTGTATAAACATGCCCTTATGTGTACAAGCAACAAGGTCATTTGCATAAGTCATAAGCAAAAAAAAAATGCATGAAAAAAAAGATTTCTGGCCAAAGCAGTACTGTGCTGAACTACACCTGCACACACAATGCAGACATGAACAAGCAGAAAATAATGATTAATCATACATGTGCTGCAACATATTACACTGATGCTTAACTCCTACAATACAGTGCTATTCTTTCAACCTGTGTGTATGGGAACTAAAGGGGTTGTTCACCTTTAAATTCATTTATTATGCTCTAGAGAACAATTTGCAGTTGGTCTTCGTTTTTTATCATTTGTGGTTTTTGTTTTTTGAACTTCTGTCCAGCAGCTTTATAGTTTGGAATTTTTGAAGCTGGTTGCTAGGGTCCAAATTACCCGAACAATCCGGCAGTGGTTTGAATGAAAAAACTGGAACAGGAATAGGAGAGGATCAGAACAGAAAGACAAGTAATAAAAAGTACAGTAACAATAACATAATTGTAGACTTTAAGAGCAATCTGGAAAGAGTCAGTATAGAAAAGCAAATCATTCAAAAAACGAAGACCAGTGGAAAAGGAAAAGATAATTCTAAGCAACTTTGTAATATACATTTCTTACACCTTTTCTATGTATTGTTATTGAATGCAGTGTCCCTTTTTATTTTTTGCCTTCATGGCTCAGACTATTTATACAATGTAAGACAAGCGGCTCATTAACACAAGTGTCTTTGCGGGAGAACTAAGACCTTGTTTAAAAAGTAACAATCAGGAGTTAGGCAAATGCTGTTTTCGATAGCAATTGTTCCTACAGATAACTTTAGAAGCACTGGAAATGTGTAACAAATATAAACTGGAAAGTTGCTTAGAATGATGTTTTCTTTTATAAGGCACACTTTTATTCTGGGGGCTGGCTTGCTCTATAACTTAGATGAACCACCTAAGTTGAGGCACAAATACTGTAGAGCTGAAACAATGTTGTGGTACAGAAGGAAACCATAGTTCATCACTTGCTATTTAACTTTCAGTGTGTGCTTCTATTTAATGGATGCCTGGGGAACATTTCTGGCCGCAATGTTTTGTTGGCTCCACATCCTTGTACCTTATCAATCCCAGGTGCTAAAGTCACAGAAGATTACAGGTGACAAGAAAATGAAATGAAAATGAAAAAGCAAGATGTGTTCTTGTTAGCTGAATAATATATTATAGTGTAGCTCTCTGTAGTAAAAAAGAAATACATGTATTCATGGTTGCCCTGTTCTGTTGGATCAAGGTTCCAGGAGTCAGTTGATTGTAGCACTGCATGAGATGAAAGTATAGAGAAGATAAAAGATGAAATGAGATTAAAGACCACCGGGAATGATCAGTACTGATGCACAATTGTGCTATGAATGTGCAATGATCCTGGATAGAACAGGCCTAATTATGTTTACTCTCTCAGTGAATTCTTCTAGAATCCACAATGAGAAATTCAACGCTTTAAGGGTAATGGCACATTTATAAGTGGGAAGCAAATTTACTGGCACGCAGTAAACGAGGCAAGCGGGGAGACCTCTGCGTACCTATTAAAGTGTAAAGTTTCGGGGACACACCTCAGATGAAGGGACGTGACCCCCAAACATTACACTTTAATAAATAAGCAGGGGTCTCCCCTCTTGCATTGTGTCCTGTGTGCAGGGAAATTTACTCTGTATTGGAAGGTGCCATTCCCTTCTACCGTGTATCGGACCATCCCTTAAAAGAGCAGCCAGGGTGTGCTGGTGTGTTATTTATTGGATATTTGTAAGGGACCCAAAAACATGCTGTTAATCTAATAAAATGGGGTAATCCAATAAAGTGGGGTTAAAGAATGCCCATCTGTGAATGGTGACAGATTTAATTAATGCCTTTAAGATTGACTTGGATGATTTCTTGCACAAGCATAATATCCAAGGCTGTAATTCAAGATTGTAATCTTGAGATCTACAGTTAAATAGATATCAGTATATACAGTTACACATATATGTGAGCATATAGATACAGTAGGTCTGTGCAGTAGTGATGGGCGGGTCAGGAAAAACTCAACCCTCACCCTAACCACAAAACCTTAACCCACACCCAACCCTACTTACAAAAAGTTGCCATTGTAGAACCTGCACCCAACCCCTACTTGTACGTTACTTGTGGGTGCACCTCTGACAGGGAAGCATCAGGAGCAGAGGAGGAATCTACTTCCCCACTTTGACCCATACCCAACCCTAACCCACAATGGTTACCCAAATTCAAGTCTAACCCACCCAACCAGTCAACACAGCATGTATGTAATACACGGAAGTTCGTTTGAAGGCGCTGAACTTCTTCTACTTTTGTATATCCTAACCTAAATTACCTACAGTATGTAACAAGAACATGTCATAATACAGGTTTAGAAGCATATTAGAATATACTTTATGAGACACACCTCTTTATTTTTAAGTAGTCATGAATAATGAAAAGAATAATCACAATACACAGGCTGAAATCTGGACCTGTTACAAAGCAATGTAGAGGAAAAATAATGAACATTTTATTCCAAAAAACAACACGTCAAGACAAAAGCTTTATGTGTTTCATGCTCACAGGGCAATTTTAGATTTTTGTCTAAGACGATACCTGATGATTTACTGTCCATTTATACATGTAGAACATTTTCACTTACAGGTAATCCATGCTAGCCAGCTTAGTCTCTTTCTTATCTTGCACAGTTAGAATGATACATGAATACAAACTTGTATTATTGTTGAGAAGCAAACTGACAGCTGGAAGCTACTTTTTCCATAATGCAGGTAATACAAGTAGCAGGTACTTAGTATTACAGAATGCCATCTTCTTTTCAGAGCCTGGAAGACTGCGTGGGCAGAGTGTTCATTATCACAAGCATTTGCCCATCAATCTTTAGCTCTGCAGTAGGTAATTTTTATCAGCTGATGTTCCTTCTAGAAGCTATTGTAGAGTCTGTGTGAGCTGATCAGCTATGTGGGACTACATATGGAATAAGAGACAGGCACTTTAACTCTTCTTGCTTCAGGAACAAAATGCAGGCTGGAATACCATAATCCTGATGCCTGTGTGTGAGTAGGGCAGGTAGAGTATGGCACACACAGGCAGAGTGTGTCATATACTTTTCTAAAACATTCAATACTGTGCCACACAGAACCATACTGGTTAAATTAAGGAATGTTGGCCTTCAACATAGTATTTGTAACTGGATAGAGAACTTGCTAAAAGAAAGACTCCAAAGAGTGGTGGTAAATGGAACATTTTCTAAGTGGACCAGTGGAGTGCTGCAGGGCTCTGTACTTGGTCCTTTGCTGCCACTCTGCAGAGTGATTTGTCTAAGTTGGGAAACTGGGCAGCAAACTGGAAAATTAGGTTCAATGTTGATAAATGCAAGGTTATGCACTATGGTAGATATAACATAAATGCAAGTTATACACTAAATGCCGGTGTGTTGGGAGTTTCCTTAAATGAGAAGGATCTTGGGGTTTATTTGTAGATAACAAGTTGTCTCATTCTGGGTGATCCCACTGGTGGCTAATAAAAGGCAACTGAGTTTGGGAGTTTTACTTTGAAAGCAGCAAGTAAGTTGCAGGTAAAATGTATAGTGAATTCTTAATGAATCAGATAAAAGTTGAGAGTAGGACTGGCCAGACCAGGGATGACTTTGACATAGTTGGCCAGCTTAAATATATTGCAATATTATATGGACAAACAATCCCTGCTTTGTTTAAAGGGGAAGGCATTTTGTTAGTAGCTTAAGGCACAAAATGTTTCAATGTCCTTAATATATTTATTATGGGATGAGTGCAGAGGATCTCTTCTATTATCTATGTGAATTTTGTGGTCACAGCCTCATAGCACCCCCGCCTAATGGTTTTAAAAATTAGTGGTGAGCACAACTTTCCCTTGTTTGTTAGTGTCCTGGGCAGTGTCATTCTGTGGCAGCTAAAACAAATAAAGTTCTGTCTTACATAAAAAAGGGATCAACTCAAGGGATGAAAACATAATTATACCTCTTAATAGATCCCTAGTAAGATCTCATCTGGAGTATGCAGTGCAGTTTTGGACTCCAGTCCTTAAAGGACAAGGAAAGTGTAAAATAGAATAAGGCTAGAAATGCTGTATTTTGTATACTAAACATAAATATGAACTTACTGCACCACAAATCCTAATCAAACAAATGATTTATGCTTTCAAAGTTGGGTTGTCATCTTGTAACTTTGTTAACCATCTTTGTAAGACCAAGACTGTGCACATGCTCAGTGTAGTCTGGGCTGCTTAGGGATTGTCATAAATGATCAAAACAGTACAAGTCAAATAATATCTGCCAGAAGCCGATAAAGCAAGACTGATTAATAATCAGAATATACAGATTGCACTGGGTCCTGTGTTGTCATGTAATCTAATGTGGATTTTATAGTTTTTGTATTGTTTAATACAAAATTTCTCCAACTGTGCAGAACCAGTGGTTGCAGCAAAATAATATTCCAAATAGAATCCGAGTTTATCTGTTTAAATCTGGCTCCATGATCTTTGTCCCTGCAACTGGAGTTGGAAACAGTAAAGGGGATGCAAAGGCAAAAATAAAATCTGATACAAATGTCTACACAGTCGTCGACTGCTCTACAGGGAAACAAAGCTGCTGGAGTTCTGCATGGCTGGGAAGTAAGGAGGTGTCTCCCCCTGCTGTTCATAAGTATGATTGTTTCCTTGCCCAGCAGTAAGGGACCGTCTGACAATTCCTATCCACAGCAGTAAATGAAGGGAGAATTTCACTGCATACAGTCAGGTTTCAAATACAGTACACATTTTTTAATTAATGTATGTATATATTTTGCCTTTCCTTGTCCTTTAAATGAGTTTGAGAGAGTGCAGAGATGTGCAACTAAACTGGTACAGCAGAGGACATTAAATATCAGGTGACCTTTTTACCCATAAAGAGGATCACTGCACCAGAGGCCACCCCTTCAGACTAGAAGAAAAGGACTTTCATTTGAAGCAGCGTAGGTGGTTCTTCACAGTCAGGACAGTGAGGTTGTGGAATGCACTGCCGGGTGATGTTGTGATGGCTGATTCTGTAATTGCCTTTAAGATTGGCTTGGATGATTTTGTGGACAAGCATAATATCACATTATGGGGCAAATTTATCATTATTTCCTTTCAGCCCTCGAATTCGGCCGAAATTCAATAAGCATTTGACTATCGAATGTTGATCGAATAGTTTTAGGCTATTTTTTCTTCGAATTCGAATGATCGAGGCATTCAATCGTACTAATGGTATTCGAGCAGGTGATAGAAAAAAAAGCCTATGGGGGGCTTCCCATAGGCTTCTATTGCAATTCGGTATGTTCAATCTGGCGAAGTAGACAGTGGACTTTGGTTTTTTTCAACCTGATTTTGTTATTTACTGTAACTATGTAGAGCAGTGATCCCCAACCAGTAGCTCACGAGCAACATGTTGCTCTCCAACCCCTTGGATGTTGCTCCCAGTGGCCTCAAAGCAGGTGCTTATTTTTGAATTCCTGGCTTGAAGGCAAGTTTTGGTTGTATAAAAAACAGATGTCCTGCCAAACATTCTCTCCTGTAGGCTGACAGTCCATATAGGGGTTACCAAAAAGCCAATCAGAGCTCTTATTTGACATCCACATAGACTTTTTCATGCTTGTGTTGCTCTCCAACTCTTTTTTAAATTTAAATGTGGCTCACGAGCAAAAAAGGTTGGGGACCCCTGATGTAGAGTATGGTGCACATACACATACACAGGCAGGGCAGGACAGCACTGGTCTATTCCATTTTTATATAGAGTATATTTCTTAAGCATGAAATAAAAAAAATATTTTTTTATTGAAATTAAGAATTGCTGTCTTGAGCAATATACTACACAATAAAAGTTTCCATTACAATGAATAAAGATGGTCCCTATAGTATAAGCATTCCTGACTGATGTCGATGATGAATATACCCAAGAAATAAACAAGGAACTTTTATCTTTACTGCGTGTTGCAGGAATTTATTTCCTCAAAATGGCACTCATGACTTGCAAGTTCCTACGTGTTGGGTACAAAAAGCAAGGAAACTGTGGGGTGGCTGTCAGGGGTGTAACTACAGAGAAAACAGACCTTGTGGCTGCAGGGGGATGAGGAGGTATTGGAGGCCCTAATTTATATATAGTTTAAATAAATAAAATAAATAAAACTTATATACAATTTCGGATCCTGAAAAATAATTGCAGTGGTGCCCAGTAATATCTAGTTACACCAATGGTGGCTGTGAAGCCTTTGTTCAGATTTGGGATTCTTACAAGCCAATGGGCTTTTACAGATGTGAAGCCTGTAACTTCATCCAACGAACTCAAGTTAACATTCAACTACCAATAGTAAAATATAATAATGACCACTTGCAAATGATATATATTAGTTGCGGCTGTGAAGAAAAGGTATTGAATGAAGAATTTTATTTACAATGACTATACTTTGCTTCCAGAAACCTAAAATCGACAATGAAGGAAATAACCTTTTTTTATACCCTTGTTGTTGATAACCTGTGGAGCTTGGGCTGAGGTATTAGAGAGTTTCTCTCTTGTATAATGGACTGGTTTATTTCTCACCCATATTTGCTATCAATACTGTCTGCCTGACAGTATCAGTTCATTCGCTCAAATGCGATTGCTGTACGGTCAGATTCAGCGATGCTATCATCATAAATCCATCTCAAAAATGCATTCATGCGTGTCTGCTGAACTGTCACATAGAGAGTAATTCATCTTTTCCAAATATTGCCATTATCATTCCTTTTGGGGAAATTTTAAGAGCATACACTTTAATCTTTCATTTGGAGCATCAACAGTTTCTTTCACTTTATATTAATTTTAACAAAGAATGAGTTCTAATATACATTCACTTGCTGAAACTCATCTGGAGACTTAAGTTATAACGTGCCGACATCAGTGATGGGCGAATCTCCTGCGATTCGCTTCGGCGAAAAATTTGCGAAACGAGTCGCGGGACGCTTTTGACGCGCGTCGCGTCAACATTGACGCGCGTCGCGTGGTTTTCGGTGCGTCGCGTGGTTTTCGGCGCGCGTCGCTTTCGGCGCGTCGCGTCAAAAACAACGCGCGACTCAATTCGCGAATTTATTCGCCAGCGGCGAGTCGCGGGAATTCACCGCGAATTCGACCCTGGCGAATAAATTCGCCCATCACTAGCCAACATCAATGTGCATCTTAATACACAAATCCCTAAAGATATACTATATGAAACCCTGGCAAATTGGATTCAACTATGCTCAGGACCTGTGGTTTTATTTGTATAAGAGATCACCATATCTTGACTTTACTGGAAAAAAAAACTAAACCCAATAGGTTTGTTTTCTACCCAAATAACAATTAATTAAATCATAGTTAAGACAAGGTACTGTTTATAATTACAGAGAAAAAACATAGTTTTAAAATGTTTTAATTATTTGCTTAAAATAGAGTCCATGGAAGATGGCCTTCCCATAATTCAGAGCTTTCTGGATTATGGGTCCTATACCTGTACATACAGTCATATGAAAAAGTTTGGGAACCCCTCTTAAAGTGGACCCGTCACCCCAAAAAAATATTCAAAATCCTATTTTATCACATTAGTCAAGCAAAATGAACATTAATTACACTACATAAATTATTTTAATCTTGTTTCCTTCAGTCTGGGAATTCATAATTATAACAAGCAGGCAGGAGCCATTTTGTGGACACTGTTATTAAAGGGATCCTGTCATGGGAAAAAAAAAATTTTCAAAATGTATCAGTTAATTGTGCTGTTCCAGAAGAATTCTGCATTGAAATCCATTTCTCAAAAGAGCAAACAGATTTTTTTATATTTCATTTTGAAATCTGACATGGGGCTAGACATATTGTCAATTTCCCAGCTGCCCCAAGTCATGTGACTTGTGCTCTGATAAACTTCAATCAGTCTTTACTGCTGTACTGCAAATTGGAGTGAAATCACCCCCTCCCTTTCCCCCACCCAGCAGCCTAACAACAGAACAATGGGAAGGTAAACAGATAACAGCTCCTAACACAAGATAACAGCTGACTGGTAGATCTAAGAACAGCACTCAATAGTAAAAGCCCATGCCCCACTGCGTACTATTCAGTTACATTTAGAAGGAAAAACAACAGCCTGCCAGAAAGCAGTTCCCTCCTGAAGTGCTGGCACAAGTCACATGACTGGGGCAGCTGGGAAATTGACAAAATGGCTAGCCCCATGTCAGATTTCAAAATGAAATATAAAAAAAATCTGTTTGCTCTTTTGAGAAATGGATTTCAGTGCAGAAGTCTATTGGAGCAGCACTATTAACAGATGCATTTAAAAAAAAAACATGTTTTCCCATGACAGTTTCCCTTTAAGACAAGCCTTGCATCATCTCAGAATCTTGTTTGTGCACCAGAATGGGGGACCCAATGTCTATCCCCATGTCCTGGCTACACAATTAAATGGTTAAGAGAACTGTGGGAATGTGTGGGGAGCAGTGACATCTAGGAAGTGCTGAATGGAAAGTGAAAGTAATTATCTGCCCCACCTCTATGCCTAAGGCATAGAGGAGTGGCAGACAACATTTGATTGACAGCTGAGAATTTTAAATGAGCTTAAAACAGCTATGAATGCTTTAATAAAAAATTTAAATTGCATTTCATGTTTAATTTGAAAAGGATTTTTATTATACAGATTTTTGTGTCTGGGTGACGGGTCCACTTTAATTCTTTGGAGTTTTGTTTATCATTGGCTGAGCTTTCAAAGTAGCAACTTAGTTTTAATATATAACATGCCTAATGGAAACAGTAGTATTTCAGCAGTGACATAAAGTTAATTGTATTAACAGAAAATATGCATCATAACTAAATTAGCATGAATGCCTTTGTAGAGTTCCAAGTCTGTTTAAAGTCATTGTCTTGTTGGAATATCCAACCCCTGCGTAACTTCAACTTTGTGACTGATGCTTGAACATTATCCTGAAGAATTTGTTGATATTGGGTTGAATTCATTCAACCCTCAACTTTAACAAGGGCCCCAACCCCTGAACTAGCCACACAGCCCCACTGCATGATGGAACTTCCACCAAATTCGACAGTAGGTAGCAGGTGTTTTTCTTGGAATGTAGTGTTCTTCTTCCGCCATGCAAAATAATTTTTGTCATGACCAAATAACTCAATTTGTCTCATCAGTCCAAAGCACTTTATTCTGAAATGACTGTGGCTTGTCTAAATGAGCTTTTGCTTAGAAGTGACTCTGTTTGTGGTGTGAGTGCAGAAAGGGCTTCTTTCTCATCACCCTGCCATACAGATGTTCTTTCTGCAAATTGCACTGAATTGTAGAACGATGTACAGATACACCATTTGCAGCCAGATGATGCAGGTCTGCCAGACATGGGTTTTACAGCAACTGTGCCTGTGACCTTCCATTTCCTGATTACATTCCTTACAGTTGAAACTGACAGTTTAAACCTCTGAGATAGCTTTTTGTAGCCTTCCCATAAACTATGATACTGAATAATCTTTGTTTTCAGATCTTTTGAGAGTTGCTTTGAGGGTCCCATGCTGTCACTCTTCAGAGGAGAGTCAAACAGAAGCACAACTTGCAATTGGCCACCTTAAATACCTTTCCTCATGATTGGACAAACCTGCCTATGAAATTCAAGGCTAACCAAGCTAATCCAACCAATTTGGTTTGCCAATAATCAGTATTGAGCAGTTACATGCGTTCAAATTAACAAAATTACAAGGGTACCTACATTTTTGTCAGTTTTTCACATTTGGCAACTGAATACTGCTTCACTAAAAAAGAATGTTCACAAAACACCCCAGTATGCAGATGTTCCAGGCAAATGAAAGACATACCACTGTTGGAAGTAGAGTAAATTATTAAACAGGCTGAGAGGGGTCCCCAAACTTTTTCATATGACTGTATTTTATGTATTATTTTATGGGGTTCCAAACAGATTTAGAGAAACTGCACACTGCACAAAACAGCAATTTCTTTATCCTGGTGCCCAATGATAGAGGAATCTGCCACCTCACATCTAAGTCAGGAAACATTTCACTGATACACAGGAATTGTAGTAGCAGGGCAAGCCCTTGCAGTTTTTAATGCAATCGTGCACCATTGCATTAAAAACTGCAAGGGCTTGCCCTGCTACTACAATTCCTGTGTGCCAGTGAAATTTTTCCTTCCTTATTTTATGGGGTGCCACTAAGTATTGGTGAAGTCATGTGTCAGTTGTTTGTTTAAATGAAGTAATTGGACATTGAACGTGGCTTGCATTTTTTTCTGTTGAAATCTGAATCACGAGGTCTTATGCACTCAGCAATTCTTTCATGCATTGTTTAAATGAAACTGATACCTGGACACTGACATAAATAAGTTACAAAAACATGAATAGCCATCAACAATTGGCATTTATGCTGCTGTCGTGATTGACCTTCTTTCAGTTTTCATTCCGCTCCACGAGTTGGGCTTTAGCTGTGTTTTATTAATGCTAACCTTCTGCCATGAGGCTTAGCATGCGGGGGAGACTGAATTTCAATGATATTTATAGATTCCGTCTTATTAGCCTTTTACAGCTGGGGAAGGCCTATTGTATAATACAAAGAATGGCTGCATATTAGGCTGTAACAAAAACACATTTATTTTATATTGATTTAATAATAAAATGATTAAAGAATACTGATCACTACAATTGCAGTAACAGCAGTGACTAAGGCAATAAGTGTCCATCTCTTGCACACAAGCACCATGTTCATTCACACATATTCCTCAGTGATTCGAAAGAAATTGTTAGGAGTTATATGTCAATCCAAAAAAAAAATATGCTGAATGATAGAAGATATGATTTTAAGCAACCTTCCCATATACATTCAGCTTTTTCAATCTAAAGCAACAGAACTTTTTGAATATTAGATGAAGGACGAAACGTTTCCAACATTACTCAGCAAGTTCAGTTCATTTAGACTTATCAAATATAGGACCTGGGGTCTAATTTGGATCTCCATAACGTAACTCTTCTTAATCATGCAAACATTAAATAACCCCAATATGATTGCTTTGCTTCCAATAAGGATTATTTATATCTTAGCTGGGATCAAGTACAAGACACTGATTTATTATTCCAGAGAAAAAAAACAAATAATGTTTAAAAACTAGAATTATTTGCTTATTATGGAGTCTATTTTTTTTTGCTGCAAGGTGTAGTAGCCATTATTAATTACTGTAACATTGCCTTGGCAATCAGGGGTGCACTGTAGAATATTAATTCATCTATTGAGAGCTCAGGTATCACTGAAGAATTCAACCAGGGTTGGTGCTTTCTTTTAAAAAAAAAAATATATATATCCAGGAGGCATTGCTAATGACATTCCCAAATGGGAATATATACTACCACAATGGGAATATATCTAAGCCAAAGTAGAGGAAATTTGTGGCTGCTCATCTAATAAGTTAGACTTTGCCAAAGGTTATATGCTAATTGCTTCTGGGTCAATGTACTGAGCACATTAAAGTTTTTTTTAATTACTTATATTAGATATACAATGACCTGAATCAATTAAAATCTTCAAAGTCAGCGTCGGACTGGGTCAGCCCCCCCTCCCGACTGGGTCAGCCCCCCCCTCCTTCAATCTCCGGCCCCCAAAAAATGAATAATTGCACAAGTAGAGTATATGCGTCAGAGTTTGAACATGTGCACAGGTGTTTGCGCACACACGCCAGCACTCATGCATGCGCCTCGCTCGTACTCGCATATAAGCCAGCATGTGCCCTGACGTGAGCGCAGGGGAGGCGGAGTGTAGTAACCTGGTGGGCCCCCCCATGTCTAGTCCAACCTTGTTCATAGTCAAATTGGACTCCATCATTTTTTTTTAACAGTTTTATTTGCCTTCTTGTTCTGACTGGTACCAACTTTCAAATGCAGGGTCACTGACCCCACCTAAAAACAAATGCTCTGTAAGGCTACACGTGTTTTATTATTGCTACTTTTTCTTACCTGTCTTTTATTCTTGCCCAGTCCTATTCATATTCTCGTCTCTTATTCAAATCAATGCCTGGTTGTTAGGGTTACATGGACCAATTAAAACTGGAGAACTGCTGAATGATAAATGAAAGCCAATTGTAAATTGTATCAGAATATCAGTCTCTTCTACATCAGTTAATTTAAGTTGCTTTTCCCAATGCACTTTACATAAACTTCATAAGGACAAAAATGAATGAAGAGGTTTGTTTCCTGACAGAAAGTGAAGCTGGAAAGCTGAAGTATAGGGAAATATTAAGTACAGAATAGAATGTGTTGTAGGATAATTATCATCTGCCTTTCAGTGCCCAGGTAGGAATACTTCCAAAGCAATGCAAAGACCAAATCACTTTTTGTTGAGCTGCAAACTGTGTTTGGAATGGAACAAATGAGATTTACAGATACAAACAATATCATCTTTATTGGATTCCTTCTTTAAAAAAAGGGCTTATTTTTGACATGTCAAGGAACTAACACAACTCCATCTTTCAATTCAAAACCTACTTTGTTGTGAAATGTCAAGAAAAATGATAAGTTCCTTCCACGCTGACATATTCAAAAGGATACACAGACCTAAGGCCCTTGCTACTCTGTATTACACAGTGAAAGCAAATCTAACAAATAACACCACTGATGTACCTTACAAAAAAAAAAAGCCAGAAGCAAAAGAGTCTATGATTTTATGCTTGCACACACAGTGGGATTTTAAAAGCGCTGCACAAAAAAAGATTCCTGTTTGTAAAAGTCTCTTTCCTCCATAGATCACTTGGAGCAGTGATAAAAGCACAAATGTTGTGTGATGTGCGCTGACAAACAGGACAATATCGGACTATTTGCTGAAAGAAATAATAGTATTTGCTTGGCTTCAAAATAAACTTCTGCAGAACTCAAAATTATATCTTTTTTTTTATGTCTTTATTTTTGTTTTTTTGTAAATTACAGTAAACACACAGCAAAATAATAAGACAAACTTGGCTCGCGATAATGAGTCTTAGCATATGATGTCTCAATTGATCCCTTCAGGAGTGTACACCAAAGTAGGTTTTCAGGCAGATTTATGCATCAGTTTACATCAGTGATCCTCAAACTTGGCCCTCCAGCTGTTAAGGAACTACAAGTCCCACAATGCAATGAAGGAGTCTGACAGCCACAGTCAGATAAATGCATTGTGGGACTTGTAGTTCCTTAACAGCTGGAGGGCCAAGTTTGAGGATCACTGGTTTACATACATGCATTCATATACATGTCTTGCTATCCCATCCCTTCCATGCACCGTCAATAGGTTAAACATATCTTTATTCAGGTAGCTCTATTAGATTGAGGTCTAGCCATGGGCCCCATATCTTTTCAAATTTATCTGGGTACCCCCAGGCCAGGTATGTGAGCTTGATAGCGGGAAGAGCTTTGTTAATTAAATTTACCCGTTGAGTAATTGTAGGGGAGTTTGTACTCATCCATTTCATTATAACCAAGTTTTTTCCCATAGTACAGAGTTGTCCGCATAAGTGATCTAGTTTTATTCAGGGCAAAATGATACCTTTAATGTAAATAGAATGTAATGTATGACTATGACGATTCTCATTCATCCAGGTCATTGTATATCTAATACAAGTAGCTCAAGCAAGTCCAGTTGTTTTCAGTTACTTGTGTTAGATAGAATGTAATGTAGAGTACATATTGTAATCTGAGTGATGATTCATGTTTTATATTATTACATCAAAGTTTTATTGGAGTGTAGTGCTGAGGCATCATACTGTGTGTCATTGTGCTTTATTAGGAGTAGGAGAAATGGGAGTTGTACAAACCCAGCTGGACCTGGATTGGGGGTGTTTTGGTGCAGGGATTGAAGGTGGGTAGTTAAAGAAAGCTGCAATAGATTGATCTCATGACAAATAAATGTTGTATGACCCACCAAATAAATCCATTTGCTTTTGTAACATTGTCTTTTTATGTATTTGTCTGAAGGCCTAAAATATATGCAGATCCTGGCATGTGCAGAGTCTGATCAGATTCCCGTGGTACCATAGTTGATAAGGAGCGGCCAGTTATAAGTTTCTGCTCCCTCAGAGGTAATTTTGTTATATATTTATTTATTGGTTTATTAATGAGGAGTATTTAAAGCTGGCATATGTACTTTTATTTCCAAACTAGAGCTACTAACAACCATCATTGCTACAAACACTATCATTGCTATGTACATGTTCCATACCTCCCAACTGTCCCATTTTTTACTGGACAGTTCTGATTGAGAGCTTAGCCTGTAGTCCCGGATTGTTACTGAAATGTCCTGACTTTCTGTTTGATCTCCTGTACTGACACCAGAAAAAGATAGAAAGTTTCTAAAAACCTAATCAAAGAAGAGGCTTTTGGAAGAGAGACCAGAATATTCATCGCCTGCACTTAGATAATTTTGTAACTGTTTAAAGGGCAAGGAAAGGCAAAGAAATAAAATCCCATTTTTACTTTCTTTAATGAAAAATAAATCTATCTCCAATATACTTTAATTACATGTTTGTCTCTCTTTCTATTTTCCAAATGTTGGGAGGTATGCATGTTCTGGTAGGAGTAATGTTATGTCCTCACTAAAGGGCTCATGTACATCCACAAGTGCAGTTGCCCACTTTCCCCACAGTCAGTTTAGTGTAATATTACTTTCATTAAAGGTACTTGCACCAGAATGCACTCCTTGCACTTCTGTATAGTTGAGCTTGTCGCCACTCAGTTCTTTCTGCCTCCTGTTCCACATTGTGTTTTGTTTATGTCTATTGATACAGAGGAGCAGGGCCAGGCCACTCCTGCCAGGCGCCCCAGGTAACTTGGTCGGCCACATCGCCCCCCTCTGTCGTACGTGCTAACGCATGTGAATGCAAACAGAGCATCCAATGAGCGGGACCGGACTGGGGTAGGCAGCAGTGAAAACTACGTGCCTGGCACCCCCCAAGCTTTGCGCGGTAAGGCCTATTCTGCCTACCCCTAGTTCTGGCCCTGCAGAGGAGAACTACTGCAACTTCCAGATCAGGCAGTATCTCCAGGATTTCCACTATGCACTGTGCCAATCATTGTAATTCAGTTGCAAATGTATAGGGTGTCACTTGCACCAGAAATGATCCCAGACTGATATTTAATGAAGAGCACACACAGCCATGTTCATTTTATTGGATACAACTGCAGGAGGTGCTGCACAACAGTGTCAAGAGTATGTGTTACCTTTGTGTCCACAATGACGCCAGAATTTTGTCAAAAAATGCTGCATTGTGGGTAAAAACCATGGCAATTGCACTCAAAGTTGTTTATTGCTCATTTCACTTACATGTGCCCTAAGCCTAAATTAAATTAAACTTGTTAAAAGCTTCTTTTATTGCCTTTTAACCCCCCCCCCAATTGCTCTATTGCTTTAAAATATTAGTTCTGTTTCCAATGGGGTTTCCACTTTGATATTGCATGTTAATGTATTCACTTGTGGCTCTTTTGCAATCACTCATAACCAGAGAGGGTTCCCCTGTCACTGCAAATGGATCGAACTCCTTAAACAGACATTTCATATGACAATATGTCATTGAAACAAGCATTAATATGGAAATTCATTCCAGGAGGGTGTAGTCAGGAAACTGCTTTTCTAACCTCTTCCAGACAATGATATGCTAATGTAGTCTCACTGAGAATGTTAGAAAAGGAATGAAAGAATCCCCATACATATAAATGTGTTTAATAAAATCTACCTGCAACATATAAACTCCTTGCCAAAACTAAGATATTCATTGAAATTAATAAAGGTCTATCATTTTTGTGATTGTAGCTTTGAACCTGTCCTGTTGTTTATTTCATGTCTATTGCAAAACTAAAAAAAAAATGTATTTAATGAAAATTAAAAGTATATTTTGGCCCTATGCATTTTATTTAACTCTTACCTTAAGCGGAACAGTTCAGTGTTCAAATAAAAACTGGGTAAATAGATGGGCTGTGCAAAATAAAAAAATATTTCTAATATAGTTAGTTAAAATAGTTAGTTAGCCAAAGTGTAATGTATAAAGGCTACAAACTGCGTGCATCCAACAGGACACACCTGTCAGATGCAAATGCCGCATTTGTATTATTTACCTTATATTCAGCTCATCCGATGTGCCGCCTGTGCTTTCTCTCATCTTGTTGGATCTGAAGAATGTGCACTGTGTAGTTCAGCCCTAACTCTGAGTCTGTCAGCACCTTGAAGGGGGGCCACATGGGACATAACTGTTCAGTGAGTTTGCAATTGATCCTCGGCATTCAGCTCAGATTCAAAAGCAACAGTAATGACCCATGTGGCCCTCCCTCAAGTCACTGATTGGTTACTGCCTGGTAACCAATCAGTGGAAACCAAGAGAACTGCAAAGCAGGAAGTAGTGTTCTGTTCTGTTATACATTACATATCTGGCTAACTAACTAATTATGTTAGAAAAAATGTTTATTTTGCACAGCCTATTTATTTTTACACTAAACTGTTCCTTTACAGCGGGGATCCCCAAACTTTTTTACCCATGAGCAATATTCAGATGTAAAAATAGTTGGGGAGTAGTGATGGGCAAATTCCCGCAATTCACCGCTGACGAATAAATTCACAAAACGTCCACAAAAATCTGCGAATGCGCCCACGTGTCCAAAATGAGACGCCCGCGTCAGAAATAAGACGTTGACGGTGTTTCGAAAATTTTTCTGCATTTTGCGAATTTCTCGGGAAGTTCACAAAAGATTTGGTGAAGCGAAATGCCACAGATTCACCCATCACTATTGGGGAACAACACAAGCATGAAAGTATTCCCCATGGAAGCCAAATAAGTGATTGGCTATTTGGTAGCCCCTATGTGGACTGGCAGCCTACAGGAGATTCTGTTTGGCAGTACACTTGGTTTTTATTGAACCAAAACTTATCTCCAAACCAGGAATTCTAAAATAATCACCTGCTTTGAGGCCACAGGGATCAACATCCAACACATATCTTGGAGGCTGATGTAGCTATAGACAAACTCCAATATTGCATTTACATATCAACACATTAACACACCACACACACAACTTCCAAACATTTGCACCTCAACACATTTCAAAATGCCAGTCATACACAAAACTCCTATATCAAGGTCTGATCCCTTCTTATGCTTCCAGCCCTACAACTGCTCCCTTTCCAGACATGTCTATTGGCTGCAAATTGGGTTACCTGCCCATTATTCAGTCTGTTTCTAGGTGCAGAGCACAGCCAGATCCCGGGCACAAGTACTTTTACAGTCTTTAGTGCTCTAGAACTTGAGTCTAGGGTCACAGTAAATAATCCTTAAAGATATAAAGAGAGGTGGTCCATTTATGCTTTGTTGCTGCTTCTATTCTCCATGCATTGGTGGAGTTAATACACTCCAAGAGTGAACCATACAACATAGAACACACAATAGCTATGTGATACAGAAAATGTGGATTTCAGTAAATAATTCCCAGGCTGCTGGACCACCCTGACTAATGGTAGTATAGTTGATGTAACTCAATTTCTTCCAGGGTTTCTTTCAGTGGTGTAACTTCATGGGGCAGCCCCTGCAAAAAAAATCTTCAGAGGGGCCTGATGTGCCCACCAGCTCTCAGGTGGAAGGTGTTCTGATCACAGTTCCTCTATGGTTACACCACTATAGGGATTGCAATTTCTCCCTATAACTAATACATCCAGCATATCAAGGTCCACACACACATGCATCTACCAATAATGAGCTGTCATTCCCTTATCTTCCTGGCAGCAACCCAGTGCCCTTGCTTTTACTCTCGCTTTGTACTCTTTCCAATTCCACTTTTATATGTGATCAAGGACGAAGCCTTTCATTCTAATCTCAAAGGCTATTCAAAACAATGTTATCTGCTAAACATACTTGTTCTAATAAAATATCTGTGGTATTTAGAACTAAAGATAACGCTTATTCAGGGACTGCTAATAATAATGAAGGTGTGATGGAACCGGGACAGTCTATTGAATGTAAGAATTCAGGTATGTTTATAGCAGGGTCTTCACTAACACCTGTAACAGGGATCTGCACCCTAAACTCCAGTAACAGATGATGCAGAATCATTTGTAGATTTGTAAGGATGTAATAAGTTCACCCTCAAAAAAATTATTTGAAGGAAAATGATCATACTGAGATGTTAGGCTGCTAATTATTGCTATGCCAGTGGAATAACAGTTCAAAAACTGGCCACCAAAACATGCCAGGATACATTGGCCTGCATGCAACCCGGTTGCATTATCAGCTAAATCCAGAATCTTTTCTTTTAAATATTCTGAAATTCATATTATTCCAGTTATTTGCATTAAACAACTCTGTTGCTTTGTTTTTTTTTTTGCTGCTTATACAGTAACACCATGATAAGAATCACCACCAGGTAAAGCAATTAGGTTTCTAAAGCTCTTGATGGTAATCCCAATAAAATGTTTTACAGGGTTTCACTGAAAACTAAGAACTTCTTTTTTTTCCCCAAGCCTTACATTTCCAGAGGGTGTCTCATAACCTCACGATTTCTGTATCTAAATTCTTCTACTTCTTTTGTTTTTAAGAGTAGTTAGGTAAGATATTTTATTAAATTAATCGCTGCAGGACAGTCACCAAGAGTCATGGACACAAAATGCAGGGTCTTATGTAAGAAGGAGCATTTCTGCTAGGAGATGAGGTTTCATCAGTCGTTCCAATCCCCAACCTTTAGGAGAATACATGTGATCCAACTGGTAGCAAGGAGTTTGATGCTTAACACTGTACGTGAGCTCCATCTCTCAGCAACACTGTGAAATGCTCCCCAAACCTTAACACCATCCAGGTTCCCTCAACAGTAAAATTGCCAGGTGGTGTTTATAATTGGGACATTTTCATCCTTTAGAAATGACAGTAATGCTAGTAAGACAGTTAGCAGAAGTAAACAAAAGTATTAGAAAAGTTATTGGTTAATAAGGTATCTATGAGAAACCAAAACCTTGTAACAACAGAGATACAGATGAAGCCACTTTGGATTGTGTGTTTGACACATATTAACTAAACTTCACACTTGTCTCATTTAACAAAGAAAATTGCGTCACAGTGTTCATCATTGTGAACAATGGTGCTTTGGTATGCTAATGAAAAGGTTAAATTCATTAAATCAGTTAAGATAACACAGTTTCTTCAATTAGCCCTGAGTCATCTGTACCTGGGTCCAATTTACTAAAGTAAATTGGACCCAAGCAACCAGAAAGCTAACAAAAAGCCAAATAATTAATTTAAAAAAACACATATTTAAAAAATTAAGAATTTTCTTAGAACATGATACTAAAATTAACCCCTTTAATACCAGTAGACAGAAGGGTTACAAGTACCTGGCGTACAAAAGCAACAACAATGAATCTTTGATGTACACTTAGGTTGAACTAACCTCATGGCAAGCAAAGTATTCACACAGTGAAAATGTTTCCTGATGGAATGATTTATATATGTTTTATGCATAAAGCATTATGGTAAAATAATAAATATATTAATTGGGTAGCGTCCATGGTGTTTCCTACTCTGCAAAAGCCAAATTAAATCATATCCAGCTTGAGTTCAATAGACATCATCCAGTCCAGTGAATGTATTTTGAATTCCTAACATTGCAGATTTCCTTGACAAAGCAATGAAAATATTGGTAATGTTAGTGAACATAATATGATTTAGATGGGGATGTTATAAATGGGTGACGGCTGGGATTTACCAAGTGAAAAGCAGATGAGGCTTTCAAGCCAAAGGTTTGAAGACTTCTTGACTGGAAGCATCTCTGCACAGTTAGGATATTCATATAAAGTCTAGCACAGAGGGTTTCAATCTGCTACCATTCCATAAAACTTAAGAAGCCACAAGCTCATGTATGAATGCAAATTTGGGGGACAAGTTTACCTGCAGTTTAGAGGTTATTCCATAATTCCAGCATCATTTTATCCTCCAGGAGTATTTATGCTATGCACAATTGTGCTGGAAATCATCAGTGTTGGATGTTATCATTTTTGTCAATTACATCAGTGCCTGACCTTTATTAGGTGCACTAAGTGCACTGGTGTGTTGCCTCTATTGACATCTTTAAGGTGGCAGTAGCTTGAGGATTCCCTAACATCAATAGGCACACTGCAAGTAATTCATCCAAACTGATTGGCCGGGCACATTGGTGCTTTATACAGAACACAGAAGAGCAGGGAGCAGCTTTAAACACAAGTACCTTTAATAATAGTCACATAGAATTGCAATGAGTGCAACTGCAGGAGGCGTAAGGTGCTGAGCTTAAAATCACCAATAGCCTTTAGTCTTATTACTACTACTTATACAATATTATAATCTGAAATTGTGAACCCTTCATTGACATTGGATTCTATATAAAGGTCTACTCTAAGGAATGAAAATGTGCCTTTAAGTTAACTATTAAAACAACTGTTAACTTCCCAGAGAAGAGATTCCACTTTAAAGTGATTATTTTCATTAAACTTCAATCTGTAAAGATGATTAAATGGCCTCGTGCCCTTTCACAATCCTGTTAATTAGGAATTCCATTACTAATACCCAGCACTGCCCTCTTGTGTATTTATGAAGATAAATCTTCCAATAGCTTCAAATATATTTCCTCGCTATTGGAAACGGGTACATTTCCAACTGAGCTTAATAAACCAAGGGGTTTTTAGGGTTTCTTTTTTTTAGCTCTTTTCTGAATTGTTGATGAGTTTATAAAGTCCATTATTTGGCCAAAAATAACTTTATATAGTGGAAAATAACCATTTGAGATGGGATTGGATATACGGGACTGAAAACCTTTCCTTGCTTGTGCTATGTACTTGACCATATTAAAACTGATTCTTTCCCATTGTGTTAGACAAGTCAATTTTCTGATGGACAGTTTCAAAACAAATGTATTAGTTTTGAATCAATGAATGAACAGTACAAAAGCAGGGTAGAGTGAGTGTTCTGAATTTCTTTCTTGTAGATTTATGACAGTTATTGATATTAGCCAAAAGCACTGCCACGTTTTCAGCTCATTCATTTGTACTGCACTATTGGATAACTAGGGCTTGAGTTTTTTTCTTTTAACTTCCCAACCTCAATATCCATTAAAACCAGAATATGTAACCATTTAACTAACAGAAGGACAAGGGAGTTGGATTCCTCTTTCTGTTTTTCCATGCTCTATAGGAAGATGTATCTTGTATATTTTCTGGATGGACAACCTTTCATTTTTGTACGCAATTCAGCAATATTTTCCTTATGCAGATTAAGTTGCATCACAAATCTGTACATTTGAAACTTCGAGAAGTTTCCATGCTACTGAAATAGAAGCATATGCCTTATTGAAAAGGGGGTAACCAATGATGAACCTGATATGGCCCTGGAAGTTTCTCCTGAAGGCCCAATTGCTTTGTCATGGCATCCTTTCTGCACCTTGACTTTTGTTTACAATTTGAAGGCCCCTGGATCAGGCATACTTCATCCCAAAACATTAATTGTCTACCTGTGTTGACTATGGTTATGGCTCCTTTCTTATTTCTCTGCTATCCCAATAGGCTTTATTTGCTATTTCAGTGTTTGCCCTTGTATGGAAAGTATCCAGCCACTTAATAATGCCATTTATATAGCAAGTGCCACCTCCCATGACTTTACAATTGCATGGCCCACTGATTTGCTCCAACTTTAATGGAAGTTGATGCCAAGCTAATCTATTCACAATAGACACTGGTGGAGTTTATGTTGATATTTGATGGTCAAAGAGACTTCAGTACCGCTACAAATAATAAACTGAACCATATCCCACACATTCCCTTGCATCAGGAAACTACAGTGTAGAAGCTAGCTGAATACCAAGCATACACTTTCTCAAATCCAATTTGTTGGAAACGTGCCTGTGCCCTTCTATCTTTATATTATGAAATCAAATCAATGAGAGAGGGACGCTAGCAATCCATACTAATTCATTTTACTGTCCAACAATCCTGATCGAATGTTGTGGGTTTTCAGGAAACATTACTCACCTCTATGGTATATAATATCCAGTCCAACTTGGGAATAGCCCATTATGCAAATGTACATCTTTTCAATCGATTATGGTACAGGTACAAATTTCAGCCACTTATATGTTTTTAACTACACCTTTAGATAATTCTCCAAAATATGTTGCCCCTTTGGGAAGGGGATATTTAAGAGGACCCCTCACCTCCTCAATGGCATACAATATGGAAAAATCACCTAACAATATTATTCAAAAGCAAGAACATTAACCACATTGTCAATCAATTGTATTATAACTCAGTAAAGCTACACATTACGCAATTTGCTTACTGGTTTTTTCCTTGAATCTGATAATGTGCAGTGTAATGAGAAGATTAACATACTGCTGAAAGTGCATTAAAGGAGAACAAAATCTTAACTAAAGAAGTAGCTAGAAATATTGTACATTATGTTTTGTGCTTCTGTACCAGCCCAAGGCAACCACAGCCATTTAGCTTTAAAGATATGTGTCTCCAAAGATGCCCCAGTAGCTCCCCATCTTCTTTTCTGATTATTGGCACATGGCAGCTCAGAAACCAGCACAATTAGCATCATCATTTAATAATCAGCCCTGTAGCATTGGCCAGTGTTTGATGTTTTACATTAATTTGGCTAATACAGTATATAGTGGACTCCAAAAGATGCCAAAAACCAGTTTGGTTGCAGAATCTCATACTGTAGCTGGAGTGGGGAAGAAGAATCAAGAAAGAACTGTAAAAGTATTTAATCAAACTGTGATTCTGTGACTTTTCCACTTCTAAGACAATAAATAGAATTTTAGAAACCTTTTAATAGAAATTGTAGACCTGCTGAAGGTTATTAAATTATTTCCTCATATCTAATATTGGCACTGAAAAGCTAGCAAACATATCCTTGCTTATTTCTGGGAAATAGTACTATTTGCCATTATCTTGAACTTGAAAAGTACCGTCATGTTGTGTTGTAATGCTAAAGTTACTATAAAAAACAAACAGACAGTGTTTAATACATTTAACACATTATTTAATTAAATCAGCCATTGTACACATTGCAGCTATGTATTGTTAGTGTAAATTTTTTGTTGTTGCCGTTTTTAACTAAGACATGCCCTCGTAGATATATTAAATTAGTGTTATCACCATGGGAACAAGATGCTGAATCGTCAACTGAAATGTCACTCTCACAGTAGTTGTTTGATAACACGGCAAAAAAGAAAACCCATAAAGTGATTAACCATTTATGCTGTTACACAGACATCTCCACTGCAAATAGCACAACAGAATTTTTCCCTCCAGACTTAGCCCAGCATCGACCAAGGCTATTGGGAGCCATGAGAGAGGCATGATGGGAAGTATCCTTTGGCCCTGTTACTAGTATACAGAATTTTCCACGTTACTTATCAGAGCTCTTTTGCGCACAAAGTGGGGGCCACTACTTTGTTGGAGAAGGTATCTGTTAAGCTCATCTTGCTTTCTGAAAAAGTAATTTAGCAATATTTCTGAAAGAATAAAGTGATGCTACACAGTAGGTCTATTTTTAAACAAATCCAAAGATTTTTAAGAAGTGTGTACTTTTCCCATGGACAGAACTGACATTCATCGGACTGTGGGGGTCATTTTGCTTACTTCCTAACAAAAGGCCTAATTTCTTTTTTTTTTTTTGTTTTTTGTTGTTTTACTTATAAATTAGCAACATCTAGATGGTTACGTGAATAGTTTGTTCTTCTTTGATAACCAATCTATACGTACATTAAATAAGTGGGTTCAAAATGTATAGTGCTTATACATATTTATATATTTATATATATATTTCTTTGTATGTTAAAAGGCTACAGAGCTCAAATCAGAAGTAAAATAAAGTACAGAAGGCAAAAAATATTTCCGTTTTTTATAATCCCTTCTTTAAAAAAAAAAAAAAAAAAAAAAAAAAAAAAGTGCATAACTGCTATCATAGACTGAAAAGGATTGGTTCAGAGACATAAAAAAAGAGCAAGACCAAAAACCTGCATATGGGAGGAGGGGGGAAATTAAATGCACAAATAGGAAAGGGTTTAACTGTGAAACCTGCTTGCTTAGTGCTAAAAAGGGGTTAACAAGCTCCACACAGGATAATAGGAATTAATTTCTTGTTTTAATGCCACATGCATGTGCCAGAGGAAATCCAGATAAAACACAGTGAGTTTATATCATTTCTCCTTTTATGGAAACTGGGGAAATGTCTTTTCCATCACAATATTTACAGTCCTTCTGCCACCAGACTTTCCCGCTAGTAGTAAGACAATGTGGTCTGCCAAAGCATTGCTGCTAGCAAGTAACTGCTCTACTTACATCAGTCTACATACCTGATGCCTAGAACCTAGACCACTGCTGATTAGATTCTAGACTTTGACTACCTTTTGACTAGATATTCAACTAGAAGTTGTATAGGATCTCTTGACTGCCACTTGGATGTATTTCCATTCAAACTGGCACCTTGGTACATTATCCATTCACCACACCTTGGGCTGCAATCACTGAGCAGCATCGATTGCCTGTTTCAAAGAGCTTGGTAGTTTACGGTAGTGCTTGTAATTTGTCAAATCTAGAATATTTAAATGTGTATATATATATGCCTTGCATAAGCAGCTATCATATTGGTTATCTAATTAGATTCCTCTTACTTGTTTAACAAATACTACATTTGTTTAGATGGTTTAGACTGTGAAGTCATTTAAGAGCACCTTCATGTGATACATGCACTTCTTAGATTGGTTTCTTTCCTTGTTAAACTGAGGTGACCAGGACAAGACTTGATGTCTTCCAAAGAATTTCACTCATTCATTTCATTGTGTTCTATGAAACAAAGCATAATTATGATTTGCAGTTCAGGAAAGCCAAGTTCCTCAGCTTTGTACATGAACAAGGCATGGTCCATCCATCTTTAACGTTGCCTTTGAAATCACCATGAAGAGGCCTGTGGTATGACGTCTGCATGTATGGGAAAAGGGACAAAAGGCCCCAAATAAAAAATGTGAGTATACCATCCAAAAAAAAAAAAAGGATGCTATCTTTGGTCACAAATAATTGTAGCATTTACAGACACGCAACAAAAATCCTTTTAGCTATATGTGCGGAACCAAAGTGTCAGTGTTTAATTGGGCTTCCAATACCCATGGCCCTTCTGTTGAGAAGAAAATGCAACTTGAGCATAACTATGGATATGTATTAAAGTAGGTGTGAAAGCCATTCACTTGGCCTCTTTCTTCCAGTCCTCTCCACAGAAGCGGTTGAGGAGTTGTTGTAGGTCATTCTGGAGGTCATCCTTGTGTTGCACTTCAGGAACATCCTCCAGCTGCTCAACAAAAACATGTTTCCCATGCTGGTCCTTCACCACAGTCCTCTTCTGAGTTCTGGCTTTATTCATCGTTGTCCTGAAGGGAAAAACCAAAATCAGTGAAACAAAATGGCAACATAACATATCATTACTCCCATCTACTTATAGTTGCAGGACAGCTCAGATAGCGTAATGCTGCTTTTCCACATCTCATGCTTGCAAGTAGATATTTAATGCATGGGCGCCTCTTTTGGCCAGTTTTTACTCCTCTCATATTGAATATATTTATCTCCTGATGTTTTAGCCTGACACACACCATATTGTGTCTGCTCTGCATGTTTAATGCATAATTCTGCACTAACTATGGAATAATAACCAGAGGGTTAATGACTATCCACCATCTGTCTCAACCAGGCTGGCAACTGTGCCTGAGGGCCATGTTCCAAAGACAAGATAGCGGCTATGTTCACTGCTCTTCAAAAAACAATTACGTGAATTCTAACAATAGATGTCATATATATATGTATACACTGTATACATGCTGTATGTGTATAACGGATATACAGGTATGGGACCTGTTATCCAGAATGCTAGGGACCTGGGGTTTTCTGAATAATGGATTGTTCCATAATTTGGATCTATAAGTCTACTAGAAAATCATGTAAACATTAAATAACCCCAGTAGGATGGTTCTGCTCCCAATAAAGGTTAATTATATTGTAGTTTGTATCAAGTACAAGGTACTGTTTTATTATTACAGAGAAAAAGGAAATAATTTTTTAAAATTTGGATAAAGAGTCTGGATAACAGGTTTCAAGATAACAGTATAAGACAACCAGGTAACCCATCACACATATTTTTAGTGAGATGTTTAAATAATGGTCTCATTTTTATCATGAGTGGAATAAAAGAAAACACACACCTTTATAAATAGAGCGATTAGTGCTTCGTAATGGATTATTTCTGCGATCATGATGCATGGCGTTAATTCACACAGGACAACAGATTTATAAATACATCATTAGACCAACTATTTCCCATTTATATTGGACGTCTATATGTTTAGATTCAAATGACTGTTGATAAAGAATAATTTTAGCAACCTTTGTGAAAGCAATGAGAATAATTTTAGAACTGCAGATCTGACAACAGTCCCTAAATACTATACTGCAACTACTCCCAGACAATGTGACTGAAATTATTTTCTCTAACGTGTTTTCAAAAACTGTTTGAAGGTGACAGAGAACTGGTGGCAATAAATGTTTTTATCTGTACTCTGTGGGAGGCAAGATAGGTGCTGCTTTATCGGGTAATATGTGAAATTTTGTTCAACCATTGTATCCCTTTGTGTTTTTAAAGGTTAATGTAACCCAGGGATACGTTTCTAAAAATATCAGGACTGAAAAGTTCTGTGATCTGCAGAAAAGCATTTGGATTCATTGTTCTGTGTGTTTACAGAAAGTCTTGGCGATACATCTATATAAAGCAAATTTGCGGTGTCTTAAAGGAGAATTCAACCCAAAAGTTAAAAAACCCTACCTCACTACCCTACATAGACTCCATCCCCCCAGCCTAGTTAGTACCCCAGCAAATGCCCCTAACCTTTTACTTACCCCTCTGTGCTGATTCAGGGATCAGAGTTCATGGCAGCCATCTTGTGGGTGTTCAGTAATCTTCATGTTTTCTTCCGCCACTTCGTCAATTTCGGTGCATGCACAGTTGTTATGAACCTGGAAATTGCTCCAACTGAGCATGCGCGAAAACACTGCTCCATTCACAAAGATTACAAAGACCCAGAAGATGGCTGCTATGAACTACAATCCCTGAATCTGCAAGGAGAGGTAAGTAAGAAGTTAGGGGCATTTGTTGGGGTAGGAGCTATAATGGGGGGGAGGAGGGAGGGGGTCTTAGTAGGGTAGGGTTTTTTTAACTTTTTGGTTCAGTTCTCCTTTAAGAGATGACTTACAAATGCCCCAGAAGTTCCATATCTAAGAGGTAAGTTTTTTTCACTCCCTTAAATTTGAATGTTTTCAACAATTTGACTTGGCAAAATGTATTTAAAAAAATGAATTTTTAAAACTCGGATGAATTTAAATGATCGAAAACTTGAATCTAATTCAATTTGAATTTGATCAAACTGAATTCAAGTTTTTTTCTTGAAGACTGTGAACATCTCCAAATTGATCCCTGGACCCCTCCCCTTGATTTAAACAGTGATTTGGCAGGTTTTAGGTGGTGAATAGTTGAACTCGAACTCTAAAATGGATAGAGTTTGATAAATCTAATTTGAATTTTTTTTTTTAAAACTCCAATCAAGTTTGGATAATTCTCTAGTCGAATTTTACAGTTTTTGACCATTAAAAAATTTGAAAATTAGAATTTTCAATTCAACCCTTATTAAATCTGCCTGGTAAGTGTCACACCTTGTGCCAGATTAAAAATCAGGCCTCCTCTGAACCACCTGCTTTCAGATGCTTTTCTTGTATGGGACCTGTTATCCAGAATGCTCGGGACCTGGGGTCTTCTGGCTAACAGATCTTTCCGTGATTTGGATCTTCATACTTTGTCTGTTAGAAAAACATTAAGGGGCAGATTTATTATTGGTCGAATTTTGAATTAAAAAAAATTCGGAATTCAACCACTGAATTTTTTGGGGGGGTCATTTTCGATTGAAAACGATGGCTTCCAATTTCAATCAAATTAAAATCGTTTGATTCGAACGATCATATTGTTCGAAACAAATGATTCGAACTATTTAAGGACTTCCAGGAGGTCCCACATAGGCTACAATGGCAATTTGGGCACTACGTCGAAATTTGAATTTTTCAATTCAAATCGAATTTTGGGCTATTCGATAGTCGAAGTAGCCCAAAATTATGTCGAAATTTGAATTTTAAAAATTTGAATTTTATTCAAAAATTCACTTAGTAAATATGCCCCTAAATAAACCCAACAGGCTAGTTTTGCTTCCAAAAAGGATTAATTATATCTTCGTTGGGATCAAGTACAAGCTACTGTTTTATGACTACAGAGAAAAAAGGGAATCGTTTTAAAAAATTTGGATTATTTCGATAAAATGGAGTCTATGGGAGAAGCCATTCCGCAGCTTTCTGGGTAACGGGTTTCCAGATAACGGATGTATTTGTGTGACTGAATGATGGGCAAGTTAGTGAGTAGGACTGAGGACACCTACAGTACATAGCTCACCAGTCTGCCTCTCATAAATACAGAACATAGGCAGCACTGTATTACTCATAGTGCAAAGAATCATAACAATTTTAGCACTTTTAATGATTTGGTTTCAGGCAGATTTGCTGAGAACTCTAAATAATCAAACAGCAAATGAGCCTGAGGGCATTGAAGTAGCTTTTGAAACACTAACTATTGCCAACAAATGACAAGTCCTGTGGGGGGCAATAGATTTTATGCCTGTCCTATCCTTCCTCTATGTGTGAAATAGTATTGTGGTGGATCACTGTTTGTTAGCTGCTGAATGAGCACGGGTTTCCTACTAACAGAGGACACAAAATCCAGCAATTAGCAGAAGTGGAAGTGTGGATCATTATATGATGTCCATGCTGACAAATCCAGATGCATGCTCTCAATAAAGGCTTAAATGTTTACAGTCGTGTTATTGATCATCACTGAACAGTGGGGTTTCACTTCCCCGCAATCTGACATAGAGTTGTTATTATTTGAATCAATGTGATTCCAGTCATCCTTTGCCCAGGATAATGCCACCACTTGATGAACAAAACATGATGTACAATGATCAGATGAACTAAAGAGAAACACTGATCACTATAATAAATGGTAGTTTTCCTACAGAGCACAAAGCACAGCCAGTAGAATACTCACTATGCAATGGTACAATATTGCTTCCACATATGTTTCAATGGTCAACTCCTCTGCTGGGAGTCAAATGTAGAAAGTGTTGGGAAGTCCTCCGAGTGAGGGAAAGTGCTAGATAAGGCTGCTATTGGCTGTGGATTGTCGCTCTACAGCAGTCTCTGTTGGGCAGTAAATTTTGTCTTTAGGCTAGGGCAAAACACTATCAAGTCTACGCAGATGGAGAATCCGCTCCAAGTGTATTTTGGCCCAAAATGATAAACGTCACATTGCCCGGACTGGCAATCTGTGCCCGATGGGCAGCTTGCTTTAAAATGTAAATGGCCTGCTCACCTAAAAATGTAAATTAGGTCTGTCTTTAATATGTAAATGAGCCAATCACTTTAGCAATGTAAATGAGCTGTCCATAACAGCCAGTCACAGCTAAGCCGATGCCTGCATTTGTTAGTGCTCATGTCAGTACTGGCATATGGGAGGAACCAGGAATTCTGACTTCAGTTAGTAATATTAGTGTTGCTTGCTATATACCCAATCCCTTATGCTTATGATAGATATGTTGGCAACAGGAGGATCCATGCTCAGAACAATCACTTCAGCCTGTATATGGAACACTGTGATTTTTTTTGTCTTAATTCCATGTCAGACTAGACTCTTCACGTATGCCACACTTTGGCCCTGTGATACACTTGTTAATTAAAGTCCTCTTATCTGCCAGGGTACATGGTCTAGCTGGGGGCACACAAAGCAAATTTTAGAATATTCTGTTAGTATAGGACCACTAATCCATCAGATAGAATAGTTGTGATAGAAACTAGCGGTTGATATTTGTTGCAAGGGCCAGTTCCAGCACATAGGGTGTATAATATTGCTGGGGATTATATGGTAATGGACTCTTAAAATATCTATTAACAAACACCAGTAACAAAAAATTTTTTTTAAAATTTGTTTGTACTGAACGGAAAAAAAAACACCAAGACACATTAAGGGTTACATTTGCAAAGTCACTATTGAGAAATAACTTACCGATACTGCGCTTCCACTCCTCTTCAGAAAAGGCGATGAAGATCCATCATGTGGTGCTTGATTTCACCTCCCTGGCTATCTCTTATAGAAGACAGGGAGGAGAAATCGAGCGCCAATGATGGATTGTCGCCGGATCGCCTTTCTTAAGAGGAAACACAGTATGGGTAAGTTATTTCTTAATGTAGACTTTGCAAGTTTAACCCTTAATGTGTCTGGTGTTTGGGGTTTTTTTTTTGTTCAGTACAAAATGAAATTTAAAAAAAAATTATGTTACCTCCTTGGGGTTGGAAATATATATCATGCTTTGCATGCACATGAATACATGGGCTGCTTCGATACTTTTGCCAAGGCTGGTTTTTCCTCCCAGTCCGGCCCTGCATACGGATGCGGAAATCTGCCACTTCTGCCTGCACCCAAGTGGAGACAATAAATTTGGGTGCAGACAGGAGCAGAGGAGTAGCGGGGGGAGCAGAGAAATGCAGACCAAGAGCTGTAATCATCTCTACCCTTATGCCTCCAAGACTTGTCTCCAAAGCAGGAGCTTACAAATGTAAACACAGACTTATCACATGATTAGCAACATCAAAGGAGGTGAGAGAAGACAAGACACTGGTTGTTGATCACGGTTACATTACAAAGTGAAGACCATTATAACAATATACAACTAGTTTAGCAGTAGCTACATATAAACTCCACTGCATAAATGCTCTTTTAATTAACATGATCTTTTAATTTACAAGTATCACCCATGAAATAAAATTACTTTCCATCTTCTTATCTACTTATAAAATGCACCGTCTGTTTACTTAATCAGCCACCAAACCCCATTGTGATGCAGGCTTCAGTGATTTTCCAGCTGGCTTTTATCAAGAACGCTTTGAAGATGAATTTTAAGCAGTCTTTTTATGTGTCTGTTAAATCTTTCAAAACAAGCCATTTTACATTCATTTGATTGATCAGTTTTCCACTTGACATTATTAAACAAAACCACAATGCTTTCAAGATCACAAGTCTAATGGAGGAAGCATCACCTCCTACTACACTTGTTGTTTTGCTATAAGTGAACTAGATATAGTGTATTCTTCTTCCAGCTCATTACAATAAGAAATCTGCCTTTTCTGGACTGGAGGGTTTTAGTTGTTGTACATGTAACAGAACAGTGACCCAGTTCAGACTGAATTTTAAATAGTGACACTTTTGAACAAAACATCCCCCAGAAATAGAAAAGCCACATTTATAACAACTGCCCTATATGACATTATAAAAGGTGGATGCTTTTCTGAATCAGTTTTAGGCATACATACAAAAGTGGTCGAAGAATTCTATCAAGCTAAAAAGTTATAAATAAAATATAAAGAATGGGTCACTGATGATGATTTGATCTGGGCCAGAAACATTGTTATTTAAACGACAATTCTAGGGCCTAGGGTGACAGGATTTTAGCATGCTGCCCAACAGCACCCACATTGGTTCAGAAACACTGGGGATATGCAGCAGATATGATCTTTTTTTAAATTTCCCATGCGCCAATCCCAATTACTCCGGTCCTGATGATGATAATTTATGAATAAAGGACAGAATATGGTGGCAACGAACGGCAGTGGGCCTACTGACGCCTGCTATGTGAATCCGGCCCTGCCAAGATAGGGTTACAAATTGATACTGAGTAATGGCATACAGTGTGCCGTTCCCTAAATATCCTGAGACTGATGATTAAATCCTGCAGTTAAAATATAAACCTTATATGTATGAAGTAGTTCAGTAAGAACACAAGTTCAGATTAAGGAAAATGACTGTATTTTAATGCTCAAGTATCAGTAGCATTCACACGCTCACACCCACAGCAGCTTAGTCAGTTATTAAACTACTTTTTATCTTCTAATGAAAAAGTGATCGGCTACATTTCTACAGATAGGAAGTTAGTTTCAAACCAGTTATGTAAATGCTGTGGCATGCAGTCCCAAACCTTTTTATTACAGATCCATCCTCTTTAATAATCTCTTTTTCCTCTAAAATGGGCAGGTTACATTTAACATCTCCGCCCACATAGCTCAAGGCCTACAATAAAACATATTAACATTTAAACTTTAAGAAAAACATAAGAAAAACATAATTTGCATTAATGAACTATGAAAATTGAAGGGACAACTGCATCCATAGCATTTTTTTTTCCAATTGGAAAAGCACATTTTCTTGGTTCTTTGAGTTTTATGAATGCATGGTTGTGAATCCACGGTGAAATGACTTCTTTATTTATAATTATAATTCATTTTTTTGTCTACTCTAAAGGTTAGCTGGCTTTTCCATATGTTTTAAAAAAAAAACAAAACAGAAGCTGAATTGAGTAGCTGTCCTAGGCAAATAAGCCCATATTTTAGAGTAGCAGAGAAAAGCTCCCCAAAGCTTTGTATTGAAGCGCTGTACAATTAATTTTTACTTGCAGCTGTACAATATGTTCTTAGGCCCATATGTTTACAGAGTTCGGATACCCTAGACGCTGCTACTGATTGTTTTACAGATTGAACTAAACAATTTGCATATGTTTTAGAGTGCTCAAGTCCCCTGAGCTTCCTTGGTTTACAATGTTTAATTTGGAGGTGCCATAGGAATAGGAATACAAACTGCCATACTGTCACTCTCCCTCTAGAGAGAAATATACAGTATATTCTGAAATAAGACACACTACAAAGAGGCCTAACTGCAACTACGGTATGGTGGGAAAGTTTCCATATCAATCATGTCTCTACCTTGCTTCCCACACAATAACAAAGCTAAAGCTTGTAATAAGTTTTTTTTTTTTCAGTATCACTGTGTTCTACAAATTTACCTGTTCAAAGTCATCTTTGGCTGATGGTAAGTCAGATGCTAAACTAGGATCCCCAACATATTTTTCCATTCTTTCTCCATGAACCAGGGTAGTCTTTATTACTTTGCTGACCTTGCGCCCCTCTACTTGCTCAGCTTCATAGTCTGACGTTAAAACTCTGGGCTCAGAGAATGCAATCTGGTGACAGAATTATTATTAGAATTATATAGGTGTGCTTTTATTTACATATCTTGCATTTGGGTAGCAATGGAAAATATAGTAGTTGCACTAAAGAATGAAAGAACTTGCCAGTATATTTTTCCCATACAACAGTATGGCAAAAACTAGCATGGATAGAATGATGTTGATTTAAAAGTGCCTGCTCTATCTTTGTAATGGTATTTTGCCGCCATAATCCTGGTGAAATTTCACTTTATGGATATTACATCCTTGTGCTCTTAGTGAGTTGAAGAATCTTCACTAGAGAAAGTTCACCTGGAGAAGAGGGGTGACTTTACTCCAATGCAAGAAAACTTTCACCACCATTCTGCAAAACTTGGTGTATTCTCCTTGTAGTAAACTGGCAATGTTGAGGGGAATCTTAATTTTTGGTGAAACGACTTCACATTTCCACTTTTACCCTTTAGTAAATATTCCCCTATGTGTCACTATAGGAAGCTTTCAGAGAACAGATGACGAGTATTGAAACAAAGAGAAAATAGGAAATTCTGATAAATGGTTAATAGTCTTCTACAAATGAACTTTATATCAAATTTAAATATTCTATGAACTTTATATCACATTTAACTACTCTATGAGCACTGTGGGAAGGCATACACTACTTGGCAACATATTTTCTGTGTTTTCTTATGTTTATTTGTGTTCTATTTTAGACTTGTTTATATACACTGTCCTTGTCAAGCCAGTCAGTATGGTCCCTTCCACATTAAGCCCACCCCTATGCACATGAAAAATTACACACCTACAGTATGCATTCCTACTAAACATTATCCAGGGTATATTCTACCTGAAACAAATCAGTCTGAGCTACTTTTATAACTCCAGCATGTGTAGTTATAATTACAGGTATTATTTTGAGGTTTTATATACACTGTATTAAAAAAAAAATCTTACAAAATCAACAAAAATAAGAATAACATTTTAAAAATTTAAAATTTTTGAGGCATGCATTGAATCAATTTTTTCTGGATTCAGTGGAATACTGAATTTCCTTGATTAAAGAGGTGCTTCATCTTTAAGCTAATGTTTAGAATGTTAAATAATTAAGAAATAATAAAGAAATGCCAATTATCAGCAAATTTTCAAATGGTCTGCATTCTTTTTTTTACAGTTTTTATTTATTTGTCCTTCTGAGTCTTGAGTTTCCAAATAGGGTTCAATGACCCATAAAGTGATACAGACACTAAAAAAATAATTTTAACATATGAATGTACATTAAGGGGCAGATTTAATATTATTCCCGGGAATTAGCTCGACCAAATTCATAATTTGATAAGCATTCGACCATCGAATGCTTATCGAATTGTTTTAGGCTATCATTTTGCTCGCAATACGATTTCTCGATGAATTAGTACGATCGGATACCAATCATTTCATATCACGAAAAAAACGTGAAATTTCCGTACGATTCGAAAGATCGAACACTACGAGCAGGACTTAGCCTCAGAAGCATATGGGCAGCTTCCCATAGGTTTCTATTACAATTCGGTAGGTTCAATCTGGCGAAGTAGGCAGTCGAATAACTTTGAAATTTTGATTCCTTCGATCATGGAATGATGGAATATCCGATCATTCAATCTATTCGATATTCGATGATCGAAGAGGCCAAATTTGAATATTCGATTTCACGAAAAATTCGTACGATCATTATTCGATCGAACTTTGATCATTTCACGTGAATTTTGTAAATTTGCCCCTAAATGTTACCTATAGGTCATGTTGATCATTTTGTTTGTTTTTGTATATAATTGTTAGAAGTTCCTAAGCCTGACTCTCTGACACTCTGACTTTGCCAACCTGACTGTCCCATCTCAGCCTGTTGGTTACAGTTTCTAATGCTAACGGACTCCTGCTGCACAAATATGGCAGCCCCCTCATACAGGAACATGAGGGATCAGACAGGTAATGTAAAAGCATTGTGCAAATACTTTATGGCAAAATTAGAAGTAGCTTTCATATTCCAATCTTATTCAAATCAGTGCATGATTGCTAGGTTAATTTGGACAAGGGTCAGGCAGAGGGGTCAGTAGAGTAGCCACGTGCCTCGGGCGCAAAGCTTGGGGGGCGCCGGGTACGCATCTCTTTGTCTCTCCTACCCTCTAGTTGGGTCCCTGCTCCGGCCGGCCTGTGTGCTCTTTTTAACTGTGTTCCTTTTATGATCTTCTTTTGTTCGCACATTTGGTTTTTTGCGCATGCGCAAGCATTTTTTTGCATGCATGGTTGCATTATACACGTGCGCCTGTGGGGAGCTACAAGCAGCCAGGTAGCATAGGGTGCCTGGCCGGGCTGGGCCGGCACTGATTTGGACCCAAGCAACCAAATTGTTGAGATTTCAAACCGGAGAGTTGCTGAATAAAACACAAAATAAATAAAAAAAATTTACCAATTAGCAAAATGTCTCAAAATATAGCTCTCTACATCATACTAAAAGTTACTTTAAAGGTGAACAACCCCTTTAAGTGAACATTTATCAAACATTAATTTTTTTTCTGGTCAAGTTTTTTATGGGGAAAACTCAAATTTTTCATGGGAAAAAAACCCCACAAACGTTTAGAGATTAATAATAACCCAAAGCTTCTAAAAAATTCTTCATGGCGTTTTGTCACTCCTATGTTTTTGAGAAATATTACTGATAAAAAAGTTCAATTCGTGGAGAGTTTGGTGGACTTTTGTTTTCAGAAAAAAATTAGATAAATTCTAGTTTTAGTAAATCAGTCCCTTAAAGTCCCGATTGTCAGGGTTTGAAGTCAGTTAGGACAGGCAATTGAATTTCTCCAAATTCTGAAAAAAAAAAAAAAAGTCTGAATTCGGCTGAATACCTAACTCGAATCCAGGATTCAGTGCATGCCCAGACGGGCTCACCCACTTTGTGAACGCTTGGGTTTTCTCCCGGTGCCCGCCAGCCCAATCTGACCCTGACAGCAACACTCAACAGCAACTGAATGTTGCTAAAATACTGTGATTGTTACAAGTAGATCTCTAACAAAGTTGACAACATGAAAATTAAGTTTAGTTGATTTATTTTATTATTTATTGTTTCTGTTTTTGATCCCAGATTGACAGGTAACTCCATGACGTGATATAGAATTGTACTGCACTAGTCCTTCTTTCATTTCTGAACTGAACATAGTGTGTCTGCACTACTTTAACTGGAGACAACGTCTATGTGTTATAGTACGTCATTTGTCCACACCTAAAAACTGTAGCAAATGTCAAGAAAGTCCATTACCTCAGACTGCTCAGTGTCGCTCTCTACTACTGTACGTTTCAGAACCTTAGAAAAACTGTCTCCCTCTTCTATTGTCACTGGATCCTGCTTCCCTCCTTGTACCACCACTTCCTCCTTTTCTGTGCCATCTGGTAAAACAAATCTTCTGATGATTTTCCGAGTGACCTATATAAGGAAAGAGCAAAGCATTTCAATGTCTCTGTTAGCTTACAGAACGATGTGGTCAATGTTATTCTGGTCACATTCTTCTCTAGCTTCCCAAAGTTAAATTACACATTCAGTGCATCACCCAAACAAAAACCTTCTGTGAAAGTTCTCAGAAAAAAACTCTATAATAGGAATACTTAGAAAATGCTCCATATCAGGTGGGCAGTTGAATCCTGCAAATTAATAACAGAAACTGACTCATGTTTAAACTATTATTTCCATTGTAGATGGGGATTTCATACACCTGTGGCCCCCCCTCTGTGGCAGAATCACTAAAGGTTTTTTTTCTCCTGCTTGATTAAAACGGCCTAATAATAGACCTTTGCCTATGACATTCTGTATTTTGGCTATTAGGACTAAATCAATAGCAGAACTTTTCATCTGTCTGTGCTTGCACGGTGATGCATTCTGTGCTAAACATATGAAATGTTACAACTAAATGATAGCACAACATCAAGATGGAGTGTTTCGTTTTTGGCAGTAGCCATTGTGTAATGTTGTTGTATTTTATACCTTTTTTACTACAATATGACCATGCTCATCAGTGTACTGCTCTTCAGTCACAGTCTCAGGGAGAATGTCAGGCATATTGTCCGCCTAATTAAAAAATATGAATACATAAAGACGGGGGAAAATACAAATGAAAAGAGTTTTTCCAAATATAGTAACATCAAAAGTCAAATACAGTATATATCCGTTAGTAAGTGTGATACTAAAGTAAAACAAAGAAAACTCCTATAACAGGCAACAATTAGGAAAAAAGAATCTGCTAATAAATTTTTACATTCATGCAAACAGTCCACAGACAAAAGTCCAATAGAAGACCTTATACTGTAATGCTGGTCCTCTATCTAAACTTTTGATGGTGAGTTGATAAAGCCTCTTTTGCTACTCACACTAATTCTGGATAGTCAGTAAAAATGCTACAGTAGAGTGGCATGCACTAGTCAAGGAGACATGCAGATGGCCATGTAACTGGAGGTGGTTGCCTCACACGGCTCTTAAGAACTCCCTGCTGGATTAGCCAGGACATAGCAGCCACTGGTGCAGGGGCGTGCAGTAGTTGAACACTCTGTACCTGAATAATCACACGGCGGCGAACGACCCTGGTTGTTACCATCTCCTCCTCATCTGAGTTGGTCTCTAGCTCACCTAGCTCCTCTGCTAGCTCCTGGTGGAAGCATGGAAGTGTTGCTCTGTTTACTATCCTACTTTTACTGACTTATACTGTATGTTTATTGCTTTATTATTTATCAGAAAGTTCCAGGTGAATAAAAAGACAATTGTGTCCACATGTTAGCAAATTGTATTGCCCATATCTGTTTAACACCACAGATAATTTTTAGAGGCTGCTCTAGTCACAGTCTGCCTCACATCACTAGAGAACCTGATCATTTGATTTGGCCACTGATTCTGTACAGTTACATATATAAAACTTTGATCCTGAGGACTAACTGTGCCCACCTCTGGTACCGAGAATATGTGTTCTGTCCCTCACATCAACTATCTAAAAAAACGCCGTGGAAATGAATTTTGTTGTATTTGCAAAATTACATCACAAACACTATTTTTTTTAGATATATTTTGATGCAAGGTTACAGTATTTCACTTAACTCATCGGGAGGTTAAAATAACCAGTGTTTCCTGGTGGTTTATGTGTCCCTACTAAATACATTTTATCATACATTTAATCACATGTCTTAGAAGTCCACCCTGAAAAGTGATGATACCATTCTCTCAATTGATTTATTATTATTAACATGTATTTCTATAGCACCAACATATTGTGTAGAGCTTTATGGCACTACTTAAAGAATATAAGATTATTTTAATAAAGTTTATACAAATACTTTAATACCAATGGAAGCATTGGAGTCCTGACATAAAACAAAGGACAGATAAAGCCAATATGAAAGAAGGCTTAATTTAACTACTCTTCATATGCCCTCCTGAGTAGCATAATGTTCCTTACAGGTTCCCTTTCCTTCTGTTCTTCCATGAAGCAGTGCATACATGGTGCTCATCCATGGAATGGGAAGGTACAGTAGAGTACTAGTTCACATTCTAAAGTCAAAGCACTTTAAATTACACAGACAGAGGAGGAGGGCCATAGAGGAGCAAATGTTAAGTGGGGTTGCTCAGGAATTCAATGCTGCCACTAGTGAGAAATGTCAGAATATCCTTTACTTTGAGAGTAAATACAGACATAATGGAACAAATTGTCACAGGAGATATGACCCTAGCACAAAAAGAAAATTATCTGCATTATTTTGTATATCTTTGTGGCTAAAGTGGGCTGGAGAAAACTACGTCAGTCTGTAGACTAAGTTTGGATTTAGAAATACAAGGCATTTCTTCCTTATTGTAAACATAGCGTGCCATACCACCCCCATATGTATGTCTTTAATATTTACAGGTACACTTAAAAAGGGGCCCATAATGTGTTAGCCCCTTGTACAGCACTACTAGCACCCTTCTTTACTGCATTACTGTCACTCCAGTGGACCCCTGTACCTGGTGTAGAAAAACACAGATGCCCAGCAGCCACCATGATGGACCACATTTCATACAGTATCAAGCTCCTTGGTTGCCATTGCTGAACAGAAACATGCACAGAAAAAGGCAATTTAGTCTTATCTAGTCTTGCATGTTGCTGGCATGCAGACAGCTCAGCATTAAATGTGGCTCAGGAAACAGATGTAGGCAAACCCACAGTGCAGATATGCATTTCTAGACCATGTACAGGCAGACCAATGCAATGCTGATGTGCTTTTGATGGTAGCAAGTGACTCATTTTAACACTTTAGGTGGGGGGTTTAGTTCCCCTTAACTCTTTAACCTTTTTGACATGGTGAAATGTCCCCTAGTACAAGTATAAATTTGAAATTATGCCAGTATTGTGATTCCCATTCAGATCCACACACTATAACTTGTTTCAACTGTGTCTTTACCTTTTCAAATGATTCCAAAGACCTAAATTCAGTTTTTTTGGTTTTGTCTGATAGTTCATCTGATGACTCAGCTATAAAGAGGTCACTTCCACTTGCATATTGATCTTCCTGTTCTGATGATTCTGATGGTTCTTGCACAACAGGACTATCGCTATGCTGATCAGATACTGGAGTGTAAAGATCAGGCCGGTCAAATTTCTCCGGTTCTGGTGTTTCTTGGGGAGACTGAGAAATTTGTGAATGAGGCATACATTCTTGAGCTTCCACAGGTGAAGATACAGTCTCTACAAGTGGGGATGCATCACTGCAAATAAAAATCAAAATGGAGAAATGCATCATTCCTAAAGAAAGTAATTTATAATTTTATCAGGTAAAACATAGTCCTGTAAGCCTAAAGTTAAACTGCAGAATTTTAAATCTATGTTTGTAGTTGTTTTCTATATGCTCCGGTTTGCCTGGCTCTTGAGTTTGTATTCAGATCTTAAAGCTTTTTTGTTTCAAGGCTGTTTTAGACACTATGGGGGTTATGTAATAAAAGGCACTAAGTTTTCCCAGGGGCAATAACCCATAACAACCAATCAGCAGGTATCATTAACTGGTCACCTGTTTAAAAGCAAGCTTATTGGTTGCTATGGGTTACTGTCCCTGGGCAAACTTAGTGCCTTTAATTACATATGGGGGTATGTACACTGTGTAACGCTCCCAGCAATCTGCAATTTGAATAGCATAATACATCTGCACAATCAGGGTAATGTAATAAATGTTTGTCCACCTCTAGTAACCCATAGCAACGAGAGGTCTGTTTTCATACAGCTGACCAGTGATGCTACCTGGTTAATGGTAGCTATGGGTTAGCAGTAGTAATGACCATTTACTATATTAAATCCACTGCACATTTTAAAAAAAATTATAGTTATGTGATATAACACAACATTGGCCCTTTCAGCAGCCATCACTAAAGAGCTGATTTGTAATAACTGTAACCATCAAATATTCCCAACAATTAAAATTTTATCACATTTATTAACACTTCCCTGACTGTGAGTAAATGTTTACAGACAGTTGGGAAAGTGTTTTATAAATGAACACATTTAAATTTAAAGCAGTGGTCTAGTGTGGAGGACTTTCCTTGCATTCTTTACTAGAAATGGGATGTTGGTGCATATAAATACTGTTCAATGATTATTAAAGGAAAAGAAAAGAACTTTCATGCAAGGCACACAATCTTACTAATATTCTTGTTGTTCTGAAGATAATGCCCCTGATAATTCATCTTGTTCCCTTGTGAACTCTGCCTCCACTTTCTCTTTCTGCAACTGACGGAGCATTTCAACAACAGGCTTGTCATCTTCAGGCTTGGAGGAACTTTCATGGAAGGATGAGTAACTGATTGAAATGTCCTCCTCAGACACCAAAGGTGGAGGCCCAGCTCGCTCGCTGCCTGGTGATGTGGGATTATCAGAAGTAATCTTCTTCTGGGGACTACCAAATTCATCCTGAATTTCAGAAAATCCTGATAAAAGACAGTTAACAGTTTTGCTGTATTCGTTTTTCAAACATCATGCAATGCAATCTTATGAGAATCAACCAAACTAAATGAGCTCATGCCAATATGGGTATATGGTCCTTTAAAAAACAGCATCCTGTGACCATTGGTTCTTAATCTCACTCTCTCTATCCATCAAAACTACTTATCCCCTGAACATGGGATTGTGAACTAGCCCATTTATGGTACAGTTTGTCCTCTGTGGTAGTAAAAGGTTTAATTATCTAATTATGAGCATGTTCTCCTTATAGCTTAGTATCTGGCCATGGCACTCCTGTAGTTACACCACTGTTCATGTTTGTGGTCAATCTATATAGGGCCTTCAACATTTTTTTTTTAAACAAAGTTGTGTCTGTCTTTCTTTAGCCTTACATCACAATATCGCAATGCTGACCACAGAAACAGAGGCAAAATTTGTCACAATGCAGAATCATTTTGTATGTCTGTAAAGTTTAACGGTTACATATAAACTGGTGGGGCAGAACTACAAAGAACTGTTTCTATTAAGTTTGTGAAAAATAGGCATTTTCATTTTCTTTTAACATGATGCCACTTTCTCACCCTCAGAATAACATTCTTGTCATCTGTATCTGAATCCCAATAAATATAATATAACATTTTTATTGCTACCCACCTTCACTACGCTCCATGGTGAGTGACTGTTCTATGTCCGCATATGTGCGATTGGTGCGTCCACCTGGAGGCTCCTGGATACTTGTCTCCATGAGATGAACAATATCCATTCGATTAATTTTAGTGAGGCACTGATTTAAACTGATATCTTTAATAGAATAAAAAAAGTAAATTAAGCTGCAGTTTTATATACACCTGGAATTTGTGACACTCAGAAAATCTGGAAGCTTGACATATCTGAAAAAGGGTAACTGTTGGACTGTTAGCATGATATTGGAAGTAGGGACATTTTCAGAGTTATATGAGTATAACGAGTGTAAACATTTCTTCCAGGCAAGTTTACTTGCATTCTGTAAACAGAAACCTAGCATTTTGGGTTGCAGTGGTTATGTTTTACTTAGGGTTTGCTAAACTCAGGATCACAGAAAAGGTTAATGATTAAAGAAATTCATGGAAACCTTGGAAATACACCGAAGGCTTAAACTTGATGACTTGATCGATTAGTTGTCTGTTTTTCAGCCCAACCATGTAACTATGTACGTTATTGTATTGCTAACTCCTTCTGGAAATACATTCTGTTGCACCATCTGTGATGAGAGTAACTGCATTGTTAAAGCTTTACCCGTGGCATGTCTTCCATCTCTTTCCAACCAATATTTTAGAAGTGCATGACTCTGGTCCTGTAATGAATTGGGGTTTTCAATTCGTATTTGTTGAATTTGTTCCTCTGTAAAGTCCAGTTCTTTTGCTAGCTCTAGAAAGCAGAATTCAGTTTTAGCAAAAATAAATATTGGCATCAAATATAAACTGCAGTATTATATTTAATTGATATTTTAATAAATGCAACTGTATTACAGTAATAACCATATAGCAGTGAAGATATTATTGTTATATTATTAAAAGAAAATGTATTTTATACAGTTTAGAGATTTATCACACTGTGGCCCTTAAGAACTCAAATTCAAATCTTCGCCACCTAAAACCTGCCGAATAGTTGTTTAAGTCAATAGGAGAGGTACAGGGATCAATTTTGAGTTGTTTGCAGCCTTCCTGACATTCAAGTTTTTTTTTTGAGAAAAAAAAAATCAAAAAATCAAATTTGATTCGAGTTTTCGGGTCGATTCTATTCATCAGAGTTTTAAAAAATTTATTTTTTTTGATAATTTTTTATTGGTCGAATTTCGAGTTTATGGGAGTTTTAAAAAATTGAAATGAATTCGAAATTAGACCCTTGATAAATGTGCCTCTAAAAGTAATTTCAGTGCAGCAGGTACTGGAGTCTTTCCAAAGTTATTAGGGGTGCACGAAATCCAGGATTCGGTTTGGTATTCGGCCAGGATTCAGCCATTTTCAGCAGGATTCAGATTCTTCGAATCCTTGTGCCTGGCCGAACCGAATCCTTAAAATCATGTGACTTTTCAACACAAAACATATCTAAATTTTTACATGCTTTTGCCCTTCCTCTAACTAATTTGCATATGCAAATTAGGATTTGGATTCGGTTCGGTATTCAGATGAATCTTTCACAATGGATTCCGGGGTTCGGCCTAATCCAAAATAGTGGATTCGGTGCATCCCTAAAAGTTGTACAAACAGCTCAAAGTTCTCACAGTGAGGAGAAACAACCAATGTTGGTGGAATAAATATTTTTGGGAAGCACTGAATCCAGGATTCGGTTCGTTATTTGGCCATTTTCAGCAGGATTCAGATTCTGCTGAATCCTTGTACCTGGCCGAACTGAATCCGTGAATAATGTTCCTTTTAAAATCATGTGACTTTTAAAATCGTGTAACAATGGTAGTTTCTTTTACCGCACACCTCCTTCCACTAGTCTGCGTGGTGGTGCTGGTCCTCCGTTGACCTGGCCAGGTCTCTTAGCTGCTTTGTAGTTAGAAAAACGGTCCGCACACATCAATATTGCAGTCGGGGATTGTGCCCTTTTTATTAATGCCACCAATTATCAACGTTTCGGGGGGAACACAACCTCCCTTCTTCAGGATCAGAAGAAGGGAGGCTGTGTTCCCCCCGAAACGTTGATAATTGGTGGCATTAATAAAAGGGGCACAATCCCCGACTGCAATATTGATGTGTGTGGACCGTTTTTCTAACTAAAAAGCTTTTAAAATCGTGTGACTTTTCATCACAAAAACAAGGATGTATAAAAAATGTTTGCAGTGCACATCCCCCTCGCTAATTTGCATATGCAAATTAGGGTTCGGATTTGGTTCAGTATTCGCCCGAATCTTTCACAGCAGATTCAAGGGTTCGGCTGAATCCAAAATAGTGGATTCGGCGCATCCCTAAAAAATTGGGATATTTAGAGAGTAAACTCATTCTATTCTTGTTGGTCAATAGGCATTAAAGCTCAGATATGGAATTTTTAAGGAAACTAAAATACTTTAATACTTTTATACTCAGACCAGATTCGAATAGTAAGTAGAAAATGGATTTAAAAATACAATACAACAGTTCCTACATTTTAATTGCAAATAGTCACAAAAATTGTATGCACCTGTCCAGCTGAAGCCTAGGTGATCAGCAATATGTGCAAGTCTTTCCTCTGTTCTGTCATCTTCCTGGAATTCTACTATTTCAAAAAATGCAAACAAATCTAATCAGTTATGGAAGCAATGCAGTTTTGTCTATATCCAACTAATAAATAGCATTAATACTCACCACTTTTCCATCACAAAGATATCTACCAGACCTTACCTGTCTGCAGCTCTTGAGAATTTAAACAGAAAGTGAAAAAAACTAAATCTCTTTCCCCTCTAAGCACATATGTAAACTCCAAATGTTGGTACTTCTACAGAACAGCCAGCATATCCAGTAACTGTAGGTTCTTGCAAACACCAACATTAATACCACTAGAGTGGTATAATAACAAGGTTATTAGTAAGTTACTAATCTGCACTTGGAACAATGTTTCAATAAAGGATGTAAAAAAAGTAAATCTTAAAATATAGATATGGAGAATAGGCAGACTAAACACATTAAGCTGAATACTGAACATTGTTAGAGTGCTAGATATCCCAAATGATTTTTGTCAAGTTGAACCATCTGCGAATAATTAAAGGATGTAAAAAGGTATTGAAATTAGGCCTCTGTCATTCTCCCAATTCACCTGCAGAATTCTGCATAAAACTGTAGAAATATCTATACCATGTTGGCATAAATTTACACAATTTCTTAACATGGAAGGTTATAACAAAACCTAGTGGATTTTGATATGGCGAAGGCCATTTTATGGGCGCAATTGGTGGTTCAGACACCCGGTGACATTATTTTGTGCCTCAATCATCTTGGTTTCTTGTAATGTTGATTATAACACAAAGACTATAACACAACACACATTAGGAAAACACTATGTGGCATATTTATCAAGGATCAAAATGCTAAATTCTGACCCATTCAATCTGTTCAGAAAAACTTTATTTTTACATCAAAAAATCTGGCTTGTTGTTTCAATTCAATTACTATTTTATGGATTATTTGTTCTGATGTTATCCAATTCAATTTAATGTATTATGTGAAAAATGGTCCACTAAAAATACTAAAAGTCTTTGCAGCTGTTAAAAAAAATATAAAAACCATGCTGCAGTTCCATTTAGAAACCATCTTATTCAGGCTGTAGCTGCTTGAACTGGAAACATAGGTACAAAAACAAAAGTTATAATGGTATCTCCAGATACAGGTGTCCCAGTACCTTTCTAGCTTTAGAGCTAAGAAAATGTTTCTAGGCATAGCTATGGCATCCTGAGAAATCATTCGGTTTATCTAGAGCTCCATATAGTTCTTGGCAGAATTTTGAAGTTTTTTTAGTCTGCATTGTTTGGGGTGGAATTACATTTTAAGAAAATGGATGTACAAGAATACAAGTTTTTTTAACAACAAATGTAATACTCCAGTGCTTTGGATAAAGCTTCAGGAGAGTTTTAGGACAAGTTTTGTATTAAAATGACTAATTAATTAATGACTAATTCAACATTGTTGAACTGGGGTGATAGTCTTACATCTGTAACAATGAACCCTAAATATAAAAAATATTTTTTATACCTAGTGCAAAAGTAAACTAGTAAACCTTACATTTCTCTAAGCAACCAAATTGCTCTAATATTAAAATGTCAAAATACATTGTGAATTTCGTGGATATGATTTACATACAGTAGTATGCCTTTATGAGGCCTTAAGTATGCCAGTCATTAGGTATGTAATTACCAAAGTATGCCAGTCCAAGTAAGGATGACATACACCACTTTAATATGCAGGAACTGTACTTACATATGATTTACCTCATGAACACAAGGTTCAAAGTGAGAAAAAGCTGGTACAGCATAATAGAAAGGTGTCACGTGGGTAGCATGTGAGTTACCTTCACATGGCCCTTCCCTTATATCTAAGGGTATAATTGTAAACCTCTGATAATAGCAAATGATTATCTTGGTTCAAATCAATATTTTAACTAGTCATAGATTTACATCGTATTAATACAGTGCAGTTCTAAGATATTGGGAAAAAGTAAGGTTCACCATTATACCATTATACACCAAATATAAAACCATATAAAGGTGTGACGGATTTTTAACAGCTGAAACAATACAAAAATGTTATCCCAGTAAAATAAATATGAATTATAGGTGCCACCATTTTATGAAAGGAGACAATAAAGAATATCAATGGTTCAATCAATGGACAATAAAGAACATAATGTTTGTGAGGGCAACAGACATTGAGATGAAATGTCAATGAAGAAATGTTGCAAATTTTTTTTTTTAAGTTATGTGTAAATGATTGTTTATTTAAATACTGTTTCTATTGCCTGGGTAAAAGGCATTTAATTTTTCTTTTCATTTATTGAGCTACAAGAGAGAATAAAAGGAGCAAAATTAAAAATGAAATTAAAGAAGGATTCTGCTAAATGAGGTTTAATATATTGGTACTCCAATGAGATGCCTGGGGATTTTATTGTTGTATTGGCAGCCTGAAAGAAACATAATTTTGGATTATGTTAGTCTAAAAGCAACATTTATGTGCCTACCATATTTAACAGAAAAACACAAAGTCCAAATGCATGTATGCCTTCACAAAAAAGACTGATTCCAGACTTAACAGAATTTCATCATCAATAACAAAAGAATAAATTACCCAATCTTGAGATTTTTCAGACAGTAACATATGAAGATAAACAGACATGACATGCACAAACACAGCTTCATTCACAAAACAACTAATGGACATGTTCCACAAAACAGACAATCTATGACATGCATTGGACAGGATAAACCCCCATGGCGATGCCAAATACCTTGAAAATTATCATGGCTATGATCATCAGGGATGCGCTCAATTTGAGTCTCAATAGACTCATCCCATATGGGCCTTGTGTCAAATAGATCTTCAGGAATAGACTGCTGAGATTCAGGTGCTGGAAAATTTTCTATCACTGAAATTTCAAAGGCACTACTCTCATCATCAGATAAAGGCTCTTGTTCCCTTTCTGCTTGTGTAAGTCTATCAACCAGCTTTGAAGCTTCATCACTTATCTCTTCAAAGAAGTCAATGGAGTTTTTATATATTTCAAAAAACTGTTCTTGATCCTCAGTTGCAGTATTGGTTTTAATATGGGAGGCAGATATATTCCTTGATTTAACTGGTAATCTAGAAGAATATGACTTTGGTTTAGTTGCTTCACTTGTTTCCTCTTCAAAGAAGCAAGTTGATTTTTCAGTGCTCTCATAAAAAGTCTCTGTACAACTTCTAGTTTTTACAGACCGCCCGGTTTTCACATCAACAGATAAGCACGAGTCTGATTCAGATTTGCTTCTGTCTTGTTTTAAAGGCAACTTACTATTAACTTCTGACATTTTAAGACTTGATGTATCTGTGAATTGAAAATGTTGATCTGCTTTTGGTATGGATGCTTTGACAGGAATCTTTGATTTTGGCTTTTGATCTTCCAAAGACATATCATCAGCTGGACAACAGGATTCATTACCAATATTGAATGTATGCGATGGCTCTTCAGATACAGACCTTACAGGGATTTTTGACCTCATTGAAGCAGAGGAACCACATTCCATAATGGCTGTTGGGATTTCAATAACTGACTTTTGTTCTTCTGGTGAAGAATCAGGAGAATCACCATGCTCAGGGCACTCTAATTTAGCAAAAGGTGTAAAATCAATTTGCAGATTTACAACACATTTTTCAGGTGGTGAAGGGGATGAGTCATGTAAACTACTGAATGTTGACTGCTCCTCACTAAGTGCAATCTCTGAATCAAATTGTTTGGATGGTGATGTAGAGGCAGCAATTACCATTGTAATGGGAATTCTAGATTTTTGATCTGTCCTTGTTTCTTCTCTGTCATTATCATCAACTGCTGCTAAGTCTAACTCATCAGCATTACGATCAGCATCACACAAGGTTTTACAAGTGTCTTGTAGCTCCTCAGATACATTATCAAAGTCTTCTGAAGCTAATAGATTTGGAAAATCATCAGGGTTCACTGACTCCTCCCCACTCTCCTCTTTGATTTCTTCAATTATGGCCTCTTGAGCACAATTCTCACCTATTTGGAAAAAGTGGAAGCTTTCATCTATATAGTTCCTTTTGGTCATATCAATAGCTCCACTACGAGTCATTTCAAAGAGCTTACCTTCTTGAAACAAAAAAGGATTTTGTTCATTAGTTGGTGTGCTATCTTCTGTGGGTGAACGTGCAGGAGTGGTATCAGGAGTTGTGCCTTGGGACTTTTTGTCTACCATTAGACCAAATATCTTCTGTTCTTCTTCTTTCACTCTGGCCTCAAAAGCTTCATCATCTTCTCTTATACAACTCCAAGAATCAGAGTCAGCATCAGGTCTTGTTTTGATTACTTTGCTAAACTGATCATCTGATGTACTGCTTGATACTTCAGCTCTGGGACAACTTTCTTCTTCTTCACTACTAGCTGATGAACACAAAGATGTATGTTTTGTACTGGACTCCAAAATATCTGCTTGAGCGAGGTCTTCACTAAAAATATCACTATTTGTTTGTGTTATAGGTAAGTTTCTTTCAGTGTCTATGAGGGTTGAAGATATATTTTGTTTTTCCTCTGTCTCTAGCAAAATATCTTGACTGGTGAAAAAATGGGCTAACGGAACATTTTCATATGGACTTATTACTGCTGGATCAAAAGTGCTACTTTCAACCTCTGCTGTACTATCCAATGATATGTTATTCTCAATGTTTTGAAAAGGCATTGAGGAAGATAGAAAACCATCACTTGGAATTTCAGAATGTAATGTATCACATGTATTTTTAGATTCTATGCAATCACGTTTAACTGGTGATATCAAAGAAATATCACCTTGAGCTGTTTGTATTATATTCTTGTCTGAAATATGTTCTAGGCACTTAGTGGTATAATGTTCCTGAATAATTTCTACACCAGGAGTTGTAAAATCATGGGGATGTATACATTCAAGATCAATATTTTCTTCAGATGATTCCCTATGATGGAAATCATGTGACATGATCTCCAATTTTTTTTCTAGTATCTCATTATCCTCAATTACATCTGCAGTAAATACATTAGTGTTCATTGCAGGTTCATTAGGGCTTTCCAGCTCACTTTCATCTGCACTCTCCATTTGCACATCATCATCTATTTCATCAACATTATAAGGAGTACTTGTGATTTCATCAGTTGGAAAATGCATTTTAATATCTTCCTCTTCTGTTTTTTTAGTGTCATAACATTTCTGTTGACTTTCATCTGCCTCATGTACAAAGGGAGATGCAATATCATAAGGGTGTATACATTTGACCCCACCATGGTCTTCCCATATATCATGTGGTATGTCTTCCACTTTCTTAACTGTTTCCTCATAATCATTTAAGTGTTTAATAGATACATTAGTTTTCAGTTTTAGTTCATCTGGGATTTTGGGCACACTTTCATGTGCACCTTCTGTCTGCACTTTATCTGAAACATTTGTATTTGCAGAAATACTGAAAATATCCTGATCTTCCTGTTCTGTCTCTAAAGTGCCATAAAATGTTTGTTCACTCTCTTCTCCTTTGTAAGAATCTTGAGCTTTGGGAGATATAAGATCAGAAGGCGGTCTAAATTCCAAGCCAATATCTTCTTCAGATGGTTCTCTGTGATGGACATCATGCAGCTTGGCCTCTACATTCTTTTCTGGAAGTTCATTATCATGAGGTGGAAATGAAATATATTTGCTAAAATCCTCCTGTTCAGTTTCAACAGTATCAGCACACTTAAGGTGATACTCTTCTGATTTATCAGGTACACATTCAATACCAACTTCCTCTTCAAAGGATTCACTATGACGAAAAACGGGTAACACGCCCTTCACAACATTTTCATGTCTTTCTTCACCATCAGTTAAACATGAAGTATTAAATATACTTGTAGTTCCTTGCCCATTTGGGCTTTCTAGCTCACTTTCATCAGTACTCTCCATCAGCACATCATCTATTTTGTCTCCAGTGACAGGGATACTCAGGGTTTCATCATTTGAAAGCTGTAGATTTGTTAAATCTTCCTGTTCTTTTTCTATGGATGGTATGCATTCCAAACTAACCCTTTCCTCATAACTCTTCTTCTCATCAGTTAAATCTGTAACAGACCCAATACTTTTAAGTACTAATCTACTGCTTTCTTGCTTGTTTTCACTTGAAAAATATTGGCTTCCATCTTCTTGTTCTACCATATAGTCACATGTGTGTTTAGTCTTGACTGCACTGAAAGAATTCTGTGTACTGGAAGATAAATCACCATCACCTTCACTATGAAGAAAATCATGTGGCAAGGACTGAAATTTATCTTCTGGGGTCTCCTGCTCCCCTGATAAATATGAAGTATATGCAATACATTTTCCTGCTGGTCCATTTGGGCTTATTTGTTCACCGTTTTCTGCATCCTCCATTTGTCTTTCCTCTATATCAACTGAACAAGGTGTGATAGTCGTGGCACCCTTATTTGAAAAATGTAAGCTTATGTGAGTGTTTACATCTTCCAAATTTCTATCTATAGTGCTAACATAACTTTGTTGATCATCTTCAGCTTTGAAAGAATCCTGTGCAATTGCAATTGGTTGAAAGGCTGTGTCTTCGGGGCTTGAGCTAGAACTGGGTGCATATGGTGAGGGAGGTTGAACTCTGATTACAGGATCCATCAAGAGTCCAGAGTCTACTCTTTTTTTCAGTTGAGTTAACTCAGGTTCACTTTCTGAAGATGAAGAACTTTTTCTGCTTTCTTCTGCCATGACTACAATGTTTAAATCATTTTGCACTAATTTTACATCAGCTCCTTCTAAATCATCTCCATTTGAATTGCTTAAATCAGATGATGTACATTCATCATGCCTTGACTCCTTTTTGCATTCTCTTTTCTGCTTTGCTTCTTGTTCAAGTTCATCAAACATTTTGATCTTTGTGACCATTTTGAACATTTCTTCTTCTGGTGTAAATCTTCTCTTTGGCTCCCTTTCTGAATCATCTTCTGCTTCTTCAGCAACTTCTGGAATTGTCCCTGGTTTTGGAAGCATTGAAAATGCCTGTAAATCTTGTGATTTTGGGGTGACTTCATAACTTATTTCTTCAGAACTTGGTGTGTCAGGAGAAAGTGGGCTTTTTCCTGAACTTTCCATAAGTGATGTTTGTTCTACACTATCATCCTCAGCACTAGCATCTGGATCCCTAAGAATTCTGGAGCGCAATGATGTTACCTCTGTAGTCAAATCAGATTTCAGACTAGCATGAAGAGCTGAGTTTAACAGAATGCCAAATTTGTGCTCTACAGGACTGTTTTCAAGGGAATCACGACATGGAGATTCCTTTGTTGGGCTTGGCTCTAAAGAATCTGGGGTTTTGTGTGAAGAGTTGTCTTCTATAACTGGACTTGATTCCAAAGAATCTTTATGGCTAATTGCAATTGATTCATCTGCTACTGGACTACAAGGTTCTTCATTTTGAGTAGAGAGAAGAAGTTCCAGTATCTGGTGTCCTTTAAATGTAACATAGTGTTCATTTTTATCTTCATTTATTTCTGTTACTTCAATGACTTCTGCAATCATTTCTGTTGCAAAAGGCTTCTCTGTATAGATGTTTTTCATAGTACTTGCCATTTCTGTTTGACCATCTTCAGACACATTTTCTAATATTTCTGTCTCACTTTCAACAGAATGAATGTGAGTGTGACTCAGCGGTTGATCATGATCATCAAATGTTGAACTTGTCTTTGAAACTATATTTGGAGATGTCTTTAATCCTTCATCAGTCTGTTTGCCAGATTTTTTAGGGGAGCATGAAAGGCTTTCAGGGCTAGTCCCTGGAGTTTCAGCTAGACCTTCATGTTTCAAGCTATCCTCAGAACTGATCTGAGGGGTTCCGTCCAACAAACTGCCAGGAGAATCTGCTACTCCTTCATGTTTAAGGCTATCTGAACTATCATCAAATGTATCACCTTGTAATTGTAAACCTGGTAAATATCCCCCTGTCTCGTAGTCTGAAGGAAATGTAATATTGAAGGGACTAATTAGAACTTGATCTAAATTTAACTGAGCCCCTTCTGTTTCTGTAAGAAGTTTGAACTGTAAATATCTGTCATTATCCTCAAGTTCTTCTTTAATAACTTCAGAAAAATCTGTGGATGTTTTTCTATCTGGACTAATCTGTGGATCCACATCCTGGTCACTACTGGTCCTTACTTTATGTTGTTTGGCACTTTCTTTATTATATACTGAACAAATAGATTCAGATAACTCGCATACCTGTTTCACTCTATGTTCTGATGTATTTTCATTAATATTGAACTCCTCTTTTGTTGTGTCTAACTTTAAAGCAGTAGTTTCTGTGTGCATTAACTCTTCCTTGTCATGGTGGCTTACTTCCGTCTCTATTTCTGAATATTCAATATGTATCTCTTCTTTATAATTACTGGAATCCTCTGAATCATGGAATGTGTATGCTTTAAGTGATTCCCTCTGTTCAGTTTCACATAATTGAACTGTAGATTTTACAGTTTTATGCTCAAAAAGTCCAGATCTTGCCTTTGAAGGATCATGACCAGATTGGAATGCTTTCATTAGCTCCCGAACAGACATAGTCTCTTCCAGTTTTTCTGTTTTAGCAGAGGGGGAAATGGGAGGTTTGCTTATCTGAACTTTTTGCTCTGTAACACACTCAAAAGAAGCATGTTTTTGTACTTTACTTGATCTATTTGAAAGGGGTTTTTGTTCTTCCTCAACTCGTTTTTGAAGAGCTTTTACCTTATCTTTTATTGATCCAATCGGTGTCTCTTCAATCACAGGTGATACTCTCTTAGCATCTGTAACTGCAGTTGTGGTAAGACCTGTTTCATCATATTTATCTTCATCAACCTCAGTCTGTAGAGGTTGAACCTTATCTTTAATTGATCTAATTGGGGTCTTCTCAATCTCCTCATCACCTGCAACAGGAGTTGCAATAAGACCTATCTCATAATCTAATTCCCTTTGCTCTTCCTCGGTTTGTTTTTGAAGTGCTTTCACTTTATCATTTATTGATCCAATTAGTGTCTCCTCAATGACAGATGACATTTCAGGAGCATCTGTAACATCAGTTACAGTAATATCTAGTTCATCATTAAATATCTTTTGCTCTGAGTCAACTTGTCTCTGAAGAGCTCCAACTTTATCTTTTATGGATCCAATTTGTGTCTGCTCGGTTACAAATGATGATTTCTTTGCATCTGTAACAGAAGTTACATTAAAACCTATTTTACCATCTAATGCCTTTTGCTCTTCATCAACTTGTCTTTGAAGAGCTTTGACTTTATCTTTTATTGATCCAATAGGTGTCTCCTCAATTACAGGTGATACTTTCTTGGTGTCTGTAATTGCAGTTGCAATAAGACCTTTTTCATCTTGTATAACTTTTTGCTCTTCCGCAACTTGTTTTTGAAGCACTTTAACTTTATCTTTTACTGATCCAATAATTGTTTCCTCAACTGAAAATGATACATCTTTAGCGTCTGTAACAGCAGTTGCCAGTGGACATATTTCATCATCTAATGATTCTTCTGAACTAAATTTTGTTAGTCCTTGTCTTTCTTCTTCCTTCTGCCTTTCCTTTAATTTTCGTCTAATAGGTTTTTTAATCTCTAAAGGTATTTTGCGTTGTTCTTTTCTTTGTATTTGATTTGTTAGTGTTACTTCTTGGCCAGGGGTATATGCATTTAGGTCATGTGTGAGATATTTAACAATTTCTGTTGGATCAGATTTTATCTTTTTCTTTTCACCTCTGTCAATTATAACTTCTATACACGGTGTTTCCTCAATTTCAAGATGGGCATTTAATTTAGCCTCTTGGACTTCTTCATCACTAAGAATTACCCATTCTTCTTCTTTTTTGTAAGGCCACAAAGCTTGGGCTCCCTCAATAAATGATTCTTCCTTAGCATAGGTTCCAGTTCTTAAGATTTCATTAACCTTCTCAAGATCTTCTTTCACCTTTTCAACAATTTCAAAAGGTTCTCCCGGATCCTCTTCTCCTCTGTCAATATCTTTTGCTTTGAGAGAGCCTGCCTTCTGAGCAGAGTCTGTTGTCAGAATTGCAGTCATTTTAATCAAGTCTTGCTTCATCTCACACACTTCAGACAGCAAATCTGGGCTTGCTAGAACTGGCACATCATTAACAAGATGGCTTTTCAGAATGGAAGTTTCTGTGGATTCTGTCTCTTCATCATCTTTGAGGTGAATGAGAAATATTAAAATAAAATGATAATCAAAACAGAGACTGGATAATGTAATTATGATTAAAATTTTCACATATTTGTTCAAGTGGAAGAGTGTTGAATGCAATGGATTGGTATGACTGGTGGATCCAAGAAACGGCTTTGACCATGCTAAAAGAAAAGCAATCTGGGAAGGAAAACTGGCAGGAAATAACTTGCTTATAAACCATACTAGATCACATTCGCCCATACAATACAACATTGATAACAATTGTGAGACAAAACAACAAATGGATAAACAGAAAGAAAAAAAATCATTGATATCAAGGCATCTCAAGATTGTACAAAGGTTATATGCCAATGCGCCGTTAAAATAAATAACCAGCATAATAATTGTTGATTGCCTCTAAGAGAAAGCCAGTGGTAGCAAAGTCTTCACAAATGAGATAACATGTATGGAAACAGATTCTCATAATTGTAATGCTATCATCACATACAGAGGAAGAATGATGTGCCATACTATTGTCAGTAAATCCTTCTGCTGCCTGAGAGGCTTTCTGCCAGAGAAAAGTAACATGTTTTATTAGTAGAAGTGCACATTATTTGGAGGTGAACATTACTTCCTATGAAAAGATAAGCATTTTCATGCATATGTGTTACATTTATTGGTCGAAAATCAAAATATGTTTGTCAATGAACATATATATCAGCTAGTGCAAACTGACATACTTATTTGAAAATCCTCTCGTGCAGCAAAGAAACTGGCGATAAAATGGTGAAATCTGAATTAGCTACGAACCGGCATTTCATCTATGAAGGAATCTTTTTAATCTAGAGGTATGTTCCTTTTCTTGGAGCAACCTCAATTTTGGCGTACATAAGGTGTGGTTTGGACAACCAAAGGAAAGAAAGGAATAACCATGGCTTAACACAAAAGTGATTTGAAATACAAGATGTTATGTACAGCAACAAAAGAAACTGAGACTCTCACACTGAACACACGCACATTATATGTAAGTCAAGTTATTTCCATGCAAAGCAAAGGTACTACAAGCAGCTAATATGTAGGGATAAACCCAAAAATTATGACATGAAAAAGAATTTGCAACATTTTGTGGTGAAGTGTTGATTCCATCAAGTAGCCTAAACAAATTATGTTTTAACTTACTGTAAATAAGTTCAAATAACCTCACTTTTTATTTCATACTCCACATTAAGGGACCCAGGTTAAAATATGTTCTATTTTAGTAATGCAAATGGAGTATGGCTTCTTAAAAACTCTATTCTTTAAAGTGAAACTGCTGAGTCAATGGGGGAGAATGAATATTGATTTTATTCCTACTATCTTGATCCTACTGACTTGGTAGGAGGAAAAATATACAATGAATCTAACAAACATGTATAATGTATTTTCATTGTATCTGTTAAATTAAACTTTAAATTTAGTTATGTCAATTAATAATTTCAAAAAGCACAAATTCTGGATATATTTAGCCCAAATATTTCAATATTTTTGGATTGTACTTTTGACCGATTGTCAAAAAGTATACATGCAGTATGTATGCATAAAAATACTGCCAACTTTATGTACATATGTAAGCAATATTAAAACAAAGCACTTTATTTTATTCTCTTACTTGATGTAATTATTGTAATTATTTCCTACTTCTTTATTTAAAAATAATTACTATACATTTTATTGAGGTTAAGGAACTAGAGACTTCACCACAGTAATGTTGTCAGGCTTCCAAAGCATTTAGACAGTATCTAGTTTATTAAGCATCAAGGTGTTCATTGGAAAAGCAGTTAAACACAAGATGCTAATGATGCTAGTAAAAAAAACACTGATACTGTGATTCAGCTAGTAAATGCAACAACAATGTTATGTCAAAAGATGCAGGACAAAGCAAAAAATGAATAGGGTTTGTAGCAGAAGCAACAGGAAAGGTTAAAGGAAAAGTCAGTACATGGAAGAATCTATTTAGGGTTACTTATGTTAAACTTTAAATACCTAGATTGTGTTACTGTGTTAATTTTATCACAGAAGTGTTAGTAATTAAAAACCAGTATAGTGAGGAATATCCTGATCTCTCAGCAATTAGCATGCATAACTTAAAATTACATTCAGTTTTGAATTTGATACATTTACTGTATAAACATAATCATATTTCACTTACTTTTTTCTGATGTTATCGTTCCCTAGAAAAAGGGAAAATGCCATTATCAAATACAATGCAACAATACAATACCAGGTACCTTTACATACAGTATCCATCTATATTCCCATACATCTTAATTATCTTTCTGCCTATCTCAATATTTGACATAAAGCTATTTTCTACCCAGCTAAAGAAAAATCTATACAAAAGTGAACCTACAAAAAATGGTATGTATACAAGTATAAATACAGTATTTGAAAAACAGACAGATATGATACCTCGTCCTCTGGTTCTTGGTCTGATTCTGATTCCTTTCATCCGTAATTTTGAGGAAGGAGAAATGACAAATAAGGAAAACAGAAAAACAGCATTTTAACATGGCATGAAATATTAAATGATTATTAAAGTAAACAAACTGGCTAATTAGATCATATGAATACACTGGTAAATTCGTATAATAAACAGCATTATCTGTTACATCATCTGGTACTGGTATTCAAACTAATTTCAGTAGCAAATCCTTCTAATCTGGAAATCATCTGGTCATGCACCTCCTAATTTCCTTTTTCATTTTATCTTCAGTTATATGTAAAATTCTGGCCAATTATGTATATGAATAGTGGTATGGAATCTATTTAACTGAATGCTCGGGGTTTTTCTGTAATTTGAATCACCATATCAAAAGTGTATTAAAACTCATTTCAACATTATATAAACCCAATAGGATTATTTAGCCAACAATATGGATTCATACAGCTTAGACAGGATCAAGAACAAGGTACTGTTTTATTATTACAGAGAAAAAGGAAATCATTTTTAAAAATTAGAATTATTTGATTAAAAAACTCAGTGGGAGCTGACCTTCCCTTAATGAATCCCTGAATCTGTTGCGAGAGGTGAGTAAAAAGTTAGGGGCATTAGGACAATAGGGTCCTTATATAAAATTTCTAGCCATACTAATCTTAACGGTTTAGTTCTTTAATGAAAAAAACAAACTTTAGAGCAGGCACTCAATGAAGGCAAACTTCTACCAGGTAGATGAATTTAAAGTGAAGAGTTTATCGTGTCCACAGTCTTATGCGTTTCGTGTCATAAACACCTAGCCCATGATTAAGTGTTTATGACACAAACAGTGTAAGGCTGTGGACACATTAAACTCTTCACTTTGAATTCATCTGCCTGGTGGAAGTTTGCCTTCATTGAGTGACTGCTCTAAATGTTTTATTGGTTTGTCTGCTCCCTGTGCTGAGGGCTCTTCCCTTATGTAGTGAGTAATCACTTTCTACTTAGAGACCCTAAACTCCAGAATTTATAGTTCTTTAACAATCTCATCTTGAATTTGATTTGAACCATCATGGAGAATAATAATTGGTGGCCCAGGAGTCATTTCTGGCCGGAGAAGCATCTCATAGACAAATAAAAAAATCAGCACTTTACATTACATTTTAATGGATAACTCAACCACCCCCACTAAAAACAAAACCTACCCAGAACCCTACATAGCCCCCCCACCTACTCCCACCCCGCATAGGTGATAACGCCTATAAGTGCCCCATATCCTTTACTTGCAGCAGAGTTCATGGGCGCAATCTTCCAGCTCTTCTGTATTCTTCAGATTTCTCTTCTCTCCAGCAATTTCCCTCACTTCTGGCGCATGTGTAGTTGGTACAAACCGGAAGACTGCTCTAACTGAGCATGCGCCAATACGGCACTCACTACCTGAAGAACTGGACTGGGATTCAAAAAAGGCCCTGCCATTCATACTAGACAGAAGCCCATACAGCCCCCACCAGCCCACTTAATAGTCACTTTCTATGGCAACTTACAGCAGCCCCTCTGGCATTTGCCAGAACACACAGATTGCCAGTCCAGGCCTGTGTGCCGTATACAGAACCTTGAACTTGATGATAACTAAACAAGCTTAAATCCATATTGATGAAAAAAAGAGTTGTATTTTTCTTTTAAATATGTCATTTAAAAAATAATTTTAAATAACGATGCAACAATTTGAAAAAACTCTGGTCTCAAGCATTCCCATGGATCCCATAACTACATGACTTTAGCAATGTGCATTGTGATTGGAACAGGGTAGGAAACACACTTTTCTCAGAACTTGAAACATACCTTATTATAAAGTGGCAATGTAAAATTCAAATTGCAAATGGCTTGATATACAAGGCCTCGTGTAGATTTTGGCTCCTTCATGAATGACAGGCGTCCACAAGGTTCCTGAGTTGTATCTCGCACCTAATGCAAACAATATGACATGCATTTAATGTGTGGTGTAATGATGCCCTCTCCTGGTAAAGTCAATAAATAAACTGGTTCTAGAAAATTTCCAAAAAATTTAAAATGCACCTAAAAAAGGAAGCATTTATTTATACGCTATTAATATATTTGTTGCTTAAACATTTACGCAGGGGAATAATCACCCAGTCATTCAAAATAAGATTTTTTTTAAAAAGTCTACTACTTTACTATTGCTGACCATTAAGGTTTAATGATTATTGTTCACTTTAAGTTTTAGATAATAGGCTATAACAGTAGCATTATCAAGGTTTCTCCTTACCTAAATAGTTGCTGTTTTACTGATTACCCATAATCTAAACACTAATGTGTATATGTAATAAAACTTATTAGCAAAATAAAATTGCATACATAATACACATTTTGCAATATAATAATGGTGAAAGCACATTCACATTACACATAATTTCCTTTTAATGACTTTAATTACATTCCCCTCACAGGAGATACAGTATATACCAAACTGAATCTGAACCCAAACTTGCATATTCAAAATGAAGAAAAAATTCAAAAAGCATCATCTGTGAATATAAAAGTGTTGTGTTCAGTTGCCACTCTAGAATCATGACTTTAGTTTGTTTCAGTTTGATTAAAAAATACATTGATTTGATCAGATTCCGACCCAAATCTTCAATTGTATACATCCCTACACATTATGACAGCAAACATTGGATAATTGCTATGAGTTAATGGACGGTGGTTACTATAAAAGCTCATAAACATGAACTGATGTATTTTTAAATACCTTAACGAATAATGGTAGTCGGTTTTCTTTAAAGGCATAGAAGCTAAATATATGATGTTGGCCGCTTTTTATTAATGGTACCAAATTGCCAAAACAGTCTACATAGATAGGTTTTCCTTCTAGCACCTAAAAAGGAGAAAGAAAAAATTTACTATAGTAAGAGCAAGTCCAAGCATTTGTTCTGTTTCACTAATTCAAAGCCGATGGCACACAAGGTGTATTTTCCACTATTTAATTGTATTGACAAGCAGAAAACTAATACCACAAAATATTTAAATGGATTCCATTTAACTAAATGACATGTTTTATGGATACATAAATGTACTTTTTCACTGGTGGCTAAAAAATGCTAGTGAAGAATGTTCTCCATGTCCATCCACTTCATTCCACCCTCACATTACTATGCAATGACAGAACGGCATAGGCCTGTTAGTGCACAGATGGGGTGGATTTTGTCATGGAAATGCCAATGTATGCATTGCTGTGGCAAAATCCACTCCATCTTTGCACTAAGCCACACTGTCATTGAACAATAAATTTGGGGTGGAGTGAAGTGGATTGGCTCTCTCTCCCCTGGAATAGATATGTCAGTAGAGAGAAATCTCTCATGTGACATGACCCTAAATATTTATGAGCCATTTAGATAAAGTATATTTAATACATTGTTGTGGGACAGTGACTGTGATCCTGGGAGTATAACTAAAATCCCTTACATCAAACAAGACAAGTTTCTGTTGTTTGTTGTGAAACAGTGGCTGATTGTTTTTTAAAATAATGAATGATTTTCAAGAATATGGATGTGAGAATGCGGTTTTGCATCAAATCTATAACATTTCCCCTACCTCTACATCTCTGCTTCTGGCAACCTCTGCAAAATTCTCCTGCTGTTCTAATGTCTTGTCCACTTTGTCATCTGTCATGCAAAAGCATCGCAGGCGGGCTTCAATGGGATCTTGGGATTTGGCAAACACAACAAATTTGGCCATGTATGGCACACATATAATTTCTCTATACACTTGGCCAGCAAAAGTAACAGACTCCTGGATTTGCCGGCAGTCTATTAACCAGAACCTGCAGAAATGGTAAAGCCATAAGAAATGTGAGAAAATATATCTAAAAATACAGTTCACCAAAACTATTTCTATACAAATATAATATATTTCTTATATACATTTTTGTTAACTGCAACCCCTTCAGCAAGCTCTGATGAAGTGTTTACCATTGCACATACTGACCCTAAGTAGCCCTGGAACTACCCCCAGCCGGATCCTGCCAGTAATCTGAGGATTCCCCTAGCAGGCTGCATCTATAAATGCCATTGACTTGACAACTAACATTCTGTAAAATGTGCACAAATATATTCACAAAAGTGCTAAATTGTACTCATAATTGATCTCCATGCACAAACTGGGGTGGATGCATGATCTGTTCTTTGGACATGTGTGTAGATATGTGTAGATATATATATATATATATATATATATATATATATATATATATATATGTAAGTTCTGACATTAAATTATATAAGAAATTGAATTTACCCAGGCACTGTCTGTACTGGTGCATGATATTTTTGATTTTCATAAATATGTATGAAGAGTCTCAATGTGCTCAGCCTCACAAATACATTCTTCAAACCTTTGAAAAAACCCTTGGGCTTTGTTTATTAATCAGTGGAAGCTTTTATTTCCCTCAAAAATAAACAGTCGTTTACCCTCTCCTCCACGATGCAAAAAGTAAAAAAAGAAATCTGTGTGAGGCAAGTTATTATTGCATTCAAATTAACTAAGTTACCTGGCTGATACATTAGTAGTAAAAGAAACGCATTCATTAACGAATGTAAGAGGAGTTGTTCCAGTGATATCTTCCCATTGTGCAGGGGTGGTACCACCTAAAAAAAGAAGAATACTCAGTTTCAAGAATACCTGCATATTTCTCAAGCTTTACGGCTTGAACCTGATGATTTGACCATTCAGCACTGCAGTATAAGTGAGATATATGAGATAATGATAACCTAGGATCATCAACCTACTATTGAACTACAGAATCCATACAACTGTGTCTGAGTAGCATTTTTAACCAACACTTTTCCTTCCCGACCTAATAGTAACTAATGTTATATAATGGTGCATGTATAGATACACAATAAATATGTGTGTTTGCAGCACTTAACTTACCAGTTATACTGCATAGTAATCTTAATGTAGGGGTATCCCCTCCATATCCATTTAGCATTGCATCACTGGAGGCTTTTGGTACAGGGATTGTCATAGTTATTGGCTTGTGGAACTTCCTTCTTCTAGGTTCCAAAGTAACTATAGGGCTGAAAGTGGCTTTGTTGCCTAAAATCTTCTTTATAAGGTCTCCAATCACTGGTTGAGCCTTTATGTGCAGATAATAAAAAAATAAGAGCGTGTTCAGCTTTCAGTGTACATCATTATTGGGTAAATTCACATGGTATATACAGTATAGCTTCCACAAAGTCTCAGTCAGCCTATTATATAGTTTTTATCTATTATTTATTATATGTACTGCTCATTGTAAATTAGAAAGTGGCTTAGAATAACATTTTATCAGTATACAGTACGAAAAAATGGGTGGAGTTCCACTTCAATTATCTATTTACAAATGCTGACTTAATCAAAATGACAAATGAAAAGGGAATGCTGTGAGGGACACCAGATAATGTGTATTGATCATTGTTCTATTTCAGAAATTGATATTTTATATTCATTTCAGATATCATGTGTCTAGTAATGCCTAATTGATATTCCCCATTCCGATCAGTAATCTGATCAGTAAGGACAGGCAAATGAAACTACATAGCATCTACCTAGCATTGCCTTAATCCCCCAAATTAGTTTTCCCCTTAAGGAAAAAAGTGAAATGTGACAAATGTAAATACTGAATCACAGTGAATACTGAAGCTAAAAATAATAAAAATATCAGATTTCGCTGGCTACCTACAAACAGTGTAATATAATAAAATATACAAACTATTATAGCAGATGCTACCTGCCAACTGTTACAGAGGGTTATTAGATCTGTAGGAAACTTTGCAAAGCATTTTCATGAGTTTGTGTGAAGACATTTGAAATTATGTTAATGTATACAGTTGGTTGTTTAACCATTAGTAAGCCAATTAAATTAATGGTCTTGCCCCATGGGGCCCTCAGCATGTCTGTTGAATAAATACAATATTGATGTAAGAGTCTGTATCCAGACAATGGACTTTTAGCTCTGACATTGTGATAAATAAGTGCATACCTGAAGACCAACACGGATTCTTTTTGTGAGGGCACCTTCTGGAAAGACTGCCTGTACTTGAGGGACAACAGTGCTGCTCAGAATCCCACCTTCAGGTCCAATAAGGTTGTTATCCTGTTTTACACGGGACACCACTGCAAAATACTGTGGAAAGTCCCTGGTGATAATGCGGCAAATGCGCTTCTTTTCAAGTTCCTCGTTAGAATCCAGGACTGTGGGGGAAAAGAAAATATTATAATAACCCTTACCAACTGCTGCACCCTTGCAAGTTATCTGTAGAACACCAATACATACATTTTTTAAATAGACTTGTATATGAATAAATTTATATTTATAGCATCATGACCACCTTTGGGTTCAGTAAGTTTGTTATGGTGGCAGGAAATTAAACAGATTCTCCAATTCAACAAGTAGATGGATCATGTTTATCAATACATTCCAAATTTGAACTGTAGAAAAAAATGTGCTACCTTCATCCATGCCATTGAGTATCTCATTAAGCTCATCCTCCGTAAATTCACAAAAGTGTTCTTTCCAGTTGTCTCCAGTCTCACTGCGAAGTATCACAAGTTCTCTCTCTTTTCCTCTCAGAGCCGCAAAATGTGGGATTTCCACTATTACGGGGCTAGATTAGTAAAACTTTACATTATTATCTTAGGGAATACTATTTTAATGCTGGGGCAAAGTAACCTGGAGTCCCTCTGCTACTGTAAGGGGTAGTATAACTTGTTTAATATGAGTTCAATAAATAGGGTGTGTGCTAAAACAAATTGCCTAAAGTATAATTAAGAAATATCTATATCTTTTGTAATTTTTTTCACTAAATAGGGCCAACAGTGAAATTGTACATTAGATTTGCATCTTTCTAGTTCTGAGCTTAGTGAAACATCATGGGAAGAGCAAATCTTGAGCTCATTATATCTATTTAAACAAACTCTTTTCATTACACGTGAAAGAAGGGAAATTGGGGTCAGTAGGGATAAAAACAAAACAATGCTCAATGCTTAATTATTTATAGGAGAACACTTTATAAAAGTGTTTCTTTTTTATAAATGGCAAAGTATTGTGCACTTAATGAAGAACAATGTTTGTTTACAAGTGCATACAACCCCTTTAAATGAACCACAAAGATAAAAGTCAAATCAACAGCCCTACTGAAAAATGAAATGAAAGGTTTTGGCTGTGTTCAAGTAAATTTTATATTCCTAATACATTAGTTATATAAACAGGCCCTATATTAGCAAATCAGGAGTTTAAGTAATATCACTGTATATAAGCCCCAAATAAAATTTGCAGTCAGTAGTTTAAGTGAATACACCTTTAGCTGATAAAATGTTTAGGGATAAAGTCCAGGTTGCTCTGTCTCAGACTTTAAAGGTATAAATAAAATAACATGCTCAGGCACAAACAAAACAGAACACCACTGAATAATACAAAGGCAAGGGAACAAAATACTGTAACAGTAAAATGAAAAGAGCAAATCACAAAGACTGACACACTTGGCATACTACAACTTCTAGAAAATTTGCAAAAAAATCATACAGACAACATCATTATCAACATTAAACTGGAAAAAGAAAAAAATAATAATGAAGAAAAAAAAGGGTAAATGGGGAGGCCAGCGTCCATCAACTCGATCTTAAGTCTCTCCTACCCAAGAAATTTGGTTCCAGGAGGTCCCAGTTGAAGGATTCGACTGACCAAGCTTTCTCCCTCATTTAGAGGGGGAGGAGCCGTAGGAAGGTGTAGCTTACTGAATACATCCAAGCAGCAATGAAAGGAAAAACAAAGTTAAGCGGTATTTCGGCTTGATTTAGAGAATCTTAAGGGCAGATTTATCAAATTTAAAGACACAAATCCCTATTCAGTTTCTCATTGTTTTCCTGGTATTTGCTAAGATTTATCATTACTTGAACCAATTTTAGAAAAAAAAAAATTCTTGTGCCAAAGCACAATGGTGATTTCCATCATACCTACATTTTGCTTTTTGGTATCAATTGATCTTGGGGGTTTTGAGTTTCTGAATTCTGAATACCAGCAAGTAAAATTGATAAACATCAGAAAATCTTGATCTGCTTGAGAAACGTTTTGTTTTTTGTTGAGATTAAACAACGTTTGCATCTCAACCACTGATAAATCAGCCCCTTGATTTCGGGAATCGGTTTAGGATGAGTAAGAAGAAACACAAAGTGGGAATCATGAATTTCGCAATTACCCCTGTCGGTAAACCCCCTGTCAGATTGTTCTTCTTTCCACGCAAAGGACTGAACCACTATTGGACCGTTTGCCAACTTTATCAATGGAAAGGTATACAATCATACTCTCAGAAATTCCATCCAACTTCAATAAAAGTCAGTGGATGCAATCTCTGCAATTAGATCCAGTGAGCAGTTGAACCACATAGAAACTGGAGGTCTGCTTGAGGCAGTCACAGAGCAGTTCTGGTAGCATGTCTACTGTAATTACAATGGGTATCCTGTAGGGATGCACCGAATCCAGGATTCGGTTCGGTACTCGGCCAGGATTCAGCCAGTTTCAGCAGGATTCGGCCAAATCCTTGTGCCTGGCTGAACCGAATCCAAAAAATCATGTGACTTCTCTTCACAAAACAAGAAAGTTAAAAAAAAATTTACCCTCACCCTTGCTAATTTGCATATGCAAATTAGGGTTCGGATTCAGATGTATCCTTTGCAATGGATTCGGGGGTTTGGTGCATCCCTAGTATCCTGTTTCAGACCAGGTTTAATTTCAAAGGGCTGGAAGTGCTACATAACAGCTATTAGATATACAATAATTTCCCATTATGGACACACAACAGCAGTTAATTCTAAATCTTGAGATGATTATCCAGTCAACATCAGCAAACTAAGGGGGTTATTTATCAAAGTCCAAATTGATCTCAATATTTTTGGAAAGAAAGCTGATGAAATCCACACAGGTTTTTTCTGGTTATTTATTAATGCAATTTCCCAAAATTTTGTTTGCTTGAAAAAATCATGAAAAAATAAAAATTTCACAATTTTTTTTTTTTCACCCAAAAACTCAGACAACTTTGGATTGTTGTACGAAACACAGCACAGAAGAGAAAAATCGTTGGGACTTCTCCCATTGACTTACATGCAACCTTGACAGGTTTGAGATGCCGGATGCTGACTTTTCCATCCTCTGGGTTTATTAAATTCTGAAAAATTTGTGATTTTTTTTTTTTTTTTTTTTAAAGTCCGATTTTATAAAAACAAATCACAAATTTTTCATGATTTTTGCATTCAGAGTTTAGTAAATAACTCCTAAGAGTTGTGAAATGTTGAAATGGTTATTGACAAACATACAACACTGATTTTCAACTCTACTCAGGGAGAGCTATAGTGTAGAGCTGGGGAGTTTAAGCAAAAGTAATAGGTATTTAAATTGTGGAACAATCGTCGAATTTAATTGAGGGAATGTGCTGACTTGTAAAAGCGGTAGAGGGGTAGGTTTGACTTCCCTGATTTATGCTATTGACCCTCAGCTCGTGGTGCCATCTCTCATATATTGCCAACTCTCCCTTTACCAGGCAATCTTTCTTTACCACAGTGCATAATAATAATAATCTCTAATTTTGGGCTCACATGAAAATATAAATGAAATGTACCAGCTTTATGGGTGTTTACGTAAAGATCCAAACTTTCCATAAAAAAAGTTGATCATTTCTAACTATTGCCACTTTATCATATATGAAAAGTACCACTATTATTAGAGTAAAAAAGAGTCACTTACCCAAGGAACTGAGCCCCAGAAGGGCCAACTTCAATTAGACGACTGGCTAATCCTTCTCCTTCCACCATAGGGGGCATAGTTGCCAGTCGATGGCGTTTCACTAAGCGACAGGTTATTCTTGTTGGGGCAGTGCATTTTCGAGATGGAATCATTATTCTCAGTCCATTGTGCCTACAGCCTCTCATGGCACCTCCACGGGCGTCTACCATGAAACTAACTAAGAAACTGAAAAAAAAAATACATATTTTAGTATTATAATCTACTGACTACTGTAGATATAGCAAATGTTATTGGTAACATTGGCACTTAATCTATGGCTAAACCATGCCCATAATCCATCAATGTTTCTAGATGATATTAACGGAAATGTATTCTATTACTATACAGTGCATTTTGTAATATATTAGTTACAGCTAAAACAACCATTTATTTTGGTAGTGTGACGTTGGTAACAGCATACGATATACTAGATACTGTACATAATGTAGTAAGTAATACTAAACATAATTATATTTTTTTACTTTAGCAAACTCTGCTTTAGGGATGTTACAATGGTTTCTTTAAATATATAGGGCATACACTTGCATGCATCAAGTCCATTCCACATGCTACAAGAAAACAATATACACAAATTGTCTGAACAATACCAGTAAAGTTCATGTTGATATTGTTTAAAGAAAAGACTGGTAGGCCCTATGATATACAGACAGGCGACATAATATTTTTATACACTTGCCAAAACTTACAATAACATACAATATCACATTTTCTGCATTATTATTATTATTCTACATTCTGAATTAAGAAAACCCTATGCTCATTCTCTTTACTGCCAAATCACCCACAAACCCTACTCAGTGTAAAACTCCATGGACTACTGAGTAAAAGTACAGTCATTCTTAATACAGTATTTATTACCATGTATTTCTATACCGCCAACTTATTTCATAGCGCACGATCTGCTGTTTACTTAAATTTTCAACTGGAACTTTAGCAGTATTGTCCCTTAAATACAATTTTAATCCATCCGAGTGGAGTTTGGCATGCAAGAAATGTACAGCAACAAAGTTGAAAGTGTTCAAAATAACTTAAAGGCATTCTGTCATGGGAAAACATGTAGTTAATAGTGCCGCTCCAGTAGACTTCTGCACTATAATCCATTTTTCAAAAGAGCAAACATATATTATATTCAGTTTTGAAATCTGACATGGGGATAGACATTTTGCCAATTCCCCAGCTGCCCCCGGTCATGTGACTTGTGCCAGCACTTTAGGAGGGAACTACTTTCTGGCAGGCTGTTGTTTTTCCTTCTCAATGTAACTGAATAGTACGTAGTGGGACGTGGGTTTTTACTATTGAGTGCTGTTCTTAGATCTACCCATCAGCTGTTATCTTGTATTAGGGAGCTGTTATCTGGTTACCTTCTCATTGTTCTGTTGCTAGGCTGCTGGGTGGGGGAAAGGGAGGGGGTGATATCACTCCAACTTGCAATACAGCAGCAAAGAGTGATTGAAGTTTATCAGAGCACAAGTCACATGACTTGGGGCAGCTGGGAAATTGACAAAATGTCTAGCCCCATGTCAGATTTCAAAATGAAATTTGGTTTGCTCTTTTGAGAAATGGATTTCAATGCAGAATTCCTCTGGAACAGCACTATTAACTGATGCATTTTGAAAAAAAATGACAGTATCCCTTTGAATTCAATTGATATATTAGCATTAATACAGACAAAAGCACATTTTTAATATGACTTAAGAAACAATTAGCATCGGTTAAAAATCTTTACAAAACATATTTCAGCAATATATTGCCATAGGCATATATAAAGTGACCTTCTCTCAATTACAGCCTCTTTCTATCAATAGGAAGATAACTATGGTATTGTTAGTGAGATTTTGGTGAGCACCATGTAGTCAGTGGATTAATGTAAGCATGCTGGCTGCCTTCAAATATATAACATTGTGCCTTTCGTCCAGCAGCAATTCTTTTACTCCTACTTAAAATAAATTGTGGTTTTTATGTCAATTCTTGTGGTGCACAGACAGTGAAAACAAATAGTCAAAATTTAAAATTTAACATAAGCTTCATCATACTGAAATAAGAAACTTTCTAAATACAAACAATTAAAAATTCTGCATTTTTCTGAAATAATCAAGTTTAAATGTACTATTCCTCTCTCAGCATTCCTCTCTTTTCATTCTGTCTTCCTGCAGCTGCTGGGTTAGCCATTCTTTGACAGTTAGATCCAATACCTTAGCGGATGTGTTAGAGCTCAATGAAATAACTGATTCCAGTGCAAACTAAATCTAACAAAATAACTGCCTTTTGCACAAATTCTTCATGAAGAGAGACAGGATTTCCAGTGATTCTAATACAGTGAGCTCTAATACAACTTCTAGGCAAAAGGAGCCCCCCTATAAGATATATTGAATGAATATCAGACACCCAGCTCCTGGATAAAGAGAGAATGAAGGGAAACAAATGCTGAGAGACGAAGAGTGAATATAAACTTGATTATTTCAGAAACAGTACAGAATGTTTAATTGATTGTAATTAGAAACTTTCTTATTTCAGTATGCTGAAACTAATATAAAATTTTCATTTCCTGATAGTTTCCCTTTAAAAACTCTGCACAAGAACACATTCTGTGCATGTTAATATCTAAGCTAGAACATTATGTGGTTCCATGTTGAGGTAACAGGCATTGAATTTCTTATGCTGACTCAAGTTAAATTCATGATATTCTCATTCTAGGTTTGTGTACAAAGGCAAAGTTTGCTCTTTTTCTGTTACTCAAAATATAATTAGCCTTTAGACCTATTACACTCCAAATTGTCTCCTTGGGAATGGAACAGTTATAGGTAACCCAAACTTGCATTCCTTCACAGTTTTATACCACCTGAAAGATTTGACATGTAAACTGAATATATATATATATATATATATATATATATATATATATATATATATATATTATTCTCACTACTGCAATATTTATTGGCCTGTTTTGAAGGGGAAGGGGTTTAAGGAAGAATTGAAGTGTCAGATTATTATTGTATTATATTGTAGTGATTAATTAGTTACCAATCAGATAATGACCACATTAGGGCTCATTTACATAGGTATTTTCTGTCAGAGGAAAAAATGTGTTGAAAATGTAATCAAAACATGTTCAGATTTTTTAAATTTTTATTTGCTCTCCATATCATTACAGCACAGCTTAGTAACAGTGACTGGCATTAAACCATTGTGATTTCCAAGAAAGCACACTACTCCCCAAAAGAAAAAAATCCACATGAATGAGCCCTAAAGCGTCCATGTGTGTAAGGTGGACACAAGTCAATCACATACTGAACACAAAATAATTTCACCTGCTGTTGTCTCGGTCAAGACAAGGAGATATTTGGCTGCAATGGAACAGATTTTCAGCAGTGAGGAAGCAAGAAATAAGCAGAGTAAAGAAAACAGAAGCAGAATAAGAGAATAGTAAAGGAAAGAACAGAAAAGAATAGTATGTACTGATATAACTGTTGTAACTGGTACAAAAGCTGTCACAAATATTAATCTATGCAACATCCTTTCGACCACAATAAACTTTTTTTGATTTAATATAAGACCTGTGAGAGACTCTTTCTATCCTAACTTTTGAGGACTGCACCGAGGCAACGTTGACCAGTTTTTCATGAGTGCTAGCATTTTTCTTGGTTCATATATATACATATATATATATAATATAAAACAATAGCTGTAATGGCACTCACCATTCATAGGATATGTTGCCGGGTGCTAGCCAAAATTTTTCAATATAAGTCCAAGAAAGCACTCACGGCATTGTCCATCTACTGTGTAGCAAAATGTATTTATTCACACATTGTTGCACTAATTTTTGGCTAGCATGATTCTCTACATTAATAATATTTTGAACTAGCACCCAGCACTAAGCACAAAAAATCCGGATTGGAGTGCGTTTGCTCAGAAGAATATTTATATATATATATATATATATATATATATATATATATATATATATATATATATATATATATACATTTATATATATCCAGTCAAGCCTGGTGCACTCTAAACCACTGTAGTAACTGCCTAGGTGCAGGTAAAAATCAACCTGTATACAGACCAAAAAACATTTTTTTGTTTTCACTATGCAAGTCCTAGGAGTGTGGTTTTTTGGTCTGTGCCTATTTATATATATATATATATATATATACACACACAAAACTCTCACATATATTTACTGTATAACAAGAAGTACAGTTAAGTAACAGCCAGGACAATTTCAATGAATGGCCCATTAGCAGAACAAATAGAGAACTGGCTGCTTCTTCCAAGAACCAAAAGCCACTGTTCATTGGCACGTGGGTGCAAGCCACAGAATACCAGATCATATTCATTATTTTACAATATATTCTTGGTAATATGCTGGGTAACTTCTTTTTAACAATTATTATGCTCAAAAGTATGACATGCCTATTGTATCTTCCTGTGTGTTTCAAATATTAGCAAGTGAATAAATAGTTATCTTCTTTTTGCTTTGTATTATATAAATGTATCTCGGCTAAATTCATCTGAAAAAGGCTTTTGCTCGTCTTATTGTAAGTACCCAGGAATCACATGAATGACGCTTCTTCATAGAAGCAGTTTCAAATGTTTTTTATAAAAACAAATGAGGCATGGGAGAACTAGCCATGCTGTTACTTATACTCCCTACAAAGTATGAGCCATGATGTAGCATTAGTCTGGTATCCTTTGGCTCACAGATAACCAAACTTGCATGCCACCTCTCTGTTAATTTGCACAACTGTCGGGGGGGAAAAGGTAGTTTTCCTTATATATCCAAAAAAATAAAATGGATCAGATCATAGTGGTTATGTTTTCTTAATGTTTTAATCATAGATATCCAATGGTTAAAACTGCATGCTATCAGCAGTCTCTGCATTTCTCTAATAAACTGGAAAGCTAAAAATAAGATTGATATCAGGGTAATATAATTGACTGGTATTTAGCTACTGTCACTCCTGTACTGTATAAAAATCTGATAGACATATCAATGAATAATAAAGGTTTATGTCTACAACATTTAAAAACATTAACTATACTAAAGGCAATATGGAAAACTACCGTTCTGATTTAGAATTTTACAGAAAGTTTATGTGTATTCTTAATGTGACTTTATTTGTATTACTCACCCAGAATGAATAGGGCTAGAAGATAGTGCGATGTTGTCTAGATTGTCGGCCCCCCAGCTAAATCGGTAGGCGTTTGGCTCTGCGTGTGTTAAATATGAAACCTAGAAACAATTTTAAGTAGGCAAAACATGACAAAATTATCAATAGAATGTAATCAATAATAAATAGCAACTGGATAATGTAAACTAGGCTGACATCAAAGGGATTCATATCTCAAAACAAATGTCACATCAAAACTATTTCTATCTATATGAGGCACACCATTCATTTAGGGAAACTTTGGATTAAATTTCACATTTTCTCAATGAGTACAACACGCTTTAACTAAACTGAAACAAAAAGTAGCATTTTCCTCATGGTCACAATCCTCTCCCAATGGTATAGCCCATAATCTTTCTCTATATCTCTTGCAATATAGTAGTAGAATGAGCTGTATCATTGTTAGGATTATTTTGTAATAAAACCAGAAATCCCACTGTTAGTTCTTATATGGGAATACAGAAGAAGGTTTTGTGAATGAATTTAAAGTGCAGTTATTTATAGAATATATATTTGCGGTAATGTACAAATTTAAGTTAGGGAGCATCAGTTATGACATAACCAAGACACATTTCACATAGTGATTACAAAATGGCACCCATTAAAAGTTTAAATGCAGGCTGAAAAGGAAACTCCACTTGCTCCTTTGCCAGACCTTCTGTGGTGCATGGGTGATTACCAAAGGTCATGAGAAAATCAATGCACTTCATCTGCAGTTTGGTAATATATCATATCCCAAGAGTAAGGCTAATTCCCTATTTCATCTTGGCAATAGATATGCAGTGTAAAAATTGCTAGTCTATACATAGTCTATGGCAGTGATTTTCAACCTTGTGCCTCCAGCTGTTAAGGAACTACAAGTCCCACAATGCAATGAAGGAGTCTGACAGCCACAGTCAGGCAAATGCATTGTGGGACTTGTAGTTTCTTAACAGCTGGAGGCACAAGGTTGAAAATCACTGGTCTATGGTTAGGTGTAAATGTCTTGCTAAAAATTTAAAATAAGAAGCACTTCCGTTAACACAGAATTAAGAATTAAATTAGTACATACTGAACTTAACAAAAGAGGATATGGTTGTAAGTCTTTGTATAGCAAAAACCGTATTTGAACAGCTGGTTTACAAATTTTAATATTATTTTTGATTAGATATTCTATTGTAGCAGAATTTGATAAGACAAAGCTGCAAACATGGCAGCTCATGTACAGAAACTGTATTTTATTTCCTTCCTATATCTCTGTTTAGGTATGGGACCAGTTATCCAGAATGCTCAGGATCTGGGGTTTTCCAGATAAAGGATCTCAACATGAGATAAGCTCAATAGGCTGGTTTTGCTTCCAAAAAGGATTTCGTCAAGTACATGGTACTGTTTTATTATTATATAGAAATAGAAAATTGTAAAAATTGATTAATTGGAAAAAGTAGAGTCTATTGGAGATGGTCCTTCCATATTACTGAGCTTTCTGGATAACAAGTTTCCGGGTAATGGATCCTGTACTTCTGCATTTAAACAAATCTCTACTGACGCTGTCATTCCTTCAATATATAAATGAGAATAAAGACACAATGTTTTTAGGACTATAAGGACCCTAACATCCTGAAAGTCTACAATATTTTCATATTCTTCAAGTCTTCAACTTGATTTCCTTTTAAACAATAAAAGTCCAATTCAAAGATTTGTTCCATGGGTAGCATGGACTATGCCTTCTTATAGCTGGCCATTACAACAGAGCAAATGTGAAATGTTTTACTGGTGAATAAACAAAGGTGATAAAGAAGAAGGGCACATATTTACCTGTTCCTTTGGGATGATAACGGTGTCATCTATCAGGGCACTTCCCCTAAGGTAAGATGTATGGCTCACGGAGTGGGACCTGTCTGAACTGAAGGATCGCAGGCTGGTCGGTTGACATATATATTTAAATATACATCAGCAGCAGGGGTTGGGGATGTGAAGGTGAGATGGAAGGACAAGCCAGAAAATATAAAAGTGAGCTATTAACATTTCATGCAACTTCCAGGGGCCAGCAAAATGCAGCCTTGTGCACAGTCAGTCATTTTTAGTTTTAAGGCATATTTTTTTTTTTTTAAAGCATATTAACTCAAACAACTTCAGTCAAAACATGATAACTATATTACATTAATTACAATTAAGTCTGGCATGTATTATAATTTATAGGTATCTCTAAGGAGGTCAATAGAACCACATTAGGGATACTCAATATTGACATACAGATACTACTGTAAGGGGCAGATTTATTATGTGGTGAAAAAACAGCTGAATAATTTACCACTAGAAATCACTGTGTAAAAATATTCTAATTTTTTTACCTGCTTTTTCCGCCAGAAATGTCTTACAGAGGTCTGAAGCAATGTAAAATAATGTTGACAAATCTGACGTTCACACGGCGCAGAATAAAACAAACCTTCATAAATTTGACATTTATTTCACACAGCTTTTTACACCGTTTTACACCGTTTTCATTTTACACAGCATAATAAAAAAGCCCCTTAATGTAGACATGGGGTGGTCTATTAACTTATTTTTTTTAAAAATTGAAAAGTTGAAACATGATCATCCCCTGGAAGAAATAGCTCACATTCTCAGTGGAACAAGGTCTTTGTATGCAGCTATTGCCATGTTGATTACATATAATAAAATAAAGCATGTGGCAGGTCAGCTTTGCATTGAATGGACAGACACTGCAAGATAGCAAGAGGGCTGCTTTGACAACAAGTAACACATAATTGACAATATAATGTACTGTAACTCTAATAAACACCTAAACCTACTGCAATTAAAACACGTCTCTTAAACTTCTCTGATTTTATGTTGTAAACATGCTTTTTAAATTTATTTTAGGATTACTTGACATACATTTCACTTCACCTGAAAAAGTAAATAAATATACACTTTTATTTTGGATTCAAAATAGTATTTAATTCAGAGAGTGTGACAGTAGGATGCTATCCATGGTTTCCTTTATTGTTTTAATTAGTTAGGCAGAAGCAGGACTAGACATTGCAGAACACAACAAAGCTTTACTCATCACAAAGCAAAAAGTGGTAGAGTAACCCTTGGATATATAGGTTATCAGCACAGTAAAGGTGATCAGCTGGCTTCATGGAAAACTAAAGTCTGTGGTGGTCAACACAGTCTGCTAGTCAATAAAAGTGGTTGCTTCCTTTGCTTGCCCTCCTATTTCCAACCCTGTAGCAAAGCCATACCAGGGACAATATGTCTAAAAGACTACAGGTGGCCATAGACGGTACAATTACGATCTTTCTTGGAAAAGATCTTTCCTTCAAAGATTGTTCATGTCAATATACATGTGTAGAGCTGAATCGTCAGATATACAGGAAGAAACAATAGAATTCAATCTCTATGTGATGGTTCAGCGCTAAACAGTGGCCGATATTCAACTGCTTTCAAAAGCACCCAATCAAAATTTTCCTTCCTGGACTCATTTCCCACTGTACACACACACTGAATATCATGCGGATATTAGCTCCGTACGATATTATCTGTGCATATATGGCCACCTTAAGTCCCAACACATATCAGTAGAATTAATGTTTAGTTTGAATGGATATGCATAACAAAAATGTAAATATAGTAGTAGTAGTCATTGTAGAATAGGCATTAAGCAAATGAGCATGGACATGAGAACTACATGCAGTGTAATACCTACCTAGGCATAATGCTATGAAAAGCATCCACAACAAGGGAAGGAAGAAAAAAAGAGTCATAAGTAATGATGATAGAATGTTAGATGGTGAATTAGAGAAATTTTGTATTAGTATAATATTAGTACAAAATAACTGTATTACTCAATGTAAATTCAAATGCATGCCTAGTTATGGTAAACCAAGGATTTGTGAATGTAGCTTTGATAAATCCAGTCACTAAATGTATACTAACAGATGTGTACTGTTTTATCTTTTGCTTTGGTAGACATACGCCCCAGGACACCCTCTGCAAATCCCTAACTCTGATCTCAAGAGCTTACTATATCTATAAACTATAGATCTTATTAAATGATCAGGCATGGTTACAATGTGACATACTATGCTCCATATATGCAACTTTTCAGTTATAATATTACAATTCTTTACACATATTCTTGATAGCAAATATCTCAAGCTTGTCTTATGTTACTTTTAAAGATTTACATTCTTTTTATTGGTCTGAAATATCTGCTACTTATAGATATCTAGATAATTTGGTTGCCCTTTACAGGGTATATTACGTTTACCTAGACTATACACTCCAGCACAAAACTTGCTAATTGTATTGTCTCCCAAACAATGTGCACTTAAGTTTCAGTCAGAAATAGTAATCTTTATCAAAGTCTAAATCAAAGTGTAGTAGAAAAAAACCCTACCCAGGGTAGAACAACCACCATTGCCCCCCAGCCTAGCTGCCCCCCTGGGCAAATGCACCTAATTTTTTACTTAGCCCTCAATGTAGATCTGTTCTCTGGAGTTCATGGGAGTCATCTTCTTTTTTCTGTCTTCTTCGGAATCAGACCGGCGTCTTCGGCACATGCGCAGTTGGAGTAAATTTCTGGTCCTGAAAGACTGCGCATGTGCCAAAAGTCACAACAATTTCCAAAATGCGAAATTTACTGCAACTGTGCATGCACCGAAACTCTGAGTAGATTCCAAAGAGTATTGAAAAAAGAAGATGGTGCCCGTGAACTCCTGAGGCCAGAATCTGGTCTGCCTGGGGGGAGGGGGCAGCTAGACTGGGGGAGAGGGGGGGTCTACCCAAGGTGGGGCGAGTAGAGTTTTGTTCTAGTACAGGTTGAATTCTCCTTTAAAAGCAAAAAAATCTGCATCCAAAGCTTTACAACTCTTAATAATAGAAATATAAAGGTTAATGTCATAGAAACCTCCAACATCCAAAAATATTAACAAAGCAAAAACATTTTCCTTTGCACACATTTACTTAAAATTTTGTGAACCTGTAGACCCTCTTCTGGCCGCAGAAAAAAGTTGGCACATTTGATTTCATGAATGTGCAGTGTATTCAGTTGGTATTTTGCACACAGATATTAGACATGCTTGATGAGAAATTTAATGTACAATGAAATAAAACACCTATGTGAATTACATTTTTTCATTCTTATCTTTTTGCAAATGCTATTTCTTTCATGCTTTTCCACATAATAAAGTACAATATAGGCCAAAGGCAATATATTTGGGAAAACAAAAAAGTATAAACATGGTGTACTCTGGTTTTGCTACAGCCTGAAGCAGCCTACACTCCCTACCATAAACTTGAGCTTGCTGGTGGTGAGAACACAATGATGCTCTCTACTTTACAAGGAGTTGAATTTCTGGTTATAAAAACAGACATTTGTCTCTTTAAGGAGGTGTACCTTTTATGCCACCCCAGCTTGTCCCAAGTCTGAAACTGTGTTGTGTAAACAACTGAATTCTTAAATGTGCTATAGTGGTAAGGCTACTCCATAGCTCTGGGTAAATTACTTTTTTTGGGAAAAAGCTTTGGGAAACAGTAAACCCCTAGCTTGAATCGGAGCATTGGAGTATTTATTATTCAAGCATTTCTGTGTTGATAGATGCTAATTACTGATGTATTATTGCGGATTGGTGTAGAGGCACTGTTGTGTGCTACGCATCACTTTTTTTAACGTTGTATAGTTTTAGATGAAACTATAATGTGCTGAGTCAACAGTGCAAAGTTCACCAGCTATCTTGTAATAAGAAAAGAGGTGTGGCTACACTGCTGAAAGGTTTTCATCCAGCTCAATGTTTAAACATTTTCCATAGGGTTAACTGCAGATTTTTAAAACCATCAGAGTTTGTTGTATGTATATATACATACCTGTCTGAGCGTCCTCCTTCCAAGCTGTACCTTAGATAGTTCATTCCGTCCAAATAGTGACTGCTTGGCAATGAATCGTCTCCAAGTTCTTTTAAATCCTCAGGTCGTAGGTACTCACCACCATCTCCTGTCATTGTATCATCTCCTTATTAAAAGTTTGGAAATAGCTTTAATAATGGTTATGTATAAACCACTGCACTCAATATATGTTAATGCATCAGCCAAAATGAAATGAATAAGCAGCTGGTTCATACAGGTCATTTACTTTATCTACTCTAGATTGCAATAGGTAAACAATACAAAAATAATGTAGATATCCAATGCCTTAACCATAATGTTAAAATAACAAATATACTATTTTATATTTTTATATTTTTAAGTACCATGGTTTTATCTAAAGATGACTTGGTTTTCATATATGCTGATGATTTTGAAAAGTATTCATTTGCAGCAGAGATATATCTGAGAGATGCAAGTGTTCCCAGAAAATACAAATGCATATCCTCAGCTGTTGAGGGTTGTAGTTTGGGCTAGAGTCCTGCAGCGGGTCGGGTACCCGCGGGTTACCCGCAAAATCCCGCGGTACCCTGCGGGTTGCTCGTAGAGTTTCTGGGTGCGGGTATAGAAGCGGGCCGGTGGTTCTGCAGGTTGGCGGGTTGAGGGTTGGGTCGCGGATCCTCGCTATATCGATTTTTACTCCTTTTTCTCAGCATTTCTACTTCTGATGATGTCACATCCGGTTTACATTGACAGCACTTCCTGTTTTACTCCCTTTTTTCTGATCACGGCTACTTCCGATGATGTCACTTCCGGTTTACAATGACAGCACTTCCTGATTCTTGATGGTCAGCGGGTCGCGGATCTTGGGTTGCGGGTACGGGTCGGGTCGCGGGTCCAAGCTGGTAAGAATGCGGGTCGCGGGTCCGGGTTGCAGATTGCGGGTATGGGTCGAGTACGGGTCCCAAAAAATGGACCCGCGCAGGACTCTAGTTTGGGCATTCTTTCTGTACAAGTATCCACCATATTTTTTCATTAATAAAATTGAACTGTTACAGATCTATACTAATATTTCTTCTTAGGTCATACAGTAAGTCAGAAAAACTCCCCATTCAAATACATTAGTACAAATGTATTTATAAGTATTAAACATAGCCACGAAAACCAAGAAAATATGAGAGCTATATCAGTTACTAGACATAGACAGTGTCAGGCATTCACTGAATCTCAATTCTTGCTGGTTAATGAATCATGCAGAAACACTGTAATCATAATTGTTAATGTATTTCACTCACAAATATTATTGTCAAAGTAATTATTGTATGCTAGAAATTCTGTCTGCTAATTACATTTGTACACCCACTGCAACCCAAAACAATATATATACACACACAAGCTAAATACGGCCCAAACACCTGTGTGATGGGATACCTTGCATACTAAGAAGTTCCTGATCTGACAAAAGCTCACCATCAAACTTACGAGCTGTATTATTCAGTTTGAGGGAGTAGCAGAAAAAGATTAGAAAGCTAGTTAACATTAGTGAATTAAGTGAATAGCATGTATGTTTGCAAAAATATATCTCTCTGTGTATTAAAAAACAATATGATATTGTTGTCTTATTAGATCAAGTGTAATACATTATTTTAAGTAGTTAAAAGTAAAACATGGCAATGGTAAAAGTAGATGGTTAAAAGATATCCTCATGTGTGGTATTTAAATCTGGAAGGCATTGTTTGAAATGAGAACATTGTGCTTTAACATTGGGTCGGAAAGTTAAAATGGTCAATATGAATTTTGAGGATGGAAAATGAGGAAAAGAAAGTTTAGGTAAAAGGGATTTTGGAACATGGTTAAGACAATGGTAACAATATCATCTATCTGAACAAAATGAAATAGTGTACAAAACCTGACAGCTGAAATGTACAGCAAAAATAGCAATCTATACTAGGAACATGTATATCCAAAATATCTTGATAAAATTCAAATAAGATTAGTATTTAAGTTCAAAGACAGTGACAGCCATGAGGATCTACACTTAAATAGTGTGGCTGGCAGTCAGGGGTTTAAAACAGGTGAAAAATAATCATATTCCATAGAAACCTCACCTTCCTCATCAGAAACATCCAGAACTTCTGTCATTGTCTCAGGCACATTAAGCTTGTGTTTCTCTGTCACAGTCTGCAAGATGAATCAAAGTAAATTAGATACCTTTGGGGTAAAACCTTCTCTAGAAGTAGCATTTTGGCAAATAGCACAGTGCCCACCCTGGCATTGATGGGGACCGAACCAGGAGACTATGAAACCTTGTACCAAACCCAGCTTTCCTTGAGGGGCAAGGCAATAAGCTAGCCATAGATGCACAGTTCTTATTGTAGGAATTTGTCAATTCGTACGATTTTCAGATCATGTGTGGAGTGTCCAACATTTTTCGTGCCACGCGATTAGTTGTTCAGTCGATCGGACAGGTTAGAAGATTTCTGTCGGCTGCCAGCTTTGTCAGACATAATCTTTCATACAATTGCTGTCAGGGCAGAACATAGGCTGACCTGCTCTTTTACTACTTTATTTAAACTGAAGGTTAGTAGTAGATCAGGAGATGGGGATGTCCAATCGTTCATCTGATACTGCAGGAAATCTGCACTTCTATGGCCCCCTTTATGTCTAATTCAGTAAATGGTTCTAAGTGATAAATGTATTAATTATCGCTACTAAAGAACCACACCTTAAAGAGATCTATGTATATATTCTGTTATGATAATTTCAAAACATAACCAGCTGGCTAATTAGCAATGGAATGAAATGCAGTTTTACTGTCCCTTATGTTCATACTCTAAAATGTCTAGGAAAAGAAATTGGGAATAAGCTCTTATTAAAATGTCTATGAACATCAGAGGAATGCAATGACTTTTGTCTTGCAATGCCCAGCATCAATAAAACATAACTTATAATGACTTTGATAACTTATAATGACTTTAATTAACAAGAGATTCAAAACAGATAATGATTTTTAATATGTACAGAATGGCATCTTCTGTATATAGCTTCCAACAATATAATTCCTATAGTATATTACACCTAGAAAATATAACAACCCTATTGTGGGCAGTGTGACCTGGGGGGGTTTATTTATTATTTGAATTAATAAATACACTTGGATATACAGTATGTGCTATGTATTTAATGTCAGTTTTCAAACTTTTATTTTATTTACCTTAAAAAAAATATATATTTTTTTATCAGAATAAAACATAACATTTCCTGGAGGAGATTTATCAGGAAAATCACTGTAACTCGCTGAGAGATCAATGATGTAAGTAATGAGTTAATTGTGTGTTTTAATATGATATTATCAGCCCCGTGACAGATTTTCATAGACAAAGATAGCACAGAAATAACAGACGGCAGGTGGGCAGCTCTAAAGCTGGTACAGAGGAGGAGGGGAGGAGCACGCCTGCATACAGATTAGTATGGAAGCAGCAACCTTATATGCGATCATATTAAAGCAATAGAAATCTGAACAACATGCAAAAATGACTAACGCTCAATGCTTGATCCTCTAGTTCTTGAGTCTAGGAATCTATTGATGCAGAGACTGAACAGCACATTCTGTACAAATAATGCAGGGTCGTCAATGCAGCATATTATGGGGTCCACAGTAAAATATGTGTAGGGTTTCCATGGCCCAAAAGCTGTGTGCAAGTAGCAACTTGGTTAGCTGTCTATTCATAACACCCTAGTGTAGCCACCTTTTCCCATTGCAAAAAAAATGAATAGGGGGGCAGGCCAGTGGAGTAACTAGATGTTACTGGGCCCCACAGGAAATTCATTTTAGGGCCCCCATCAAATCCAGAGGTTGTCCTGTCCATACAATATACTGTATGTTGAAATTGCTTTTAATTAAGGCCTCATGTTGGAAGAAATTGGAAGAAATTCCAAGTTCAAAACGACCCAAGACATTATTTGTCTTTGGAAAAAACCCTTTATTATGTGACGTGTAAAAGCCCCATTTTATTATTTACTCTGACTCCGGGATTCAGGGTGCCTATAAAGCACATTGATCTAACACCAAATATTGTTACATCTTATGCTAAATTCATTTGTGTATAATTTTCTTTTTTTTACAACAAACCTATGGGGGAATGTGGAGAAAATGTTTCAGATACATTTTTTCCCATAAACTTTAATCTGACCCGTTATTGAGACATTATTACATCTGATGTAGTAACATTTTAGAACATATTCAAAACCAATTTCAGAAGGGCCTAAAAAATGTAAATGAATGCAGCTCTGTGCAGTAGTCCACCGTTTGCAGTTAATAAACACAGATTAACCAGGATTCAACATTCCTTTAAAAGCAGGTGGGTAGATTAAATAAAAGCAGTAGAATCTATGTTGTATTGAAAAATATCTGTTCATTTTTTTTTAAATGTTTTAAATTTCATTGAAAACCCCTCATCTCCCGTTCCCAAGAACTTCAGATTATAGATCACATACCCAAACAAAATGAGAGCAGATAAAACAGTACTGTATCTACCTATAAAAACTCAGCCGCTTCTCTGTTACCCTGACTACCTCTTCAACTAAACAGAAAACATGAGCTGATCAGTTTGGCACTGTATTTCTCTTGGAATATAATATAATATGGCGTGTATGTATGCTGAGGGCAATTCTATGAGAAGCTTTTGAGTGTTATGCAGATCTTACTCTATTCTTTCTGTGCTGCAATGACATACTGTAGTATAACAATTTTTAAGCAATGAAGGCTGCAGATTTGCAACAATCATTAGAAAGGGAATTCACACCTTGCTTTATTGAAGAAGTGCACAGTACATCAGTGTTAAGAGAAACTCAAATCTCAGCTGTTTACCTGAAAACATTCTGTTGATGCACTCTACACACTCATAATAATAAAGGTTTAGCTGTCACATGCATAACGTATCAACATGTGTCTAAACTACAGCTGGGATGGACTACATCTCCAATGTATCTCCAATATACTCTATACTATATGGGGGTGATAGGATTGGTGATAATAATTAACCCTTTTAAGTGCTGAAGGGCGACCACAAACGTTTTGTATGAGCTGCACACACATGATCTGCATTAGTTCCAAACAATCCTATTTCTCGAAAATATAATAAAAATCATGAGTCTGATTGTTTGCTCAAATACATGATGAAATTATAATGGAAACGTTTCAGTTATCTGAAGGACCACTGGTGACCCATCATATTTTTTTGAACTACACATCCCAGCATCCTACATCTTTTGGTTGTCTTGGGATGCTCGGAGTTGTATTTCAGATCAGGAGTCATCAGTAGCTTATGTCTGCCTATAGTATGAATCATTTAACAAAACAATACCTATGCATATAGACCACGGTGACATTTGCTTTTTTAACACTTCTAAGATGCATTTATGATTATTGCAGTAATGAAGAGTTAACATGATGAAATGAAAGTAGTTGTTCTTGAATTAAACATAATTGCTTAGCAGTGTTAAGCAAGCCTGGATAACAAGCAATTATATTATAATATATATATACATATACGATGCAGGCATCATCTTACATTCACAATGTTGCAGATACATACCGTGGTTTTAGTGACAATCTCTTCTGTAACAACCTTCAACGTATCCACCACAGAGATATATCCCAGCCGTCTAGCTATCGCCAGGGCAGTGTTGCCATTCTACAGGGGAGGAAGGTGGAGTAGGAGACAGAATGAGAGAATGGGAGCCAATGAGATCATACACACTGCCAGGAGTGAGCCAGCTTTTCCATCCAAAACAAGGCACCATGCACGAGAACCAGCATTACTTTCTACCAACAACCTCGATTTAACTTCAGAAGTTCTTCTCCCTCTTTCGGATCCCCATAGCAACACAACATGCTGACATCTGCCAGCTTTTCTGCATTAGAATGTGCTGTCTGTGTTAAAGCTGTGCGTGTAGGAAAACATTTGCCTTGAGTGCAAACGGCAGCTAGCTAAAGTTCATAAGAAATCATATTTAATATTTTAAGAACGGTTTTGCTGCTGCTCAGTTAACATAAGCAGCTTCAGCCAGCAATTCTGCTGTGGAAATGTGCAGCCTATAAAGAACTGCCTTCATCTGGATACAGTGCTCCCTAAAGAAAAATAAAGCAGCGAGCACACACATCTGAGAGTCATTTAGTGTAAGTGTGTTATTTCCACAGAGGAAAATCTTACATTCACTATCTATGAAGTAATATAGGGTAAATGTCGGGAAAAGCCATCTTTCATGAATTCTTTGCATTACTTTTTGCCTTCTGGCAAAAATTTCTACCTAAAACGTAGTAATGTACAAAATAATTTCAGAGCTAAGGATTGTATTCTACAAGATTTATTTCACAGAGATAAGGCAAGTTTAATGGCGTTACAGATAAGGTCTCTACAATGAAAATAACCAGTTAATCTGCCAAATACAGGCACGGGACCTGTTATCCAGTACGCTTGGGACCAGGGGTTTGTAATTTGGATTTTCATACTTTATAGTCTGCTAGAAAATCATGTAAACATTAAATAAACCCAATAGGCTGGTTTTGCTTCCAATAAGGATGAATTATTATACAAGCTACTGTTTTATTTTTACAGAGAAAAAGGAAAATCATTTTTAACACATTCATTATTTGGATAAAATGGAGTCTATGGGAGATGGCCATTCCGTAATTCGGAGCTTTCTGGATAACGGGTTTGCGGATAACGGATGCCATACCTGCATACTATTTCTGTTTGCTTTTTTTAAGATTGTATGCAGTAAAGTAAATCAGATACAATTCTATAGTAGCAGATAGTATGACCTTATTAAATAAAAAAAATGGACATTCATACCCAGAATGTGAATACTACCCAGAATGCCCCATGGGGCCAGGGGAATTCCAGGGGCTGCTGCCACCGGAGGCAACAGCGCTGATGCTGCCCCCCTCCCTTTCTGCGCTACTAACTTATACTGTCGGAACGGATGGCTAAAATGGAAATTAGGCTCTTAAAGTTACCAGAGGCGGCTTTTTGCCAAGATTCTCACCTTGCCTCTTGGCACATGGCAGTGACAGGCATGAACATCTATGTCCTTACTAATGTACAGTAGGGGTTCATTTATCTCAGTTCAGTAACCTACAGCAACCAGTAGGCTACTACTTTTACAGTTAGCAGTTAAAATAAATAAGCAAATGTATGGCATTGCTGTGGGATACTGAATTGCCATGGTCTGTGTAATACAACAGTGACTGCTTAGATTCTCATCATAAAATAACTCCAGATTGTGCTTTGGCATTGTGGTTGGATAGACAAAATGATACTCAAGCCTCCTGCAGCTAGTGCTAAAAATTCCCACGATCCCCTGATGTACAGAGCTACAATTAGACAAAAACCTCTGGAGCTTCCTGTGACGTTTCTTGTGGTTTTGTTATAGACATTCGTTTATGCTACTGTCTGTGCCACTTTTAACCTCATAGGGGAAAGAAAGCAAGAAATTAGATTTAGCATATTGCCTACATTCTAATCCCAAAAATAAATTGATGTAAACTCAGAATGACCCTGTGGGCACTGCTGCAATTTACAATGATTTTCTGTTTTTAGTGGTTCCTAATATATTAGCAGTTTTAAACTGAGATTTCCTTTAGTTTTGCTCCTTACAAATATTTCTGCAGACTATTATTTAATTATGCCCTGTTTACCTGGGATATTGACAGCAAGGTGCATGTTCCAGCGCTTTGTTGGATCACTGGGTTGCACCATTGGCTCAAGATTTTTAAATTGAAAATTAAGAGCTCTCCTGATTTACTACATTCTTATCCAAAGCTGATTTTGCATACCCAAATGTACAGCATAAAAAAATATGCATATTCTTTAAAAATAAGAAAATATAAACATCCTACCCTTCCAGGGCAGATCATTTCCTTTAAAACTAAAGTAACAGGAGGGTTTTAAGGTTCTTTAAAGAACACTTAGGGGGTTAGTTACTAAAATTTAATTATGTTTCCGGTCAGGCTTTTTGGCGCAGAAACTCAAAAAAACTCAGATGATTCCCCATTCCAAAAATACGCCATCTCAAACCTGTCAAGGTCACACATAAGTATATGGCAGATGTCCCTTCTATGATTTTAAGATATCGTGTTATGCACTGGGTTTATCCCAATAATCCAAAGAAATTCGGGGTATTGGGCTAAAACCAGAAAAAATTAAGAGTCGGGGGGAAAAGTCTGAAAAAATTGTACGATTTGGGTTTTTTGCTCCATTTTATCTTTTTTCCCCCCGAGATTTTAAATGACAATTAGGCAAAATCATGGATTGGAGTTTAGTCTAGCTTTTTTAATATATGAGATAAAATCGGATTTCAGTAAATAACCCCCTTAACCTGTTCCTGAACCACAACCCTATTTAAAGAGGCAAGTCCCCAGATTCCTGCTGCTTCAAAAGATACCTCTAGAATTAAAAGGTTAAATGACATACAGTCCTTTGCATATTTTATTTGCCAGAGTTTTAACAAACATTTTTGTGGAGGCTAAAGGCCAAGATAAACTTTCTTGTCTTTGACATACAGTATTAGATTTTGGGGAAGCTTTTTACATTACATTTGTCTCCATTAAACCTCCTTTTCACCACCTTGCACGCTACCCTGAACTTTGCAAATGGACAATCTACAAATTAGGAATACTGCTGTAAAATGATACTTGTACCTTCCTTATTAAATTGTTTTAGATTTATAAGATATGAGACAAATATGGAGCTATACGCATGTTTATGCCCACGGTTCATTTCTCATTTCAGGATTCAAGAGTCAATGTTATTTGTATAGTTTGAGGCATGTGAATACCGCCTTACTTTCTGTTTTAAGAAGACTTTGGATGTATTTATTTTATATTAGGAGGAATTTTTACTCTTTAAGCCCAAGTAACTTAACTGGTTGTTTTAATTTGCAAACACATTGAACTAATTCACTAGTTGAGCTAAATCTAGGCCTGGCCAACCCATGCCTTACTCTCTTACTGAAGGGTGCGGCCTGCCTGGGAGCTGTGTGAATGTTGCTGCATTTCTAACTGTTTTACAGACCACATCACTCTCTCCTACAGTAATAAGAGTTGATTTCTTGTTTCTAGCCCAGTTCATAAAGTTGCATGCACTCTGGGATAACAGGTAATTGATACCATGGGCACCAATCTGTAAGAGACTGAGGTCAAGCACTCAAGTTGCCTTATGTTAAGGCTAAAAATACCTTTGCACCAGTATTATAACAGGAAATTAAATCTAAAAAATATTTCAGATAAAATAATGAGAAATATTGCAGTGGGTTCTTAAACTCAGCATAAGGCATCTACTATGTGACAACGTAGCGTAAGTGTGAATATACAACATATTAAAGAGCAACACACTTATCCTAATATCAGTTTCCCTTTAAAAATCTCCAAGATCGTAATAACATTTCACAGGTAACTTTCAAAAAAAAATTTTTTGTAGCACTGAACATAAAATACACATCCTAGATTTTAAACTATAAGTCATCATATCTATATTATCAAGGGAAAAATGTTATTCTGTTTGACCAGTGTGTCATTTACTGCATCACGGGAGTTATAGATGACATGCTAAATAAACCAAGAATGCTTTATCTGTAAATGTACATTAATTGGGAATACTGTAGCCCATGTTTTTTTATAAAGGGTGTCATTTATAAATCATACCACCAGGTGGCAACAACAGACCAAATTTCTTGGGAATATATATTGATTTTTGGGCCTTCATTGTAGAGCTAAAAGGCCCATACTCTTAAGGGCTAGGCCAGACGGGGAGATTCGGGGGCATTTTGTCTCCTGGCGACTTCTCGCCGCGACTTGTAGCCCCCGAACCTCCCGAATAGCCACGTACCCAAGCGCACCGGCGTTGCTTGAAAACGCCGGCGCGTATCCACACGGAGCGGCGCGCTTTTTTAAATCGCTCCAAATTGCCTCGCCAGGCAATTTGGAGCAATTTCAAAAAGCGCGCCGCTCCGTGTGGATACGCGCCGGCGTTTTCAAGCAACGCCGGTGCGCTTGGGTACGTGGCTATTCGGGGAGGTTCGGGGGCTACAAGTCACGACGAGAAGTCGCCAGGAGACAAAATGCCCCCGAATCTCCCCGTCTGGCCTTAGCCTAAAGATATACAGATGCAGTCACTTGGATTTGTAAGATAAATGCGTCGCAACTCAGGGCTAATTGAAGAAACTGTGTTATCTAAAGTTATCTTAACTCATTTAATGCATTTAACCTTTTCATTAGCATACCAAAGCCCCATTGTTTTCAATGGTGAACTCTTTAATTGGATGGGATGCTGTGACACAATATTCTGTGCTAAGTGGGATAAATGGGTTAGATGAGTTAAGTCAAGACGCATTTAACTTACAAATCCAAGTGACTGCATCTGTATCTCAGCTAAGTAGTAATTTTATATATAGGGCTAGGTTTTTTAATTTTCAGTGTACTTTTCATAAGGTTAGCGCCAGTCATTGGTATGGAAAGCATAGTGAAGGAGAGGCCTTCTATATATTTCAATTTAATTTGAAAGTTAGATTATATTCCAAGAACTCACACCTAAGTATTTCACAGCCAGTTGTCAACACATGCCATTCAGATTGATGCTGTGATTAAAAGTTACTAGATAGAAAGAGTACTCACTGCAGTTGTAACGTTGGGCTTGGCACCATGCTGCAGTAGAACGTTTATAATATGAGTATGTCCCTGCTGAGCAGCTTGATGTAATGGTGTATAGCCATTCTGTTTGTGTAAAGAAGAATAAATAAGATTATTGATAACCAGCATTCTCCCAGTTAATCATAATTTCTATTATTGTTTTTGTATACTACATTCATAGGGACAAAAGACGAAATTCCTACCTAACAGTTATGTGCTAACAAATGGTTTAACATTCTTAAACCCTTTACATGATTATACAGTGATGTGACACCTCCAAGAAGTTCCCGTCAGAATAAAATGTAAAATGTGACTGGAATTCATGTGAATGCAATAGTTTATCTTTATTTACACTGTAAACATTGTAACAATGGTTTTGCTAAGAAACATTCGTGTTCCAGAATTCCAATGAATGATCTTTGTTAGCAAATTAAGAATATAGGGCAGAATCAAACTTGTTCTGCGACTAATACAATTTTTATTGTGAGCAATATTTTTGAAGACAACTTTAAAAATTTTCACAAAGATGTTGTGCAAAGAACATCTCATTTTTGTTTGCATTCTTTAAAATCTGTGCACATTTTGTCTGACTTCATGACAGCACAGTGCTGGTTGAGACAGCGATCATAGATAGACGCAATTCTTTCTTAACTGTCATACTTGATGCATGCTGTTCAACAAAAGATTGTTAAAACTTTCAATCCCTACTAAGAGAGTCCAGCAAGAGGATAACACATTCTAAAGACTGACATGGCATAACAGTGTAGTCAGTCCTATTTAAGATCTGTGCTCCCATATTTCAGTCATATTTCTTCTAACATTACAAATATCTTTTGACCTTATATTATGAATGACAGCTACACGGTAAACTTGCAGAAAATATAATTGCACCATTAAAATTGTTAACAAGCAGAACTAATTTGCAGAACCAAAAAAATAAACGAAAAACAAGTGCAAGTAAGGTCCTTGAGAAATGGCAGATCATTACCTTGGTTTTAGCATTGACACTTGCTCCATGGTTTAGAAGGCAGTTCACCATCTTTATGTTTCCATAGTGACAAGCCACAATTAGCGGTGTGTAACCCAGCTACAAAAAAGGATTCATTAAGATTTAGCTGCAATACTACTGGACAGGTTGGCAGATATAACGGAGAATATTAAGAAGGGTAACATTTGTACTGATGAAAAGTAGGCAGCTGTGTTAAGATAACAAAGAACACTTGAAATGAGCATAAAGCCATTTCGGGACAGTATAAAGGGGAATTTAACAGTAACATGACTGTAGTAACGAAATGAACTGCTCATTGCTCAACAAAAATTATTTTCCTGGAGCTATAAATTTTTCCATTTACTGGTCAGGATCATACTATTCATTAGGGCTGCACCGAATCCAGGATGCGGTTTGGGATTTGGCCAGGATTCTGCCTGGCTGAACCGAATCTGAATCCCAATTTGCGTATGCAAATTAGGGCCAGGGAGGGAAATCACGTGACTTGTTGGCACAAAACAAGGAAGTAAAAAATGTTTTCCCCCTCCAACCCATAATTTGCATATGCAAATTAGGGTTCTGATTCGATTCGGTATTCGGCTGAATCTTTCAGGAAGGATTCAAGGGTTCGGCCAAATCCAAAATAGTGGATTTGGTGCATCCCTACTAGTCATGAATAGATATGCACTGCTAAGGATGAAGGTGATGCATAAAAAGTTAAGTAAGAAAAGGACAGGCTGTTGACACGTGGCTCATCCCATAATGTTATTTGTCCTGTCATGGCACCCTATGCTATTGGCCTTGTACCTTCTTTATCTGATACTTAATTACTTCGATTTAAATGTAAAAGATAAAAATCCATACCCTGCAGTAGCAGTTTGAGTGAAATATCCCATGGCTTTTGATAAGTTATATTTGATGAGGGAGTATCTGGATTGAATGTAATTAGATGTTGCCATATTTACCTTAGTTTGAGCATCAAGGTTGGCCCCATTCTTTGACAATATTTCTGCTAAGGGCACCTTGTCCTCCTGGGCTGCGAGGTGCAATGGTGTCAGTCCATTCTGAGTGAAATACAGTAAGTACTATTAAAATCAACACAAAAAAGTTCAATTCAAGTAAACACAGAGACTTTGAGCGGTTACGGTTCTTACATATGGGTGTTTTTACCTGTGTTCCCCTGCATTCCGTTCAGCCGCACGGGAGCACAGGAGTAGTGCATGTAGGTGCTGAACGTAGATTGACGCAACATGCTGCATTTAACCTGTGTTTGCTGCTTACACGAGTCTGTGCGAGTACAGCCCCCTTCAAAAGAATTGAGTGCGTCTACTCCTGTTGTCCCTTGTGGCTGAACGGAACAAAACGGAACGCAGGGGAGCGCAGGTAAAAACTCCCATGTATAAGAGCCCTTAGCAACGTTAAAGCTTTATAGATAAATAGATATAGAGTAAGCACTTATAGTACTTGAAGGAGACTCTTTCTCTAAATACCAGAATAAGCATTAGGGATCTTAAGTATTCTCCTTAATTCTACATTCTAATGATCTGATTTAAATCATACTGAATGGCTTTTGTGATTTTTTTTTAACAAAAGATAAAATCAGTGTTATAAGCTAACAAAATACAGGTGCAATGGGAAAACTCAGTGTTTGCAAACATATATCATATTATTTATACAAAAAGGTGCATATATATTTCCCACACCTACTTTGACATACTTTATACTTTAAAACCTGGCTTAAACCAAATAAGATGAAGAACTGCTCACCTTAGTTCCGACATGAATGTTGGCCTTTTTATTTAGCAGCAGTGTTACCAAATCAGCATGTCCCTCCTGGGCTGCAAGGTGAAGTGGTGTCACTCCTTGATTGGTCAGAATGTTGGTTTCTGCTCCATAGTTTAGAAGTGTTGTAGCTATCTGCATTTGGTTCTTCTTGGCAGCAATATGCAGTGGGGTGTAGCCATTCTAAAAGCCAACAACTTATTATGGTTGCAGAATTTTGAGAATAATTACAGTAAACTGCAAAACCAGCATTAAAATTCAACAGCTCCCTAAGTTGTCATCCCTAAGTGGACCTGTCATCCAGATATAAAAAGCTGTATAATAAAAGTCCTTTTCAAATTGTACATGGAACCCATACTATTTTTTCATCTATACCTGTTATAAACCCATTTAAATATCTCAGCTGTCAATCATAAATAGCTTGCCCCTCCTCTATGCCTTAGGCATAGAGGCGGGACTGGGAACTACTTTCACTTTCTGTTCTGCACTTCCTAGATATCACTGAACTCTCCACATCCCCTCCTTTTTTACAATCTAATTTTATAGCCAGTGCATGGGCATCAGGTCCTCCGTTCTGGCCCATAAATATGATTTTGGGATAATGCAAAGCTTTCCTTAATAACAGTGTTTGCAAAATGGCAGCTGCCTGCTTGATGTGATTGCAAATTTCAAGACACAAAGAAATAAGATTAAAATAACATATATAGTATAAGGGAAGTTTATTTAGCATGATTAACATCATAATATATGTCCCCTTTAAAGCTCCTGTCTTTTTTGTTTAAGTTGAGTAAGAGTTTCTTTTCTATCAAACAGACAACATAAGCAAGCTACAGTGTCCACAGGATATAAATGTCCAATGACAACAGGGGTATCCATCAAGTACCATGCAGACTGAGGCAATAGCAATGTGGGAACATTGCAACTGAGATTCCCTCAAAAACATAGCATTTCAGAAGAAAAAAGAAGAAATGCAGAAATTGTATTATTTTCCTTTCAGTGGACTATGGGTCCAGCTGCCATACTGTGTGCAAAACATTCTTCCCTTATTTTAATACCACACCACACGGAGAGGTCAGTTATTATGTTACTTTATTAAAGTCAATCTGAAAGTTGTCTGTGTGTGTTTTATCTGCACTAAATACCTGTATAAAGGTGGCCATACACGGGCAGATAAAAACTGCCGACAGACTGTGTCGGCAGCTTATCGGCCCGTGTAGGGGGCCCTCCGACAGGCTTTCCCGGTCGATATCTGGCCGAAAGTTGGCCAGATGTCGATCGGGCAGGATTAAAAATCCCGTCGGATCGCGGCCGCATCTGTTCGTTGATGCGGTCCCGTGATCCGACCGCCCGTACTGATCCGAACGTTGGGCCCTAGGGCCCACGATCGGATCAGCCCGATATCGGGGGAGAGATCTGCTCGTTTGGCAACATCTCTACGAGTGGATCTCTACGTGTATGGCCACCTTAAGCACTGCAGTATCTTGTACAATACATTAAAAAAGAAATAATGGGTATGCTCATTCTATACAGAGTAGCTTCACAGAAAGGTAACTAACATATGCAAAAACTGCTTGTTCAGAGCATTACTGATGATCCTTTTAGGGCAGTCAAGTGCAGCAGAAAAAAAAAACTAAAGCGGAATGGAGAGGACACAGAGGAAAAAGTCAGATTTGAAATGTTAATTTGTAGTCCTATTCATAGTATCACCTCAAACATACATTTTCAGTACACTATTTGGCCAACAGTATCTGGACATGTGCCTTTCCAACATCACATTCCATTTCATTAATGTGAAAATGCTGCGACCAATACTAGGAATGCTTTCCAGTGGGTGTTAAAAGTTTACTGGTGGGAACTGGTTCCATATAACCAAAAGAGCATTAGACTTATGGGGAACTGATGATGATTGAATAGGACCGGGTATTTTCAATTTTACTTTCTCACTGTTTAATTATGTCTGTCTGTACTTTTCCTGTCACAATGAATTAACAGCTTTCATTAAGCAAAACAGTCAGCAGTCTTAATATTGAGCATTTGGACCTCACCTTAGCAGTGACTTGAGGGGAGGCGGCCTTTTCCAGTAACAGCAGCGCCACCTTCTGATTGTCATAGTGAGCAGCAACATGGAGTGGTGTGAGACCATTCTGCAAAGGGGTGTGTTCGTTAGGGTTTTAAAGTAGTTAGTTGCTGACAGAGACTTAAAACATTAAAGATAAGTGTAATGATTAATGAAATGACACAAGATTAATGGCTTAGGGTGATTTATTCTTGAAATACACAATGCTTAAAGGGGTTGTTCACCTTTGAGTTGACCTTTAGTATGATGTAGAGCAGGGATCCCCAACCTTTTGGACCCGTGAGCAACATTCAGAAGTAAAAGGAGTTGGGGAGCAACACTAGCATGAAAAATGTTCCTGGGGTGCCAAATAAGGGCTGTGATTTGTCATTTATTAGCCCCTATGTGGATTATAATCCTATATTGGGGCTCTGTTTGGCAGTGCACCTAGCTTTTATGCAGCCAAAACTTGCCTCCAAGCCTGGAATTCAAAACTAAGCACCTGCTTTGAGGCCACTGGGAGCAACATCCAAGGAGTTGGAGAGCAACATGTTGCTCATGAGCTACTGGTTGGGGATCACTGATGTAGAGAGTAGTATTCTGAGACAATTTGTAATTGGTTTTCATTGTTTATTATTTGTGGTTTTTGAGTTATTTAGCTTTTTATTTAACAGCTTTCCAGTTTGCAGTGTCAGCAATCTGGATGCTAGGGTCCAATTTACCCTAGCAAACATGCATTGATTTGAATGAGAATATGCAATATTAATAGGATAGGGTCAGAAAATAAAGATGAATAACAAAAAGTAGCAATAACAATAAATGTGCATCTTTAGAGAGGATTTTTTTTTTGAGGAGGTCAGTGACCCCCTTTTTAAAGCTAGAAAGAGTCAGGAGAAGAAGACAAATAATTCATAAACTATAAAAAATAAATAATGAAGACCAATTGAAAGGTTGCTTAGAATTGGTAATTCTATAACATACTAAAAGTTAACCTGAAGGTGAACCACCCCTTTAATGGCTTAACTTCTGGAAGTCAATATAATACATTATAATCCTCAATGACCTTACCTTTCCTGCTGCATCAGGGGGTGCCCGACGCTGCAAGAGTAATTTGGCCACATCAAGGCTTCCATATTTTGCTGCCACATGTAGCGGTGTGAATCCCTTCTGTAAATTAAAGGTAAGGACAGTACTTTATAAAACCTTTACCAAATGCAACAAGTATGAGCTGTATACTATTTACGCTAAATGAGTTACATTCAACCATCAAATCTATTGTTTTTTAAAATATGCAGTGTGGTATTATTTTTAGTTAAAATGTGTGTAACATATCAGATGATATTGTGAGCTTTTCGAATAAAGTATGTAAATTGCATTGTATGAAGTGATGTGAAATGGTACAGAATAAAATATTAGCATTGCTCACTAACACTGGAGAAAAATTTCTGACCGTTTTCTGAAAGATGTTGAAATGATTTATCGATATGTAGCTCAACCACTTTTCAAAAACATCCATTTCTTTCCTTCACATACCTGGAATGTTTATGTATTTTCCAACATCTGTGAAATTATTTCCCCCATTATCATAAAATTCTTATGACAACCTGGTACTAAACAGTAACATCTGTGCATGGGCTGGAATGCCACAGAACAATTTACTGAATAAAAAAATGTGACCAAACTCCCAAACCCAAATCTCCAATTAACAATAATTATTCTCAAAAATGCTGGTGCAAAAAAAAAATTGTGCATCAGTTCGAAACTAGCAGTTTTTTTCTAAATGACACCTGAATTTTCGCTGCAACAACTGAAACATATTGGATTATCGATCACAATGTTAAGAAACATATTCAGGGACATTTGCCATTGACTTCTACATGACCTCCACAAGTTTTAGCTGGAGTATTTTCAGATTCCTATTTTTTAGCAGCTTTAGGGTATAATAAATCTCTAAAAATGCTAGCATCTAAAATTTTCAGTTTCAAAACTGTACCAGAAAAAAAATCTAGGTTTAATACATACAGTAAGCAAATTATGGATAAGACTGGATAAAATCTGCAGTGTATGTTCTCCACCAGGGGGCATCCCTGACCAGTCTTTTACAACATTGGCACTGCTGCAGAACACTTTCATATCATGATAGAACTATAGGGAGTGGCAGCTTTCAACGCATCTAGTCTTTGTATTTAGGTTTCCATACAGTAACAGAGATACATCTGATTATACTGTATACAACCTGCATTGAAAAAATCAGGAGAACAGTATCATAAGCACAGAATCATAAGCATTGAGTCATGAGCAAGGCGTGACCATACACATAATGATAAAATTCCAATACGTGTATATGGTCCAACATTCCTGACTGGGATTCCTGACTGTACAATGTATACTGGTTGGTTCGTCAAGCACACTGATTTAAAAATGTAAACAGCCAATGAACTATATGGCATCTCCCATTATATAGTGCATGGGTAGTAAAGGGGAGCTGCATCTCTAAGTCATTCTGTCAGAATGAGTGGAACAAAAACAGGGCCGCCATTTAGTGTGTGGCCCCTCTACTGGGTCAGCCTGTTGATGCCTACCTATAAGAGCAAGTTATTCAACAACAAAGCAAAAACAGTAGTGCCAATGCTTACAAAAAGCAGAACCAATCATTGTTCCTATTATCACATTATTGTTATTTATATGTTGCCTACTGCCTTACCTGAAAAAGTGCCAAACTAGGCTATAATAAAATCTGTGCCCCCCCTCCACACACACACATTGTAGACTGTAAAGTCAAGAAGAAAATTGTCAGAAATTTGACACAGGTCAGCACTGGTCTGATGAGAGTTTATGAGAACACCTTGTAGTCGTATACAAGATATACTCTAAATTTACTGAGCATGAACACAGATTAATAATTTTGGAGCCAACATAACAGGTTGATATGAGGACTATGTACAGATTAAAATGTAATAAGTGTATAAGGATGGATAGCATTTTTTTCCATTAGGTGCTGATCATTTTTGCTCCAATAAAGGTTTATATGGGTATAATTATGGAAATATTAGTACTTTTATGTCTAACCACTAAGGAAGTCCAGGCAAGAATTCAGGCATTGGCCATGGGCCACCACTGCTAAATACAAGACCATTCTTTCCTACCTAACTAATATTAGTATACAAGATATACTCTAAATTTACTGAGCATGAACACAGATTAATAATTTTGGAGCCAACATAACAGGTTGATATGAGGACTATGTACAGATTAAAATGTAATAAGTGTATAAAGATGGATAGCATTTTTTTCCATTAGGTGCTGATCATTTTTGCTCCAATAAAGGTTTATATGGGTATAATTATGGAAATATTAGTACTTTTATGTCTAACCACTAAGGAAGTCCAGGCAAGAATTCAGGCATTGGCCATGGGCCACCACTGCTAAATACAAGACCATTTTTTCCTACCTAACTAATATGACATACAATGGATACTTAAACGTAAAAACAAAATGTTACTTAAAATAAATAAGCTTGTTGAGGTCACAGACAAAGCCCTGTTCTTACCACCTGTTTTATGCTGAGCTCCATAAGCATGCTGCTTTTACAGCTGACAAAAAGCTGTACATATAGGCCACTGGTTTTGCTCACTGAATGAATTGTACCACTAGGGGTTCCATGCCTTTATACTGTACTAATGCATGCATTTTTCCATGCTTCCAAATCTTACCTTGGTAGCCAATGAATGTGCAGCACCAGCCTCCAGCAAGACTGATGCTACATCAACTTGCCCTTCCCTTGCAGATATATGAAGTGGTGTATAGCCATTTGTTGTAGCAGCATCTGGGTGAGCCATGTGTTGAAGTAACAGCTGGACAATTTCTGTTTTGCCCAAACGAGAAGCAATGTGTAGAGGCGTCTGCTCCTCCTGGTGAAACAAATAGAAAATTTTTGTATCAATTAGACAGAAGATCCAGCAGAAGCAACGGTAGTTTAAGGGGGCCTGTAGTATGGGATTATAATATGCTCATGCCTTTTGCCTCCATTACAATGTTTTCAGCTATTTTTTTCTAAATAATGGACCAGCAAGTGCAAGCAGATAAAATTATGCAAGCTCTATTCACTATGTTCCTTGTGCATAGCGCTTATACATGAATTTCTAAGACCGAAGATCCAGCAAGGGTTTTTTTTTATTTTTTTTACCTATTTTCAAGACATCAATTAACTTGTGCAGTGTGTGTTTTCAGCAGTTAAGCACCCAAGTCAGTACTGTACACTGAGAGGCAGATTTATTATTTGAGTTTATTAAAAAAATTCGATTTTCGAGATTTATCATACTCGCATACTAGCTACCTAAAACCTGCCAAATTGCTGTTTAAGTTAATGCGATCAATATTGAGTTTTTGCAGCCTTCCTGACATTCGAGTTTCTTCTGAGAAAAAACTTGAATCAAGTTTTTAAAATTTGAATCAAATTCAAATCGAATTAGATTCAAGTTTTCAGGTTGATTCCATTCATCCGAGTTTAAAAAATTACATTTTTCAATAAATTCTGATTGGTCGAATTCTGAATTCATGGGAGTTTAAAAAAAAACATGAATTCAACCTTTCACACATGTGCCTCTAAGCAGTGACCAGTACCAGGGAGAAAGCTGTCCAAAGTATGGAACTGCTGGAATATTTTGATTGCGTGGGTCTTGACTGTCAAAGGGCTATGTACCCTTACTAGCTTATACACTTACTTAGTAAGCCCTGTAGATAAAATACTTAAAGGGACTGTTCATGTTTAAACTTTTAGTATCATGTAGATAGTGATATTCCAAGACAATTTGCAATTGGTTTTCTTTCTGTTTCATTTGTAGTTTTTGAATTATTTAGCTTTTTATTCAGCAGCTATCTAGCTTGCAATTTCAGCAAACTGGTTTCTAGAGTCCAAAATACCTTAGCAAACATGCATTGATTTGAATACAAGACTGGGACGGCGAATAATTATAAAAAATGGTAATTAAGTCCAATTGGAAAGTTTCTGAGAATTGGTCATTCTGTAATATACAAAAAATTTACGAAAAGGTGAACCACCCTTTCATTTGTAGCCTAACCTATTTCGGTCTTTACATCCATTTACTTGTCAGGACTTTACCTAAGACCAATATAGATATGCAACTATTAACCCCTCTTCTGGGATCAACAATGGTTGCCCTGACACAAGAGATACAGTAAAATGTGCAGTAATTGCACCTTCCATTTTAAAACAGTGTCAACCCTTACTCGCATTAATAAAACATATCTTTATTTCAACATAGCAGTATTTCAATAAGCCCTTCTGTAAATAAAGCATTAAAACGCAAGACAAAATACAGTGACTGCAGGAAGTAATGGTCTATAAAAAAGACATAGCAAAAGAAGCAATTAACCTACCCTGGCTCTGGCATCTACAAGGGCACCATTCCTCAGGAGGCAACGGACCACTTCTACTTGCCCAGCACGAGCAGCCATGTGAAGTGCTGTTTCTCCACGCTGCAAATAATAATGAACAACATTATATACGAATTTAGGAAAGGCAACATGTTTTTACAGTTTTACAATGCTTGACTGTAAAATGCAACATAAACCAAAAGATTCTCTGTACATTTATAAAAAAAAAATGTTGCAAACATTCTACTGGTCTATTCGTTCCATCAGCAGCCTTAATCTGAATGAATGGTAATGGTCACATGACTTTACTGTTATAACAAATAAGATCCTGTAGATGTGCCCAGATACAATCACAACTTAACACAAACAATACTTTGATAGCAAGGCTGTAAAACCCTCAGGTAGTTAGCGTTTACAAGACAATGGATAGATATCGGTGCAGACCACAAAAATCTAAGATTTGCAAGACTAACGTCATGTAGAACATGGTGGATGATTAGTGATTATGAATGATACTGACATGACATAAATGTAGGCTTCTGAGTAAGAAGGTTTTGCTTCCCACTCTTACAAATCATTTCAGTTTAATTTTATTAAAAAGTGTTGTAACATTCGTACAGTCCCACTGTATATGTAAAGGTTGAAAGTGTATTGCATAGTTTTAAATATAGTTGAACCCTATTTTTCAGGGGACCAGAAAAAAATGGTGCAAAATCTGGGAAAATGTACCATGCATTATATGATGGAATCGCATGTATGAAAAATATCCTTTACTATTTGTTCTTAAGAGTATATCAAAAAGAATATTAAAATGGTAAATGGTAGATTCTTATTTTTGTGGGGTAATTTTGATGTGTACAGTGAATAAAATGCCTTGCGTGATTAACCTCTGCTTTAATTTAAGTGCGCTACCAAGGAATTGTTCATTGTAAAAATGAAAACTTTCAATAAAGTTATTTACCCAAAAATGTAATTTATAAAGTCTGGAGTGAGCTGATATCAAATATAATAGCCAAGATTGCTCCCAGCTTCTCTTGAAAGGAATAATTTATTGTAAACTGTATAAATATATGTGCAACATAAAAAATGTTCTAATATAGATAGTTAGCCAAAACAATGTAATGTATAAAGGCTGGAGTGAACGAATAGCCAGAACTGCTTTTCAGCTCTCTTATTGCTTACCAGTCATTAAAGTTTGACTTTTGGGGGGGGGGGGGGTTTATGGGTCGTAACTGTTTGCTTTGGAATATGACCTATTATCCAGAATCATCGGGACCTGTGGCTTTCCGGATAACGGGGCTTTCCGTAATTTGGATCTTCATACCTTAAGACTACAATAAAATCATGTAAACATTAAATAAACCCAATTGGCTGGTTTTACTTCCAATAAGGATTCATTATATCTTTGTTGGGATCAAGTACAATGTACTGTTTTATTATTACAGAGAAAAAAGGAAATAATTTAAAAGATTTTGGATTATTTGATTATAATAGAGTCTATGGGAGACAGCCTTTCTGTACTTCTGAACTTTCTGGATAATGGGTTTCCAGATAACGGATCCCATACCTTTACTGATTATGGTACCTAGTTATTCTATAGTTTATTAACATTTGGGATATTTCACCAAATTGACATCCAATCTTCATTCTTCCAGTTCTCTACTTTTGCTGTTTAGGTAGCTGAAATAGTATTTCAGCCAGGAGTCTAACAAGAAATATATCATATTTATCTGAAGGTTCCTTATAATTCACCAAATTTGTTTTAGTATTTAGAACATAAATAATGTTAAGCTTCATTCACCCATTAGCTGCAAATACCAATTTTTTGTCAGTACAACATCCTTATAAGATTCCTCTCCAGGTGGTCATGGTTGCAACGTATTATTGTTAAGTGCACAACGACATAGATATAATATAGATATATATATTACATGTTTTCAAAAAATGTAAGTTTTCTATAATGTTTTTTGATCTTTTCAACATATTTCTGGCTAACAAGAAATATAATTTACGTGCACAAAAACAGGTTAGGCAGTTATAATAAATACAGACGCACACTTTGCAAATTTAAAGACATTCTGATCATGTAAACTGCAAGACATACTCACAATGTTAGTGACATCTGGAGAGGCTCCATTCTGCAGCAGAAGGAGGACTATGTTCAAGTGACCCATGAATGCGGCCACATGTATTGGAGTGAGACCAGACTGTGAAACAAATCAACACTGATTTTACCCCCATGCACAAGACCAGCTAGGCTTCAGCAGAGATCAGAAGAAGGTGGAAAGGAAGGACAGGGAATATGAACATATAAACATAGAGTGGGAAAGGAGTCAAAGGCAGAAGTATAGGAGATATAGGTATCTTGAGCTAAGAAATTCTCCTCTACCTCTGTTATAGCTTGAATTGAAGCCCCATATTTCACTAGGAGTTCCATAACTTTGATACGATTTTTCTTGCAAGCAATGTGCAATGGAGTAAAACCATTCTGTACAGAAAAACACTGTGTTAGAAAAGCCCATGCACACTTCACACAAATAAATCATGCAGACCTCAGAAATGGGAAAAAAAAAATACTGTAACCCCACTGATTTTCCAGCACTTTCAAAATGACTTTTGCAGACAGAATAATGGAAGCAGTTTGAGTTAAATAACTTTTCAAGTAAACATAGAAATGGGTGTAGACCAAGCATTGAGAATAAAAGCAAAGCAATAAACGGTAATGGTATAGCCAAGTTTATGCTCAAAATATTTAAGTACTCCTAACAGTCATGAATGCAGAAGAATTTCAACTGTACCAGTGCACGAGCATTAGGATTTGCCCTTTTGTCGAGGAGCAGTTTGGTTACTCGATAATGCCCACAGTGAGCTGCAACATGCAGTGATGTCAAGTAATCCAGTGTTACATCATCAACTGGAGCTTTGTGCTGAAGCAGATGTTTGACACAATCAACATGGTCTCCCTGAGCAGCCATGTGAAGAGGGGAGAGTCCATTCTGCATTGAGGAAAGACAGCAATTACTCATTAGCTGAAGTAGTGGACCGTTCAGATGATGGAAAACACAGCAGTCTAGAAAGTCAGTTTTAGTTTAAGGATTTCTAGATTAATGATTTATTTGTTATATAGAAAAAAATACTTATAAAATATAAGGGTAATGTTGAAGTTAGAATGTAAGAATCCAAGGAAGGCAGGTCAATATACAATTAAACAGAGCAGCAATTTAGCAAATTCTTGTTCATAATAAATGTATTTATGTAAGTAGAAATCTGTTGTGCCATACTCCCCAGTATTATGAACAATATTTATGAAAGACTTGAAGTTTGTCTTTTATAGCTAGTTGCCTAGCTAAATTATTGAAGTACTTAAAAATGTAACCCTCACATTGGCTCCTTGGAGAGTAGTTAAATCTACCATTACTAACATTCTCCCCCAACATCACTTATAACTCTCTGCTATTGAATGCCTGGCATAAATTTTACAGGTTTTTTGACATTGCATGAAGTTCACTTTACAGATGCCTTTCCTGGATTAAATTTATTAAGGCTTTACACTGATGTTTTATGAAACCCAGGAACCATGACATGGAGAGTTAAAAAAAAGTGAGAAGTTAATGTGACAAGGGCCAACTAAGGAGCTGAACATTTTAAGAAATGCAATGAAAACAAATGGTGTTTATATAGCATTGCCTTAAGGCGCCTTTACCCTCACATAAGAAAAATGTCAATGCAAATACTATAATTCATGTCTCTGTGGCCATCTATGCAACCCAACTGGAAATAGTTTAATAGCACAGATGCAACCTGTGGAGTATTTGGTTCAATCTCCAGAGCTAATCAGTGCAAAATACTAGAACATAGTTTCTGCGGGGTAAAACCTAGGGGCTATGAGATGGAAGCTTAAATTGGGAGAGTAGGATGAGATGGGCTAAAGCTTGCCATAGATGCCCCGATATGCCACTAACTGGCAGGGCTATATTGGGGTAATCTGGACGATCGGCCCTATGGCCGAATGATCAGATTATGACAAGCGCATTGGACTTCCGACAGGTCAGTCGGAAGAAAATCCAACCTTTGCGATCGATATCGTGTCCAGATATTGGTCGGGAAGACCTGTCAGAAGCCCCCATACATGGGCAGATAAGCTGTCAAATCGGTCTTAACGACCAATATTGGCAGCTTTATCTGCCCGTGTATGGCCACCTTAAAAGTAGCAAAAAAAAGCATTCCACTATGCAATAAATTATGTTAATTATCCATATCCAAAGACAGCATGGCAAAAATTTAAATGTTTTTTTCATGACTGATTCCAGTAAGAAAGGTAATTCATGGTTTAGACTTGTTTCAACAAGTTAGATAACCCTCCAATATCCCCTCCACATTATTTTCCACAAAGAGCTTTGCCAAAACTATCCCACTGAGTCAGGATTTTTTAAAATAAAAACATCATGCCTTGGTCCTTGCAAGCAGCGGTGCTCCTCTTTCAAGAAGGATTTCTACCACCTGGTCATGTCCACTCCGTGCTGCACAATGTAATGGAGTAAGCCCATCCTAGAATAAAAACAAGACCAAAACAAATATCGGTTTATATTAGAATATTGAGATTGTATATACTTACCACATTTCCATTGCATAAATTTAACTATTTAGCTATTTTGTGTTTAGGTTCTAGTGCATTGATCCCCAACCAGTGGTTGGCAACAACATGCTGCTCACCAACCCCTTGGATATTGCTCCCAGTGGAGCTTTGAGTTTTGGTTGCATAAAAACCAGATGTACTGGCAAAGAGAGCCTCCTTTAGACTGTTAGTCCCCATATGAGCTACCAAAAGACAATCACAGACCTTATCTGGCACCCCCAAGAACTTTTTCCATGCTTGTGTTGCTCCTTAGCTCTATTTATATTTGAACGTTTAGGGACCCCTGTTCTAGTGTCTACACAACTCAACTGTTGATATTTTTGAAAAAATATTAGTATAATTATTAATTAATATTTTATTAAATTATGAATCATCATGCCCTGGACCACTCTAATTAATACTTTTTTGTTTTGTTAAACAGGTCTTAATTTAAGTAGCTATGCTGATTCAGACTTTTAACTCAATTATTTAAAGATTTTCTATTTTCAAAAGACTGGATGTAACTTTATCATGTTTAATTCATTCCTTGACAGAATTGTATGATCATAATATGTTCAATTATTTAAATGACTCCAAAACATTGCATACTTAAAAAGATTATTCTCCCTCCAATTTGTTTGGAATAGAGGTTTTCATGCTAATTCAGGAGTTACCAAGGGTTCTTACTCTTTGGCAAATTTATTAAGACCAGATGAGAAAAACAATAATTAAAATGAAAACAGCATGGTTCTCAGATATAGGTAGGAATAGAATTCTAATGGCCATATTTTGTCCCTAAAATGTACCGTAATTTCCTTTCCTTGAATGCTGCCACTATTTTAAGATGTAGTACACCATGGAAATTAGCTTTATCTGTATATTTGTAAATTGGCTCATTTATTTCTACACTGTCTGCTAGCACTGGGATCCTTAATTCAACTTTGATGTGTGTACTATCTGCATAGAGTTTATATGTTCACCATGTAACTCTGTGGGATGTTTTTGGTCATCCTATTTCCAATCTCAAAAAACAAACAACATTTTTGGCCCAAGATGAAACAGACTATAGGGATTTGATAGAAAGCTGGACAGGACAGGATAGGTGTGGACGATGAACAAACTCTGTTCTGTGTAAATGTGCTATATAAATAATAACAGTAATGCAGTAGTATAATGGTTATTTATATTCTTATAATAATTTAGTAGAATGTCTTATTCATTACCACACATATCACCCTTAAACATTTAGATCAAATTCATTCTAACTTTTTTTTTTGAATGTAGAATTTAAAATGTATCACTTTTTCACTTTAATGTGGCACTTCTATATCCAGCTGGCTGTCAACCATCCCAAAATGTATGGATCCCAAACTGGGTAATAAGAGTAATCAAATTGTGTGTCAATAATTTATACTTACTCTGGTTTTGGCATCAATTTGTCCTCCACGATCCAACAAAAGCTTTACCATGTTTGTATTTCCTCTTTTGGATGCAACATGCAGAGGGGTAATTCCATTCTGAAACATGAACGTTTGGGAAGTTAAAAACTTATCTTTGACCTTAAATATTTTAACCACATGCATTTTAAACAAGCAGTAAAATAGTTAATCTCACAGTTATTATGGGGTACATTTTCTCTTCATCTAACTCCACCGATGCAAATAATTTGATTCTAAAGTGGCTGCCGTATTTTTACAATGGTAGTTTGCCAACCTGCACCTGGCAAAATTATTGTTTCAACACACCTTTTTCAGAACTTCTTGAATTCCTAATTATAGCATTCTTATTTTATTGTCTAAGATGTAAGGTTTTTATGTCGGTAGTGGAGCAGACTTAGTATAGGACTTATTCTAACTGCAATGTGCCTTACCATCTAATAATATGGTTATGTATGGAATATATTCTTCTATGTTAATGAACAATATAAAATGAATTATTAGAATACAAGCATGAGTCTAATATGGGTAAGCTCCTTGGACACATATGCACAAACATTTAGATATACAGATTTAGATTTTTTTTATTTTCTTTTTAACATCATTTCAAAATCCTCCTGTGCTTGAATTTGATTTGAACCACAAGAAAGGTGTAGAAGACTAGCACTACTGCCAGTTGATTCCTCTCAAAATGTATCTGGATTGAGTAAATTTTATACTAAAAACTAATTTGTGTACAGGTATGGGATCCCTTATTTGTATCACCATTATCTAAACATATTCTATGATACCTATTATCCAGAAAGATCCAAATTACAGAAATGTCAACTTTCATTTTCCATTTTAAGCAAAGAATTCATAAAAAAAAATTAAAAAACATTTCCTCTGTAATAATAAAACAGTACCTTGTACTTGATCCTAAGCTGATTGAATCCATATTGGTGGCAAACAATACTATTTTAAGGTGATCCAAATTATTATGCTCCTACATTTTGTCACCTAAAGAATGTCTTTTTTCCAGTGTATCAATAGACTAAATTAAATGGCATCAGTAAACCAAGATGCCCTGTAATGTTAAAAATAATTTGTTTTATTAACTTTTTCAGAACTCATAGTGATTGATGTATAGCCCATTTTTAGTTACATCACATGGCATACCATCTCATAACATAAGCATGGTCAAAGGCAACTCCCATTTGGATTAATGCTAAACACTCCCATGGCTATTAGCTTTGAGTGGTTATTGATTTTTAAGATATTCATTGGTGTCTGGAAAGCCACCATTTACCTACAGGTTCAGCCCGTAAAGAATAACAAAGCAGCATTACAGCAGATAATGTCAAAGCAGGCTTGGAAGTTTATTTTTATGGGGGTTCTATTATTTTATAGATTTACCCTTACTGCAGTTATAGGTTCTTTTCTAGCCAATTCACATCTTGCATGCGGTTTTTGTGTTTACCCAGCAGTTCAATCAATTGAAAGTTGAATATTTAGGCATTAGTCATCCATGGTAGGTTATCTGAACTAATCAATGTTCTCTCAAGATAAAAAAAAGGCTTCTTAAAGGAATGGAAATGGTAAAAATGGTGAGAAAACTTAAAAAGACTTAGCTAATGACGATGGCTGATTTGTACATTCTTTGTACTATTTTGACACTAAATCACCTAGAAAATGGATACGTCTTCTATGAAAAGTCAAAAACAAGACTCATAACTGATACTGGTAACTACTGCCTCTTCTACTAGCAGTAAGTGCACTTTTTAATTCATGAGATGAAAAGTAGCTATTGATATTGCATTACTGAACTTGCAGGGCGTTCTCTTATATTCTCTGCATTCTAACCCTATATCTAGAATCCAAGGGATATTCATGAGATGAAAAGTAGCTATTGATATTGCATTACTGAACTTGCAGGGCGTTCTCTTATATTCTCTGCATTCTAACCCTATATCTAGAATCCAAGGGATACGTTATGATGGACTCACCATTTCCCCTGTCTGATCACAAGATGCTCACATTTCAACTCTTACTAACTCCCTCCTCACCCCCTGCTAATCCCCAAACACGTACCTACCGTGACTTGCAAGCTCTGGATGTGTTGCATCCCTCTTCTTCCTTTGACTCTCTTGACTCTAATATCTCAGCTATCTCCTGTCCTAATGTGGCTACCTCTGTCTACTATAGCACACTCACAACTGCCTTTAATAATCTTGCTCCTGTAAAAACTAAATGTGCTAGACCCAAACCAATTCAACCTTGGCACACTGCTCATACTAAAGAGCTCCAAAGACACTCACGTGCACTTGAGCGTAGCTGGCGCAAATCCCACTCAGAATCAGACTTTTGGATATACAAATCTGTCCTGCGCTCCTATAACATCAGTCTTTCCCAAGCCAAACAAACATACTTTACTTCACTCATTAACTCCCTTTCCAAAAAACCGGCACAACTTTTCTCCACCTTTAACACTCTCCTTTCCCCTTCTCCACCCCCTCCATGCACATCTGTCTCTGCTCAAGACATTGTTGAGCACTTCAAAAACAAAATTGACACTATCAGAAGGGACATTACACTACTCAACCCCACTAGGCTTCCACCACCCTCCCCCCACACTACCCAGTCTCTCCTTTGCTCCTTCACCCCTGTCACTGATGAGGAAGTCTCAAAACTTTTGGCCTCTTCTCACCTTACCACCTACCCGCTAGAGCCTATTCCTTCAAAACTTCTCTGCAATACCAATCCATGTCTATTCAAAGCCTTAACTCATCTATTTAATCTCTCACTCTCAACTGCACTACTCCCATCTCAACTAAAACATGTTCTTGTCACCCCCATTCTGAAAAAAACCCTCTCTTGATCCCTCCAGTCTTGACAACCTCTGACCTATCTCTATGCTACCTTTCATCTCTAAACTACTTGAGCGCCTAGTCTACAACCGACTAACCTCATTCCTCTCTGACAATAATGTGCTGGACCCCCTACAATCTGGTTTTAAACCACAACACTCCACTGAAACTGCCCTGACCTGGCTAACTAATGAACTTTTAACTGCTTGATCTCTCAGCTGCATTTGGTACTGTAGATCACCCTCTCCTCCTCCAGTCCCTCCATTCGCTTGGCCTTCGTGACACAGCCGTCCTGGTTCTCTTCTTACCTCACCAATCATTCCTTCAGTGTCTCGTGTCTCTTACAATGGAGTAGCATCTTCTCCCCTACCTCTCTCTATTGGAGTTCCACAATTCTCTGTCCTGGGACCCTTATTATTTTCCCTATATACTTCCTCCCTCGTCAAATTAATCAGCTCGTATGGTTTCCACTACCACCTTTATGCTGATGATATTTAGATCTATCTCTCCTCTCCTGATCTCAACACAGAACTCCTATCTGCTATCCCTACTTGGATGTCACAATGCTACTTAAAATGAAACCTCTCAAAAACGGAAATGCTTTCCTCCAACTAACACCAGTAACATCCTGGAAGTATCCATCTTAGTTAACAATTCCACTATCACCCCATCTCCCCAGGCCCAGTGCCTTGGGGTTATCCTATATTCTGCCCTGTCAGTCAATCCTCACATCCAGTCACTTGTTAAATCATGTCACTTTCACCTAAGGAACATATCCAAAATACGATCATTTATCACCCAAGATGCTGCCAAAATTCTAATTAACTCTTTCATCATGTCACGTCTAGACTATTGTCACTCTCTTTCAAGTGGCCTTCCCTGCTAGAGACTGCTGTCACCTCTCCAGCCCATAATGAACACTGCTGCTAGGCTTATACACCTCAGCAACCGCTCTTCCTCTGCCATGCCATTTTGCCAATCCCTGCACTGGCTTCCACTGCCCTTCAGAATTAAATTCAAATTAATGACCCTGACATTCAAAGCACTTCATAACTCTGCCCCTACTTACATCTGAACTCATCTCTATATACTTACCCAACCGCTTACTACACTCCTCTACTGACCTGCTACTCAACTCTTCTCTCATTAGCTCCTCACATGTTCACATTCAAGACTTTGCAAGGGCTGCACCACACAACTGGAATTCTCTCCCAAAGTCTGTCGGACTTTCTTCCAAACTTTCTGCTTTCAAGAAATCTGTTAAATTCCACTTATTTAGAGAAGCCTACCCTCACTCTTAACTACCCAATGCAATACCACTTACAGTACCACATCTCTCACCCACTTAACTCTGATCTGTGCCCACTCCCACACCTTGTGTATCATTCCCTTCCCTTTATACTGTAAGCTTTCTCTGCACAGAGCCTTCCTCACCTTCTGTACCTGTATTTATTGTGATGTATGTAACTATATATTTATTGTGATGTATGTAATTTAATTATATAATCACATTTACTTTACAGCGCTACGAAATATGTTGACGCTATAGAAATACATGTTAATAATAATTATAAGGGGCATTCTGTGATGCTGTTATAAACTAAAAAAGAATAACTAAAGAAGAGTACATTATTTTTTCTCTAAAATTATATTTTTCATCCACAGTATCCCATTCAGAAATGATGGCATCATTCCCAACAAAACTGTTTCTCAGAATTAATAAAAATGAATTACCCTTGCTGTAAAGTCCACTGCAGCACCTCTGTTGAGCAAAAGTGTGGCCACGTTTACATTTCCATAGTGCGCAGATATATGTAGTGGGGTAAAACCACTCTGCAAAAACACATGAAAGACAGGCTCAGGCTTTGCAGTGATGCATGTCATTATCAGAGTAAAACAAAATAAAAAAACTGTTAAGCATGTCAGCCAAATTACAAGAGAGACAAACATGGAGCCAGCTATAGATACACTATACATTATAGGAAGAAAGTTAGCTTGGAAATATTAACATAAAAACAATTAGTTTAGTTAATAAAAGTAAGAATGGAAATAACTATTAGAATCAAGAAACCAATGAGCAAAGAACACAATGGGAATGAAACATTATAATATTTAAGAAATACACGAGTTTAGGGAAGGTAAAAGTATTTGTAGAAAAAACAGGGGAAGAAAGAAAGTACTCAAAGACAGATGCTGGAAGGAGTGGGGCAATATTAAATGAGGGAATAAAAATATGGAAGAAAGAGGAAAAGATACAAGGGGAGCAAAAAAGGAAGGGATAAAAGAAATATGTAAAAAAGACAAAAAGTAAATAATAATATTTCACCCTAATTAATTGGTGGCTCCAACTGTAAGTGCTACGGTGCACCTTTTACATTAATAGTCATCATTAGTAAACCCCCAAGTCAAGGAGTAGAAATATAAACATAATACAAAATGGAAGATGTAAGAGAATTAATATAGGTTATTTTATGGTAGCAGAGTAGGTTAAACATATAAAACTGTATACAAAGCTTGAGAGACATTGACAGGATACAGATACGGATAAGCTGTACAGTTTTCTGTTTACTGCATTCAAAACACCCTTGTATAAAATATTAAATAACTTAAAAGCTAAAACCAAATGTAATAAAAACTGTTTGTGAAACTGATGCATTAAATACCACTACAGATTTTTCTTCTTGATGTAACATTGTGATTTAAAACATTTCATAATGCATACATGGTAATGATACAATTAAACTGCTACTACTTTATTTGACTGATACATGAGCTCAGCAAAATAATGTTAATCCTGGCAAGCTACAGGCATGTACTAAGTAGGACAGATCAAATGTCAATGGCTGAAGCAGCAGGTTGTTCAGTTATATACCTCAAAATATCCCATATCCGTTGGAAAATGCAAATTACAACATATAGAAGCTATTTTTTTTACTAAAAAGTACAGAAATTATTTGTTAACTATGGACATTCCCATAGATAATGCTTACTGCATTCATCTACTGGAGAACTCCATGTCCCCATTTTCACTGAATACTCTATAAGCATGTATAAGCTGAAGCTCATCCATTGGGTTCTAACAAGGGTAGCCTTTGATCAGATCCTAACTCCAGACCATATCAGTAGCGTTCAGTAAAGGATTTTCTGATCAGTGTATACAATACCAGCAAAGCCTCTTCTTTGGCTTCTTAAACTGTACACGGACCAGAAACAACCTAAAGTTGAGATCTCATCAGTGTGCTTCCAACCCCTGTGGGTGTCAGCCAATAGGACATCCTGTGAGAATGGAAACTCCAGAAGTAAAATTTAGACTTTATCCCAGGATTCAAATTAGGAAAAAAATATAAATTCTAATGTGACGCTAGTGAAACAACTTCCCTGGCTTAGAATATCCTGCACTAAACAGAAGAGCCCTAATAAAGAAGAAAAAGGTCCTGCAGTTGGGATCTTATCAGTGGCTATATAGGATGTCATTCCGGATGCCAACTCAGTGGGTAAGCTATTACAATGGAAAATGCAGTTGTAAAACTTGAATTTGTTCACAGGACTCATGATGGTTCCTGCTGTCTTGCATACAAATGAGAAAGAGGTTCCTTAATATCAAAGTGCTGCTCATTGTACTACATTTTCCTAAATCATACTAATTCCTTCATTACTCTAAACTGTATTACATTCTGGGGCAGATGACAAGGACAAGGGTGTGGAAAAGCAATGTAGCAGACAAGATAGAGTCAAAGTTAGGCTGACAGTTATTGATCTGTATATATCTGCAAAGGAAATGTAGAATTGTTGACATCCAAAGCTAAAACATAGGAAAATAAAACCATGCCAGCTTTCAGCTGAGCAAGCAGAAAGTTCATGTTAGGGGAGATGAGGGTTGTTGTGGCCGGCAACTGAACTGTGCTGAAACAAATGCTTCATTATTTTGAAATAATAATTTTATTTATCAATGAGTATATAACCTGCTACGTCACTGTTGCTCTTTATTACATTACAGTAATAATTAGATTCTTTTTTAAAGTCTCCATAGTATTAAGGCTCATATTCCTCCTACACTATGCGTTCCCTTTTCGCCAATTCTATCTGCAGTATCTTTTGTAATATCTCTAAATTGCTATTCCCTCAATTGTCCCTCAATCAATATTTTACACATTGCAGCAAATAATTACACTGTGCATCCTTCAAAAATTGACTTGGATATGATAGTCCAAACCATGGAGGCAAAGCTATAAAATTGCCTGATTTCTTTTTTACAGTGAACAACATCTTGTCAAACTAAAAATACAAGTTGCTCAACAAAAATTATAAGCAAAAAAAATCAGCATATGCAAGCAGAAGATGGCAGAATGTGGGGTAAAGATGCATGCACAAGAGAAAAGGAAAAATGCTGTAAGTACCTCTGTTGTCCTATTCACCATCATCTGAAGTAGCATAATTTGGAAAAAGAGGAAATATTAGTACCACTTACTTTGATTACAAAATGATTTGTGCTGCCAAAGTCACGTGATCTCAACAAAATGCCCTATATGCTTTCTTCTCAAACAATTATATCAATAGCAATATAAATGGATATGTAATATTCATCCAAATACTTTGGGGTAGATTTGCAAAAATTTGTGTGAAGAGATCGAAGTTCGATTGAATTTGATCGAATACCGATCGTACGATTTTTTCGGAGAATTGAATATGCAAATTTGGCATCTTCGATCATCGAATACCGAATATTCGAATAGATCAAATGATCGAATATTCGATCATTCGATGATGGAAGGATTTAAAATTTTAAAATCCTTCAAATGCCTACTTCCCCAGATTGAACCTACCAAATACCAATAGAAGCCTATGGGAACCCCCCCCCCCCCCATAGGCTTCTTTTGCTAAGACTTGCTCGAATACCATTCGTACGATCGAACGCCTCGATCGTTCGAATCGTACAAATTTTTCAGAGGCTCGAAGGCAAAAGTACGATATTTTCGTGAAATTGAACGATCGGTATTCGATACGATTTCATCGAGAAATCGAATATCAAGGAAATTAAAGCCTGAAACTATTTGAATGCTTATTGAATTTCGAAGAGATTCGAGGAAAATTTTGTAAATTTGCCCCTTAATATTACATTTTTCAGCAAGTTTAGTGACTCGCAGGCAAAATGTGTGTGTGTGGGGGAGGGGTAACTGGAGATCTGGAAGGATCCCTTTTTTTTCAAGTAGACAAAAGCAGACAAAAGCAGAAAGCATAAATACCTGACTCAGCTTGTATAAAACTACTAGCAGGATTCAGATGAATGCTGAACCAAATCCAAATTCTAATTTTCATATGTAAATTAGGGGCAGGAAGGGAAAGAGAAACCCGTATTATGAGTAGGGATGCACCGAATCCACTATTTTGGATTCGGCCGAACCCCCGAATCCTTCCCGAAAGATTTGGCCGAATACCTAACCGAATCCGAACCCTAATTTGCATATGCAAATTATGGGTGGGAAGGGGAAAACATTTTTTACTTCCTTGTTTTGTGCCAAAAAGTCACGTGATTTAGCTCCCTGGCCCTAATTTGCATATGCAAATTAGGGTTCGGATTCGGTTCGGCCAGGCAGAAGGATTCGGCCGAATCCGAATCCTGCTGATAAAGGCCGAATCCTGGCTGAATCACGAACCGAATCCTGGATTCGGTGCATCCCTAATTATGAGTGTAATTCAAAAATGTTTTACTTCCTTGTTTTGTATCGAATAGTCATGTTATTTTAAGGTTTTGGAATTAGTTCAGACAGGCACAAAGATTAGGCCAAATCTTGCCGAAAAGGGGCAAATCCTAGCCAAACACAGAACCGAATCCTGTATTCAGTGCATCCCTAACATTTATAACTATATTACTGTATATCATCCACTCCTTAAAAGCAATTGTATTTTATTAGTACCATGTGTGTTTAAGACATGCTAAAATTACAATATCAATTGTCTTGGAAAACAGAATCACAATCTATACCTACAAAGAGACATTTTCAATCATTGTTATTAAGAATGCACATACAGGCAGTGTAGTCTATAGAATGACAAATAACATGACATTAGCAGACCTTTTCTAAATTATAAAACCACTATTTTGCTTTTCAGTTGGACAGTATAAAGGGAGGGGGTATTAACATCCCTAGTTCAAGGCTTACCTTTGACTGCACGTCTGCATTGTGGTCATTCTGAAGCAATAGGGCTGCAGACTTTGTGTCATCCTTTCTGGCTGCAATATGCAGAGCGGGAAGTCTAACCTTGCCCTTGGTATCGTTCTCCAAAAGAATAGCAACCACCTGATTATGTCCTTGTTGTAGTGCGACTGCTAAAGGAGTGAATCCATCCTGAAATAACAAGCACCGAAAATGAATAATATTCACCATGTTGAATAAACGAGGATCATGGATAAAGGCCCTTATGTGGACCGAAACGTTGGATGCATATGTTTGACTAAAAGAAGTTTCACAATACAAGGATTGTGGGTCCTTCTAAACTATATACTATATATATACTATATATATATATATATATATATATATATATATAACCTAATAACTTTAACCATTTGAGCTCTGACAACATTAAGTTAATATTTGAAATATTGTACTGGTATTGGATCCCTTGCAACCCATTATCCAGAAAGCTCCAAATTACAGAATGGCCATATACCATAGACTCCATTATACTCCAAATTTTAAAAAATTATTTCCTTTTTCTCTGTAATAATAAAACGGTAGCTTGTACTTGTTGCAAACTAAGATACAATTAATCCTTATTGGTAGCAACACCAGCCTATTGGGTTTATTTAATGTTTACATGATTTTCTAGTAGATTTAAGATCCAAATTACAGAAAGATCTGTTATCCAGCAAACCCCAGGTCCACAGCATTCTGGATAATAGGTCCCAAACCTGTAATTATTACTATACCTCTGTGGCAGTGCTCTGGTTGGCCCCAGTTTCAAGTAAATATTTGACTACATCAAGGTGGTTCTCTTGTGCCGCCATATACAGAGGGGTGAATCCATTCTGGAACAAAAAAAGGCACAGGTAAAATAATTGGACAATTTTATATCAGCTAAAATGCATATTCCAAATATTATTATGCAGTTAGATGGAAAGAATAATTTTTAAAGCACACAAGTCAGTCCTTGGCAATTGTTTGGGATGTCTGTAAGAATGCCTATTCTACTTACTGAATCACATGTGCTGTGAAAAGTGGCTGGGGGGGTAGGCCATTGCAATGGGTTTTGAACTATAGCACTATGTCCTGAATTTTGCTCACACTGACTTCAACAACACTGCATTCATGAGGGCAGGGTGGGGCAAAGCACATCTCCCCTCCTAGCTGCAGAATGAATCGGTAATCTGGTACCCAAACAACTTTTACTCAGGGTTATAGAATTTTTGGGTTCTACTCAGATTTATTTGGGGGCCTCCCTTAGAGTATAAGACAGATATATATAAATAAGAATATGTTAAAATGTTTTCATAAATACATATGTTATATGTAGTGGCTCTTGGAAGAGTTCCTAGAGGCTGTTTGTTGTAGTTGGTGTATTTATAGGAAAACAAGGGATCTGCTTGGGGTCCAAGATTTCAGATTGACAATTTTGAAGTGTGGATATGAGTGCATAGGAAATAAAGTAAAAAATAATAGGGGCAGGCAGAATCAGCTATTTTTGCATTGTATGAAATAGGTTTGTAGGATGAAAGAATAGCCAACTCCTCAGTACACAAAGGCCACAAAAGGGATTTCTACAGTGACAGAAAAGGACAGATCCAAAGAATTAGTGCAAGGGTAGCATCAAACCCTGACAGCAAAACAGACATTGGGAGGCCCCATTATCTGTAAATATATTATCTTTCAGCTCTTGTACCCTGAAGGTAGGGTTACTGTTGTCAGTTTGTATTAATATACCTGCTATCTGCCATCAAAACACATGGAATGATACTGAGCTTTAAATGGGTGGTTTACCTTTAAATTAGCTTTTAGTATGTTACAGAACGTCTAATTCAAAGCAACTTTTCAATTGGTCTTTATTATTTATTTGTATTTGTTTTTTTTAATTATTTTCCTTCTTCTTCTGACTTTTTTCAGCTTTCAAATGGGAGTCACTGACCCCATCTAAAAAACAAATGCACTTAAAGCTACACAGTTATTGTTATTGCTAGTTTTGATTATTCGTCTTTCTATCATGTGTCTTCACCTCTTCATATTCCAGTCTCTTATTCAAATTAGTGCAAAGTTGCAAAGTAATTTGGACCTAAGCAACCAGAATGCTGAAACTAAACAGCTGTCTAATAAAAAGCTAAATAACCACAGATAATAGAAAATGAAAACAAATTGTCTCCAAATATAACTCTCTACATCATAATAACTGTTAACTAAAAGGTTAATAACCCCTTTAAAGGAACAGTTCAGTGTAAAAATAAAAACGGGGTAAATAGATAGCTGTGCAAAATAAAAAATGTATCTTATATAGTTGGTTAGCCAAAAATGTTATGTATAAAGGCTGGAGTGACTGAATGTCTAACATAATAGCCAGAATCCAACTTCCTGCTTTTCAGCTCTCTAACTCTTGAGTTAGTCAGTGACTTGAAGGAGGGCCACATGGGACATAACTGTTCAGTGAGTTTGCAATTGATCCTCAGCATTCAGCTCAGATTCAAAAGCAACAGTAATGACCCATGTGGCCCTCCCTCAAGTCACTGATTGCTTACTGCCTGATAACCAGGGTAACCAGTCAGTGTAAACAAAAAAGAGAGCTGAAAAGCAAGTAGAACTCTGTTCTGTTAGGCTGGGGACAGACAGGGAGATTCAGGGAGATTCTGTCGCCTGGCGTTTAATAGCAGGCGACAATCTCCCCGAACTTCCTTCTCCCTGTCCGTGGCTAGTTTAAATGGCAAAGCGCCAGCGCTGTGCACACGCGGCGTGGCAATTTCCGGAATCGCCCGAAGTCCGGAAATCGCCAGGCCATGTGTGCACAGCGCTGGCGATTTGTCATTTAAACTAGCGACGGACAGGGAGAAGGAAGTTCGGGGAGATTGTCGCCTGCTATTAAACGCCAGGCGACAGAATCTCCCCGAATCTCCCTGTCTGTCCCCAGCCTTAGGTTAGATTTACAGTCACTCCATTCTTTATACATTACATTTTTGCCTGACTAACTATATTGAAAACATTTTTTTTATTTTGCACAGCCTATCTATTTACCCAGTTTTTACTTTTAGACTGAACAATTCCTTTAAGCACTCTTGCCAGCTCCAACTGCTGCTCTGGATTGGGACCCAGCCAGGGCAAAGTCATTTACTTGTACCACCCCCTTAGACAGCAGCTTTGTGTATCCGTCTATGTGGTTTTACATGTATTGTCCATTGGCTTTCTATAAGACTTTCAGGCTAGCAGTCTTTTCTACATCATAATTAAATATGTTTTTGACACATATATAATTATATATTATATATAATATATACATATTATAAATATATAAAGGTATTGACAATGTATAAAGTTTCACTGACCTCTCACTAGTGCCATATGGCTGTGATTTACACTTAAACTGGCACACAGTGTTTCATGGCACCACAATCTAAAAAACCTGACACCGAAGGAGACTGCAAATATACAGTTAATATTTGTCTGCAATTTAAAACTGGCTTTGACTGCAAAGGTGTCAAAAGATTCAGATTGGTTAGGTTCCTTGTCCATGAAATTCTCAGCGTGTATCCGGATGTTGGATCGAATGTATCACACGCGTTTTGTCACCATATTTATTGTATGGGTTTCGTCTTACAGCACCCTTTCCACTCATTCCATTCAGAACACATGTATGAATTCTAAAGTACATGAGGCATAAAGATACAGGCACCAGATGAAAGGATTTCCTTTTCTCTCTCTCTCTCTCTCTCACTCAGAATTTGCATCTGTCTTTTTCCATCCACATGAGATTAGTGCACAAAAAACTGGAAAAGGACCTTAGGTGAAACATTACTCTTGGAAGCCATTTACGTCCCTAGCACTAAAACTGCTCAGTCACATAACCAATTTATATAGAGTTAAATCAGTACATACAGTAATTGTATACAACAAAAGGTAAACCAAAAGTATCAATTTAATGCTTTAAAACTATACAACAGTGGGTAAACATGAGAGAAAGAGAGCACATTTAACAATATGACAAGTTCATTTCTGCTTGTATAGTGACATTTCTTGTTTAATAACCATGTCCCTGTATGCCAACAAATAGTTGTTTAGTCATGTAAAGTATCAGCAACAAATAAATAATGACAATATTATGTACTGTCGCCCTACACTGGTAAAACTGGTGTATTTGCTTTAGAAACTCTTCAATAGTTTATATAAACAAGCTGCTGTGTAGCTACGGGGGCAGCCATTCAAAGCTGAAAAATGTGAAAAGGCACAGGATAAACAGCAGATAACAGATAAGCCCTGTAGTATACAATTCTTCTGGGATTCTTCAGAACGTATCTGTTATCAACTGTGTGTCATTGAATGGCTGCCCCTATGGCTACAAATCAGCTTGTTTATATGAACTATAGTTGTGTTTATGAAGCAAACACACCAGTTGTACCAGAGCAGGGCAACAGTACATTATTTTGTCATTCCTTTTAAACACTTTTCATTTTTTGGTGTTCCTTTAAGTAAACAAGATACTTCACCTTAATGCCATACTAGCACATACCTACTTCTAAATTATTCAAAAAGTATATAAAGTAATGTAGAGCAGCAAATATGATTCTTTCAACACTGGCGAAACGCGGAAGTTTGTGGTGAGTCTTTACATGGTTAAAATTTTAAGCTCATCACTAGCCAAATCTGTTTAATGAGCAGTAAGGGCATAGCTTACATTATAGAGTAGTGTGAATACCCTGTATATGATAGGAGGCAGTGTGAAGGCCAATGTGTTAGAAATACTTTAACTAGAAAATGTTTTTTAAACTGAGCTTTTGTCATTAGCTGCAGTTCAAGAACTGGTGGAACTAAGCCATTAGAAAGAGAATGAAAACATGGACTTAGCTGGCTCAAAGGGTATAAAGTCTAGTCTGGCCTTTGCAACACACTCTTTTTGGACAGAATATAGCAGCATAACGATAACAGTTTCTGCTATTCAAAAGTTTTGGCATTTCTAATTTGATGTTCATTTAGTAAGTGCCGAGTGTTCTTTGAGAATACATTCACTCACAAATGGAATGTGTGGAGTCTGCAGCTGTGATCACATTTACTGAAGTGTAGAGTACTGAATGTCTAGCTTTGCAGAGATGGAAGTTTGCTACAAGCTAAGCATCCAGTGAAACATGCACCAAGTCTGTCTCTTTGGGAAATGCTTTTTTTTTTCAATAGATAATTAAGAAATGACAGGCCAATTGCTAAAGGAAATATTTAAAACATGTTGACGTCTCCCCTTTTACAGTAGGTTTTACTATATGATGTACCTGGGTTCTTTACAAGCATGAGGTATGGTCAGATATCATTTCTAAGGGGTATAGCATTAGGGGTAGCCTCAACCAGAATAGGATCAAGACCTCCATGGGGGCCCCAACCTTCTTTACAGCATTTTCTGTAATGTAGAAGGTCTGTTCTAGGAGCCTTGACATCAACAGTATATATGTATCTGCCATTCCACACTACTGAGTGAGAAAGGACTAAAAGTGAAGTGGGCCTATGCTAATGGATATATAGGTTACTGCATTTAAAGGGAAACTAAAATCTAAAATAGACTAATGTTAGAAATCCTGTATTTTGTATACTAAACATGAACTTACTGTACCAGGATCCTAATTAAAGAAACTATGTATGCTTTAAAAGTTGGCTACAAGGGGTCACCATCATGTATATTTGTTAAACATCTATGCAAGACCAAGAACATGCTCAGCGCATGTCAAATAATATTTGCCAGAAGCCGATACAGCAAGACTGATTAATAATCTGCAGACTGCTCTGTGTCCTGTGTTGTCATGTAATCTAATGGAGATTTTCTAGTTTTTGTATTGTTTAATACATACTTTCTCCAACTCAGGCTGGGGACAGACAGGGAGAAGGAAATTCAGGGAGATTGTCGCCTGCTAAAAACGCCAGGCGACAAAATCTCCCCGAATCTCCCTGTCTGTCCCTACCCTTAAACTAATAATTCAATGAGAGTCTCAGTTTATCTGTTTAAATCTGGCTCCATGATCTTTTTCCCTGCCAGTGGAGTTGGAAACATTAAGGGCAGAGACAGACGTGAAGAATCTGGGAGATTCAGTTGCCCGGTGACTAATTGTCTCTTCTTCTGGCAACTAATCTCCCCAAAAAGCCGTCTAGATTCTAGTCGGTGGCCAGGTTTTTCGGGAGAAAAGGTGATTAGTCACTGGTTAACAACAAACTGCTTGAGTTCTGTACGGCTGGGAAGTAAGGTTGGCCCTGCTGTTCATAAGTACGATAGTTACCCTGCAGAGCAGTTAGGGACCGTCTGAGGTTTCCTATCCACAGTAGTCAGAGCAAGTAAATGAAGGGAGAATTTAACTACATACAAGTTTCTTATAAAAATGGTACACAATTTTAATTTAAATATATATTTGATAGCTTTCTGTTTCATTAAAGAAAGTAAAAATGGGATTTTATTTTTTGCCTTGACATCCCCTTTTATATTTTAACAAAATCTACAAAGTTTGCTGCTGGTCTGATCAAATTTAGCAACTCATGAGATAAAAGCACTTAACACCTGTTTAAAAGTAAACATTTTATTGGTTTCTATGGGTTACTGTACCTGGGCAAATCTAGTGTCTTTGACGACATATTGGCGTTAGTGTCTTATGTAACCCAGTGTGATATTTTCTTGACAACAGCAGTATGCCTTTTAGGATAGCCTACTGTATATTGTTAGTGCTGGTACTGCAGTCCACATATTTTACTACTAAATAAGCCTGTGCTACTATCTATTTCCTAACTCGTTTTGTGGGAACCACAGCAACACTCCAAATTCAGGGTTGGACAGGACCTGGAAAAAACACAGTGGACCCCGCTGATCCAGACCCGCTCCTTGCATGAAACCAGTCCCAGTTTATCATTGCCCCCTCTGACCTCCCACCACTGCAATCGCAGCCCTGAGAAGAGGAAACAAGGGACGCACGGGGAAGGAGAGGAGAAGGGGGGTTATGGTTGTGGTGGCTGCGACTATGGTTGGGGGCCCCTGAGGTGGCAGCAGTGGAGGGTCCCGGACCACACAGTCCGACATGCTCCCTTCTTAGAATTGACAACTCATCTACGTATTTCTGTAAGCATTCTAAAAAGAACTTCTCTGGTCACTATAGTCTGCGAAATCCAATATCTCCAAGGAAAACATGAAAGCAATGAGAACCCCATAACTATAATTGAAGCAATAAAAAAACATAATTTTAGAAGCACTAAAAGTATAATTTTGTCCAGCCATATACAAACAACATCATGAATTCAGCCTACAACATAGACACGACTTGAAGCCACAATGAAACATGTGTATGTAATTAAGTTGCAGTCAATCTATTTAATTTGCAAACAACACTGGCTAGGTTACATTGCTCTTGAATAAAAGATTGCAAAACTTCCACTTGCACTTGAACTTATAAAATGTTTTAATTTAGCATTGTTCTCTCTGCCCTAAGAACCTAAAATATAATTTTGGAAGCCAAAGGGTCAAGGAAATAACCTGCCCAAGCTCTCAATGATCACAAATAAAGAGCAGACTTTATTGCTTGAAATGCCTTATAGTATTTATTCACAAAAACTATGATCAACTACAATGATTTTTTTTTTCAGAAAAAGTAAGAGAAAAGCACTGCAGGAAAGTGAGGGTACAGACCAACAGGAAACTAGAGCGGTACCACCAGTACATTTTAGGGGCTGAAAACACCTTGTGTGCACAAGTCATTAATCCATGTAATTTAATACAATTTATAGAACATTGCCTGACCAAGGGAAACTCTGAGGATGACTGCTGAGATGTTCTAAAGCACACAACCTATGTACTGTATTCTTTAAAAAGCATAAAACTGTCCACATACTGTATAATACATTATATTTGGTCTGCATCATTCCAAATGACCTCTGTGCCAGACAAGAGTTAATGCCTTTACCCCATGGAACATTACTAGCAGAATGCCACATTAATCCAAGAAAAATCCCTTGGGGCTGAGTTAGCCACCACTGAATGAAGATTTCTCCACTGACAAATAACTGGTGGCTGTCATCATACTGTATTTTAAACTCTAAAGTCAGTAATGACAACAATTTTAATCCTGCTCACGCAGCAGCCCAGATATCCTGGCACTGTATGATCTCTAGTGAACAATGTGAAAGACTTCCTAGCCGCATCACATTGCAGTTATTCTGCAAGTGGTTCATTTACGGAAAGACAAATCCTTCTCCTGTATAGAAACCCCAGGAAAATCACTGCTTTGGAACACTGACAAGAGTTCCTCCTGTGAAGTCTGCAGTCATTCCTGCAAGATTAGGGTTGACACATATATCTGTCCCCTGTCCTGTCTGTCCCCCCTTTTCTTTGGCTGTTTAATACCTACAAACAACAGCATGTTGTAAATGGAATAAATTGGCTACATTATACCATACCATTAGAGAATTCTATCATTTTTAGTGGCAGTTCTGCAAAACATTGTTACAGCTACAGCTATTTTAAATCTCTCCTCCTCCAAGTCTGAATCATATTGAAGTCATGCTATCTATAATTCTGTTTAGAAAAGAAGCATAGCTACCTTTTGCTTTAGAATAAAAATACAGTATTTCAATTAAAATCAATTATTTTATCCCAGCAAATCATATGAGAGTGTTTTAATAAAATGTCAAGATCTTCAGACACAGTCAACAAACCTACCTGAGACTGAGCATTGATGTTAGCACTTTGCTTGACAAGTATCTTGACCACCTCTGCTTGTCCAGCCAAGGAGGCAATGTGTAGAGCTGTGTTTCCTTTCTGTAACACATGTTACATACCTTATGATCATCTTATACATCAATAAATTCAATTAAGTTGAAGTCTAAACATATAGGTTCTGACCAGTGAATTTCATTTGATTAAGCATCTATAAGGGCAAGAGGGTTGTTTTGTATCAGCCATTAAAAGCTTTCTATCCACCATGGATCTCTTCCTGCTAACATAATTTAGATAATTAGATTAACAATACAAAGCCCCTCTGTTTTATTAGCTGGAATCCATGATGCAGGAGGATTATTTGTGCACTAGTGATATCTGTAAATTTCTGTTTTGCAAGGACCAAACATGGAGTAGCTTCAAACTCTGTTTGGTCCATGTTTAGCTCAAGAAATAACAAAAGCCTAAGCCTAGAGTACAAAAGTAGGTTCTGCATATGCCGTATTTATTGCACTAGTATTATACAAGGGGTATATGTCTTTTTTTATAAATTGAACAGTAATAAAACAAGTGAAAAATAAAAACTACTGAAAAAATTTTGTGGGATGAGAACTTGTGTATTTGAAAAAAATAATAGTACATCATCAATAAACCAGCTATCCAGAAAGCCATCTCCCATAAACTATATTTTAATCAAATAATTACATTTTTCTTTAAAAGATTTCCTTTTCCTCTAGAATAATAAAACAGTACTTTGTATATGATCTTAGATACAATATAAATAATCCTTATTGGAAGCAAATCAATTATACTGAATTTATCTAATGTTAAATATTTTTTTTATTTTGCTCTTTCTAGACCATCAGTGATCAGAGTGTGGCTGTCAGTCTCTGTGAGGATTTAGATTAACAACAGCTGACTGTTTGCACGTTATGCCCTAGACCCACACAAAATATTTTCATACCTTAGTTGCAGAATCCACTGCAGATCCTCTTTCCATTAATTCTTGCACAAGGTCAATATGGCCCTCTTTGGCAGCAAGGTGCAGAGCATTGAGTCCATTCTGTAAAATAAAATGTTAAGTAAGAATGTAGATGTATACTCCAAGGAGTTAAGATGAAAAACACAGTATCAAATGGCATCATAGCAAAATTAATTTATAGCTGTTGCATTAATGATTATGTGATAGCCAACAACAAAATGTGAACTATTAGGCTAGGGCCAGCTGATTCTCTGCAGGTGGAGAATCTTCTGCCCTGGTGCGCACCAAGCCTTTTGGCAGATTTAATTGAAAAAACACAACATTGTGCATCCGCTGCATCTGCCTGCCTTTTTTATGGTAGAAAGAAAGAAAGAAAAAGAGTCGTATTATTCCCATACCATTTGTCATTCTTAATAAACCATGAGAAAATACTTTTAGCTTGGTTTGTTGCAATATGAAATCACTATAATTCCCCTCTTGCCTTAGAGATACAGAGAATGCTCTTGCAAAAGGATCTGACTTTCACCCAAATCTGCACCCAATTAAACTGACTGTTGCCTCTAATAATTTACTGCTTTAGATCTGCTACACTTCATACCCCCTCACATGCTGTGTACCATTCATTGAATAAGGATGCTGGGAAAGTTAATTAAAAATGCAGCCAATTTAAGAAATACAAACAAAAGCATTAAGTGAATGCAATTCAAAGTACCAGTTATGTGATCATGCAGTACACATCTGTCTGCCCCCACAGGCTTAAATATAGCACTTAATGAATGAACATTTTAGGAAATTTAGACAGGCTGTTTCAGCCATAGGGAAAATCCACGTCATACTGCAGTAAGTGATTGTAAAGCTCCTATACAGAGAGAATAATTCAGCTGCACTATTGTTATTGTAAATATTTACTAATACACTTTACAAAGCCATAAAAGAATCAGTTAATAAGACATGCAAATGCTAATTTCAGGAGTACAATCAATAATTCAACAGTATGTATCTTAACCAGTAGGTGCTAAGCTTGAATATATATATATATATATATATATATATATATATATAGTCACATTTTTAAAATGTTGCCACTATTTATGGAAAAATACTGCCCTCTCTATCTTTGTTATATTTGTATCTATTAATAACACTGGCATCAAATGGCATTTCAACTACTCCACTCTGCTGGACCTTACCGAGTCCCCTCTCCCCAGAGCCAAGTCTGCTCCCCCACTGTAGTTAAGCCACTGAATTTAGGCTGTCAAATGAGAGGGTGTGAAACCATTGAGAAGCTGCAAGCACAGGACAGCTCATAAGCATTCCACTTATTTTAGTCAATTGGTCTATCCTTATAACAGTAACATTGCACAGTGGGACAGGGCTTTAGATGTGCCACAGAGACCCAAAATGAGCACCTTATGAATGACAAATAAGACACTTCTAAGGAGACGCCAGTATTCCAATAACAATCAGCTTCCTTAATGGCACCCACCAGAAAATCATTCACAAATACAGATCCTTGCACCCCATCACAAAGATCTGTACTTGACAGCAGTGCACACAACAGTCTGCAAATTTAGGGATTACACCCACTTTGCTGCCAGTGTAGTATACAGACATAGGAGCATGAACGGTGAAAGATTGGAGGGCACCAAAGGGTGCCTAGTGAAGGTGCCTGGGACTGGGAGGAGGGGTGGTCATATGGGAGCTGGGAATTCTGGGCAGCATAGTCCTGAAAGGGATTGGTGGGCATCGGAAGTGGAGGGTTGCTATAAAGGGAAGAAGTGCCTTACCATCTTCCTCTTCCCTTCTGGATCCTGGAGTGCTGGTGGAGCTGCCCACCCACCCTCCCGTCAGTTACAGTTGTCAATACTTGTTACTTTGTATGTATATCTTGTGTTATTCAAAAAGTATACATATATATTGTCATGGTGTTCCCAAGTGGTTGTATTTGTTTGTCACAGCTGGCGGGATAAAAAACTGTGTCCTTGCCATTTGTTATCAATGCTGTATTGGCTTTACCTTCATGCCCACCGCGGCCACGGTGGCTGGCATTTGGATAATTGATCTGTGGTGATGTAATGGCAAGTTTTGTTGGTTTACGGTTAACAGAAAGAATAATAACATGTTAAAAATAAAAGCTGTGGCTAGGGTTGCCACCTTTTATTGAAAAAAATGCCGGCCTTCCTATATATTTAACTTTTTTTCCTATTAATAACATTGGGATCAACCATCAAAAATACCGGTCAGGCCGGTAAAATACCAGCCAGGTGGCAACCCTAGCTGTGGCCGACCCTCACCCATTCAAATGGAAGTCTTTCTCTCCCGTGTGTTTCTTTATGGTAGTTTTAAAGTGGACCCGTCACCCCAAAAAAATATTCAAAATCCTATTTTATCACATTAGTCAAGCAAAATGAACATTAATTATGCTATATAAATTATTTTAATCTTGTTTTCTTCAGTCTGGGAATTCATAATTATAGCCAGCAGGCAGGAGCCATTTTGTGGACACTGTTATTAAAGTGGACCTGTCACCCAGACACAAAAATCTGTATAATAAAAGTCCTTTTCAAATTAAACATGAAATCCAATTTCAAATTTTTATTAAAGCATTCATAGCTGTTTTAAGCTTGTTTAAAAATCTCAGCTATCAATCAAATATTGTTTGCCACTCCGCCTCTATGCCTAAGGCAGATAATTACTTTCACTTTCCATTCAGCACTTTCTAGATGTCACTCCTCCCCACACATTCCCCTAGTTCTCTTAACCATTTAATTGTGTAGCCAGGACATGGGGATAGACATTGGGTCCCCCATTCTGGTGCACAAATAAGATTCTGAGATGATGCAAGGCTTGCCTTAATAACAGTGTCCACAAAATGGCTCCTGCCTGCTTGCTATAATTATGATTCCCAGACTGAAGAAAACAAGATTAAAATAATTTATATAGTGTAATTAATGTTCATTTTGCTTGAATAATGTGATAAAATAGGATTTTGAATAATCTTTTGGGGTGACAGGTCCACTTTAAGGTAAGCCTTGCATCATCTCAGAATCTTGTTTGTGCGCCAGAATGGGGGATCCAATGTCTATCCCCATGTCCTGGCTACACAATTAAATGATTTAGAGAACTGGGGGAATGTGTGGGGAGCAGTGACATCTAGGAAGTGCTGAATGGAAAGTGAAAGTAATTGTCTGCCCCGCCTCTATGCCTAAGACATCAAGGAGTGGCAGACAATATTTGATTGGCAGCTGAGATTTTTAAATGAGATTTTGCTTTAATAAAAATGTGAAATTCATGTTTAATTTGAAAAGGACTTTTATTATACAGATTATTGTGTCTGGATGACGGGTCCACTTTAAGTGTAATAGGTTGCACAGAGGTCACACATGCCTCCTCACAGTCAATACTTTTTTATTAGATTACTAAAAGGAGCTATGGTCATCTTAATAAAGTTATGGGGGCCCTTAAAAGATATTGCTATGGAACTCATTAATTTACACCACTGTCATGTGCATCATTATTATTTTATTTTTCAGACACAGACAAAAACTGAAGCTTGCACTTGGCATGCACTTGGTATCAACCATTTTTCCCTTAGAAAACGCATTAATGGTCATTATATTTTTGTGCATTTCTTCAATAGCAAGAAGAGAAAAGGCATAACATGTTGCTGTATTCAGGCTATGCAAAGAGCCTGACATATTGTCCCTTTGACTGCTGCTTCACCCACACTTCTGAGGTTCTGGGGGCAGGTATGTGAAAGAGACAATATTCACAGCTGGGATAGAACTGGCAAGATACATAAAACAGGTTAGTTTATCTGGGGAGATACAGAACTTCATATTTGAGCTAATCAGAGAAAAGATCTGATAGGTAATGAATACTGAACATTATTACAAAGACAAAATAAAAGGAAGAAAAGAGCCAACATATTATACTGTGCCATGCTAAATTGGAGCATAAATAAAATAATCACAACTGTATCGGAGATGATGGAGAAACGCTGTTACAGTAGTAAGGGCATAGAATCTGTGGAGTAGTTTAATAGTTTACCATTTGACCATTGCAGATAGTCACATGCTTTCTATTTCTCTAAAATAATTTTGTTGCATTTTTTCCCCTCCCATGTTTCTCAGTAGTAGCTCAATATACCTGGTCGCTGACTCTCTAAACTGCATTATTTGCTGGCGTTTCCAAGCAGTGGCAAGTTCAGCCACTACTGAGCATACTATCTGAATGTATTCAATACTAAAGGGTAGGGATAAACAGAAAAAAATCTTTTACTTCTGTGTTTTATGACAAAAAGTCATGTGATTTTAAGTATTCAAATTCAGTTCAACCAGGCATGAGCATTTGGTTGAATCCGAATCCTGCTGAAAAAATCTTGGACGAATACAGAACGAAATTATTGATTAGGTGCATTCCTAAAAAATAGAAATTAGAGACAATTTTAAATAGCAATCATTTGTGTTGTGCTACTTGAAAGAAATGTTTTTGTAGGTAAACTATTCCTTTAATTTATAAAATGTGAAAACATTGAATGGTAACAACCGTGTGCTTTTTTTGTACTTTCTCTTCAGTTGTGTGTACAAATTGCCATGAAACCTGATGACACAACTTGAGAGCTTACCAGTCTGAGTTTTTGGGTATCTGAAGTATTTAGGTGCATGTGAGTGCATGTTCAGTGCAAAAAAAAAACTGGGTAAATAGATAGGCTGTGCAAAATAAAAAATGTTTTCATATAGTTAGTTAGCCAAAGATCTAATCTGAGACTGGAGTGACTGGAATAGCCAGAACACTACTTCCTGCTTTGAAGCTCTCTTGGTTTCCACTGAGCTGCATGATAAGGATCAATTGCAAACTCACTGAACAGTTATGTCCCATGTGGCCATACATAAAGGAGAACTAAACCCATACTTTAAAAAAAACCATCCCCCAGTAGACCCCGCTCCCCCCCAACCTACTTGCTACTCTGGGCAAATTCCCCTAACTTTTTACTAACCACTCGCAGCAGATTCACTTGTCACTGCAGCCATCTTCTTCTCTTCGGTAATCTGCGTGTATTGCCACAAGATAAGGAAGGGTTTACTTATCCTTTAAAATCAAGGACTAACTCAGGGTTAAGAGTGGAAAAGCAGGAAGTAGTGTTCTGTTCTGTGAGACATCCAGTCACTCCAGCCTTTATTCATTTCTGGCTAACTATCTTTTATTTTGTACAACCTATCTATATATATATATATATATATATATATATATATATATATAGTCCAAGCGAAAATAGGAACGCACAACCAAAAGGAATTTCCAAAAGCTGGGTTGCAGTCTTTAAAATTTCAAACAGCAACATCAATGACGGGCACACCATAATGAGTCAAACTGGAGCAGAGGGTCAAATTATTTGAGGTTTATTTGGTGGACCAATGTATCGATTCTGGACAGGAATCTTCGTCAGGGTGAGAAAGTGCCCAAACACAGACAACATAATCTGTGTTGTTACAGTGCTGTTAAAGGGGAAAAAAAGCACAATACCGTCAATAGCCTCCTTACCTTATTGGGATACCATAGTTTACAGAGGAAAAGTACAGCAAAACTGGAGACAGCATGGGCAAACAGTGCCTGACAGACTCGAGCGCTCGTCTCGCTGAGTCTGTCAGGCACTTCCGGGTTGCCGGTTCACCACTGCAGAGACTGAGGACGGGTTAGATATAGCTACAAGACATATTTTCATATAAAAAAAGAAAGATTTTTGTACCTGGTTACAAGTATTGATGTCTATGCCCCCTTTCAGGTACTCCACAACTTTGTCCAAATTGCCAGATCGTGCAGCTCTGAGGAAGCTTGCATTGCTGTCTGACTGCAGAAAGGAAAACAACATTACATGTTACTAACATGGCAACATCCAGAAACAGGGTCGTTAACTACAGAGGAAGCAGACCCTGCGGCTGCAGGGGGGCCCAGGAGGAATAGGGCAATTTCAATATATAGTGGTAAAACAGGACAACTTCCGCATATTTTGGGGGCCCTAAAATAAATTTGCTGTGGGGCCGAGTAACATCTAGTTACACCAATGTCCAGAAGCTTATATGTCATCCATTTATACAATGAAATGGGGCTACTGTACAAAAAATGCTTTAACTATAATTAAAGGTTAATTTTTGTAAATGAACTAAGTTAAGAAACAATACTTAAGAAAGGTTTAATTTGGTCCTTATTTTTTTTTTTTTTTTTTTTTAAATATTTGCCTTCTCTTCCCAGCTTTCAAATAGTCACTGACCCCATCTAAAAAACAAATGTATTTGTACTGCTACTTTTTATTAGTCATCTTTCAATTTAGTCCCCCTCCTGTTCCAATTCCAGTCTCTTATTCAAATCAATGCATGGTTGCTAGGGTAATTTAATTCCAAGCAACTAGATTGCTGAAACTGCAAACTAGAGAGCTGCTGAATAAAAAGCTAAATATGTAAAAAAAAATTAGCAGAAATCAATTATTTTCTCCGTGAAGCTTTATTAGCTTATTTATTAACAGAAGTTAGAGAACTGCATTGCAATAGAGACTGTTCCAGAACATTACTAAAAGGTTTTATTATTGAGGTAGGCAAAAAGAAAGTATTATTTCCCCCCAAAAGCTATAAAATGATATTATATAATGCTTGACAACATACTGTAGAGAATAATATAGTGTAGGTGCATTTATATAGATGAGATACAATGTTTGCACAAGAGGTTACAGTATTTCCCAGTAAGACAGGAACACTTTTTCAGCAGTAAAATCCAAAGGTTAAACTGTACACCTTGTTCCAAAGCTTGTAATGTACAGTACATCATTTCAGTTAGCTATGGAAGGTAGTATTTCTATACGTCTCTGTCTTTTTTTTTTTTTTTGCAATATTATTTCTGCTAGTGATGCACCAAAACCAGGATTCAGTTTGGGATTCTGGCTTTTTTCAGCAATATTAATTCAGCAGGATGGCTGAACCGAATCCTATTACAATGGTTTAAAGAGACGCGGTGGTCCAGAATAAATTGTGAATGACCCAACAAATACTGAAAGTGGTCCGGGTGCACCAGACCCCCAGCTTTAGGGAGCAGTACCTCAGACAATGTGTAGAAGAAACAGGGCTGACCGGCAGTCAAACTGATCCACAGGACCATAGAAAGTCAATTAAAAATATTTTTATTTATTCAAAGTTAAAAAATGTATATTGCATCTCCATCCACCCTACGCGTTTCGCACCCATATATTCATATATAGAACGACTCGAACTATTTTAACCATTCGATCAAATTTTTTTATTTGATCAAAAATAGTTAAAACCAATTCGGTAGGTTTAATCTGGCAAACTAGGCATTTATTCGACTGTAGAATATTCGGATAGAATTTTATTCGAATTATTCCAATCATTCGATTTGATCGAATTTTCAAAATTCGATGGTCGAAGTGGTCTTCAAAAATATTCAAAAATGTTAATCTTTTTCAAATTCGATCGATTTTCAAATCATTCATGTGAATTTGATAAATCTGCCCCTAAGTGCATCCCTAGTTTCTGCAACTGAAGCCAAATGCCTCAGTGAGTAACACAGGACTTTAGAAAGGGTCTAAAGGGTGTAATGGAAGGAGTCAGTTAATGTGTGATGATACTGCAACATGAGTTGTGGGGAGATCAATGAGAAGGCGAGTAATCAAGTACAGTCTCTAGCTGTGCTATGGATGCAGAGATAACTCACATTCTTGAGCAGAGCACATGTCACATGCAGGGGTGTAGCGTGTAATCGCTCCACAAATACAGAGGACTGTAAAATGGGGAATGGTACTGAAGAAGAGGGAAGTAATCTTGTGAGTGACGTTGGATTATAGAATGCAACACTGGGACCTCAAGAGAAAAAGAGCACATTTACTATATATATATACAGTATATATATATATATATATATATATATAAATATATATATATATATATATATATACACACACACACATATATGAGCCTTAACTGTAAAAAATAAGAACTTACACTTTCTCAGGTATTAATCGAATTAATCAAAAGGGTTAGAAAATGGTTAGTAGGTAATATAATGTATCTGAAAAAAATTGCTTAAATTGGAATAAAAGTGTACATTTCGTTATGTAATAGTCTTTCTAGGACAGTTATATTGCATTGAACATAGCAAAAATAAACCCATGTTTTAGATGGTTTTGGGGATGGTTGTGGGACCTGAGAAGATTGTTCTTTATGTACCTCTATATCTGTGTGTGTTACATTATACTTCATGCCATCTTTTTTATGTGGTGCTTTTGCCTAAGAACAAACACGCAATTTCTAGCACAGAAACCAGCTGACTGATACTATTATTATGTATACATGAAATATTCATTCTCATTTTACCATTAGCTTTTACCCAAATGACCTGCTTTCCATATCAGTGCTGACAAAATGTGACAGCATTTAAATCTGCAGTGAGACAAATGGTCTCCATCTAGGTTTTATCAAAAAGTACAAGACTGCACAGCTTTAAATGGAGACTATAACAGATTCAGTCTTTGCTCAGTATTGCCTTTGCCTCTGCAATTACTTTTTTTTCTATAATTTTATGAGCATCTTCATGAAAAGAATTTAAGTACAGTCATTATTCTCCATTTGAGGCAGAAGTTTTTGGTTCAAACACCCCTTTAAGATAAAGGATTAGGTTAGGCGCAATAACAAAGTTGCAGACATCTTTCTGACAAATCTGCTTCATAAGTAATTCACATTTGCAGGATTATCTAGGGCAGCAAATACTGTAAGTCTCTATATCTATAACTTCTATCTCACCCTAATTCACCCTGGGCTTCCAGATGTTTCCACCTTAACTAAACCTTCAGACTGAACCTGGGACCCACAGTTTTAGGGAAGACTGGAAGGAAAACTCTTGACTTAAAAAAAAAAAAAAAAAGTCTTATAAATTTATTTTGCAGACCACTTCTCATTATAAGAAAAATGATCTGAATCTGATACTGTGTAATGTTTAGTACATTCCATTGGTGTTGAAAATTCTGATTTGGATTATTATTTGTTTTAAAATCACTAAAATTTATTTTGATAAGTTGAGGAAAACACAGTGTAACTTTGGGGATTTTTTCAAACATTTTTTGGCCCTTCCACCCGGTCAACTCAATCATCCCTGTTCCTGTGTCCCCCAAAGCTTCATCTCAGGGTTGCCACCGGTCCGCATTTCACCTGGACAGCCGGTTTTTGGAAGGGTGGCCCGGGTAAAAATTCCTGTCCGGATTTCCAAATTAGGAAATACGGACAGTACATTGAAGTAAACAACATGGCGATCAGCCAATTTCTTATTGCCAAATCATCAGTCCTGCCCCTGACATCACCTGACCTGCCCCCGACATCACCCACAGCAGCCCTGATGTCACCGGCCCATCCCCCCCACATTACCAGCCCGCCCCCTGCCCATTTTCTCTGAGGAAAAAAAAGGTGGCAACCCTACTTCCTGTTTAGCACTGGAAAAGCAAATACTATAATCATGTAATTTATTTCTTTAATTCCTCCAGGTTTGTCTTATCTATATAATTATCAGGCAACAGCAATGCGATATAAAGGATTTCATACTACTGAATTCTTTTGGGTGGCATTGAACTAGAATCAAATGACAGTTTATCAAAATGACAGGATACTACATGTTAAATCAATATTTGACTCATAAATACCCTTAAAAAAACAACTCGACCTTTGATAAAGAACCCCCCTTAATGTACAAACAGAATTGCAAATTTGTATTCGGTCTGCAAATATCCATAAGAGCTTTTTAAAGTGTTACTGACACTAAAACGCTACTTTTTAAAATATGAATGTACATTAAGACCTATACTGTAATTTTTGCTGAGAGGTTTGTTTTTGTGAGTAATTATTAGTTGACGTTTCTAAACCTGACTGTTTTGCCAACTTGACTGTCCCATCTCAGCCTGTTTGCAATGATAACGGACTCCTACTTTACAAATATGGCAGCCCCCTCATACAGGAACATGGGGCATCAGACAGGTAATGTAAAAGCATCATGCAAATACTTTATGGCAAAGTTATAAATTGCTTTCAAAGGCAATATTATAGCAGATGTAAAAAAAAAATTTTGATGTCAGTATCTCTTTAAGTATGGCTTATTGCAAATTGCAAATATTGCTGTGTTTGAGTCACACCACGACTTTGGTGGTAGAGAGAATATTCACAAAATAGTTTTACTGTCAACGCTATTTTCACACACAACAACCTTGCACAGTGGCTGCACTCATGCAAACACCCGACTCGTTTGCACGCCACTTGTATGCAATGTGAATAATTACAATCTGATTTAAAATCATCTTTGCATTGTGGCCTTTATATTCTATATCTACAGTATATTGTTTCTGAAACCCCCCCTCCCCTGTGTAGGCTCCCCTCCCTCCTCCTCCCCCGGGCTACCAGCCCCTGGGCAAATGCCCCTAACTTGTTACTTACCCCTCCTTCCAGGTCCTGTCCAGCACACAGACACCTTCTTCTCTCGATCGCTCTTCTTTCTGGATTGACCAGCGTTTTCTGGCAGGTGTGCCGTACAAGGGATTATCTGGCGCTGAGCTACTGCGCATGTGCTGAAAGTCACAATGTTTCCAAGAAAAGAAATCGGAAACTTTGTGACTTTCGGGCACAAGTAGTAGCTCCCAGCAGATGCCTCCAACTGCGTACACGCCCGAAAGTCGGCTCTGGCAAATCCCTCGTACTGCGCGTGCACCAGAAAACACCGGTCAATCTAGGAAGAAGAGCGATCGAGAGAAGATAGTGCCTATGAACTTCGCTGGACAGGACCTGGAAGGAGGGGTAAGTAACAAGTTAGGGGCATTTGTCAGGGGGGGCAGGTAAGCTGGGGGGAGATGGGAGGGGGCCTACACAGAGTTGGGGGGAGGGTTTTTTTCAGAAACAGGTTGAATTCTCCTTTAAACTCAGGTAACTGACAGCAGCACAGGGCATGTGTAGTGAATCAGCAGAAAAGAAGATGGGGAGCTACTGGAATCACCTTGTGAGACACAGACATTTACTGCTAAAGGGCTATGGTTGCTTTAGACAGCCCCAAAAACATAATATACATTTCTGTGCTGCTTTTTTGTTTGACTTGACAGTAGCTCTTCTGTTTTATCTCCCAATCAGTTCTATACCATGTAGGGATGCACCAAATCCACTCTTTGGGATTCGACCAAATCCCCAAATACGTCATAAAAGATTTGGATATGCAAATTAGTGACAGGAAGGTAAAAAGTGGAAAAAACATTTTTACTTCCTTGTTTTGTGACAAAAATGTACACAATTTCCCAGCCTGCCCCTAATTTGGATATGCAAATTAGGATTTGGTTCGGTCAGTCACAAGGATTCGGCCGAACCGAATCCTTCTGGAAAGGCCAAATCCTGGATGAATCCTGAACCGAATCCTGGATTCGGTGCATCCCTAATAACATGGCATGAAATAATAATGAAAGGCTTTGATACTAAATATGGTGATTTTAGGACCTTGGAATGTACTGAATTTCTACACATGGAAAGCCCCATATGAAATAGTTTCTTGCAAACAATGTACTATTGTAAGCATACCTCTCAACTGTCCCTTTTTAGGAGGGACAGTCCCTCTTTTGAGAGCTCAACCCGCAGTCCCTCATTTGTACTGGAAACTCCCTCTTTTCTCTGCACTGAACAGCCAGAAAAAGAAACAACGTTTCTAACTTAATTGGATTTTGAGAGCCCAGAACAGGTGCAACTAAGATACTTTGTAACAATTTTGAGATAAGAAAATAAGTAATTGTAAAAGTTTAGATAAGGAGAAATATTTTCAAACTTTCATAACCAGCCAAATTTTGTAAAATGAACATGATAATTAGGGGGTGTGGTCACAAAATGGGTGTGGTCAAAAAATTAGCCACGCTACAAGAAAAAAAACATTTTTGTCCCCCTTTTTACTTCCAAAATGTTGGGAAGTATGTTGTAAGTTTAATTTGGAAGCAAGCATATTGACTTAAAACATTGTGAAATAATACGGCATATGTACTTACAAAAAGGGTTAATCACAGGAAGGACAAAATTAGCCCCCTGCTGATTTGGGTTCCCAAGTTTTGGCAGGAATAATACCAGCTGAGATGGGGCTGGCTAGATCTTGACTTAAAGAGGCAGAATTGTGTTTCCTACAATTTCAGAAGTTTCAAAACTAGGTCCAGCTGAATCAGAATGCAGCAGAAAACGGCATTTCAGTGCATTTTGGCAAAAACATCACAAACCATTCATTAGAAATCACATTCTACTATTTGTACGGAATACTTTGACTTTCTATACCACATAAATCAATGGACTTCTACTTTCTGACCTCTAATTGGACCAAAGTTGTAGTATGCTGGAACTTGTTTCAGTAGTCCTAGTCTGACTGGATGTAACCCCATAGAGCAATCAGATCACCCAGACACCAATCAGATGTTTGCTTTCACTGTTGTACCTGCAGCTGGCTGAAAAAAAGCTAATCACAGATTGGTTTCTATTAGTGATGGGCGAATTTATTCGCCAGGCACGAATTCACAGTGAATTCCAGCGATTCACCGCCGGCGAATAAACTCGCGAAATGTCAGTGAAAATTTGCTGGCGTAAAAAAAAAAACAAGATGCGATTCAAAAAAAGTGACGCAAGCTGAAAATGACGAGACGTAACTCGTTTCACAAATTTTTCGGCAATTTGAGAATTTCACTGGAAATTCGCTAATTTGTCGGCGAAGCGAAACGGGATAGATTCGCACATCACTAGTTTCTATTGGTTACAGTCCTTCTGCAAATCCCATATGTCCCACTAGCTGGACCCACTGACTTGCTCCAACTGAGACTGCAATTGCACCAAACTCTGCAGATATAATGATACTTCATACCATTACATATGAGGCATGGGACATGATATAAGTGATAACAATGGATTTGTTATTTATTACAGCTTTAATTTCTATGGGTATTTTTTTATTTCCCCATATCAGTATGCTTTAACTGTCTGGTCCCCCATGTTCCTGCATGAAGGGGCTGCCATATTTGTGCAGCCATATTTGTGCAGCAGGAGTCTGTTAGTATAAGAAACTCTAACTAACAGGCTGAGATGGGACAGTCAGGTTGGTAAACCAGCCAGGTTTAGAAACGTCAACTAACACTATGTGCAAAAACAAACTTCTCACTAAAAAACGACAATCAACGAAATCAACATGACCGATAAGTAGCTTCTGAAGTACATTCATATTTTAAAAAGTAGATTTTAGGGTCAGTATCAAGCTACATGTACCTAAGGCAAAAATGTAAAATTATGATAACTTATTTCTCATAGGGCAGTGAAATATAAAAGCACACGTATGTGATCTGTTTTACCATTATTTTGAGTTAATGAGACAGAAGGGATTTTCATTACTATGCTCCTTTCTGTGCATCACAGGTGCCTTGTATAATTATGGTCATTGTATTCAATTTGTCTCTCCAGAAGGAACCGTATACAGGAGTCACTGTGTAAATATCTTAAAGAAAGACAAACATAAAAATCTACTTGGATTCATATTAAACATTTTCATATCGTTCTGAGATTTCCCTTCACATAACCTGTATTAAATATTAAAATGAAACCTGTTAATCTTTAATAAGACAAAAAAAAAAATTGAACAGGCAAGGAGGGAACCATTCCGAATACAGAGATCTGTAGGCGGAAAAGACTGTAGCACTAGAGAAAGACGAGTCTCAGCTATGCTACGCCTACTGGAATTTAACTAGCACAAGCAAGCACAGACCTACACATGCCAGTTGCTTCTGGAAAATAGTCAAAATTTGTCCTCTTCCCCGATATAGTTTTATTGCTTTTTTTAACTGAATATGCAGAACTATTAGCTCAGGGGCTTAGAGTAATCCAGTTATACATGGTGACCTATTATCACCTGTGTGCTTCTAGGTACCATGAATCCCAGGGACTGTATCTGCAATGTGGGAGAAATTACTCCAACTACAGCCAGCATTCACATATGCCGGACGTTATGGTGAACCCAAGGTTAAACCTGCAGTATGCAGACAGTGGAAGGAGTGAACTTACTGTTGGATCATCCTGCTTTTGGTGGGGCCAGTGTTTTTATATGAAATAATATTACTATTATTATTTATAAGCCTTCTTTATAAAGTGCCAGCAAATTCCAAATTGTCCTTGCAGGGACATGTGCACGATGAAGCCTTGAGCCGGATCTGGCACAATGTGTGCTAAAGTACCAATGACAAATGACCACGTCAAGGAGAGACAAGAATATCAGTACGTGGCCCAAGAGTAAAACAATGATTTAGTGCCCGACCATTTTTAACAATATAATCATTAGGTGGAATGCATTGTTGTAGGTAATAATACAAATAGTATATTTTATCTTTATAGATGAAAAGGGGCTCTATGGGTATATGAAACAGTGGGTTTATGTGACCCAGATATCTGCATATTATACATGTTTGCCACCAGTCACTATAAAAGGCAGCTTTTTTTTTTTTACTTCTGTAATTTAAAAAAAAAAAATGTTGTGTCTGTATTTCCCAGCTCCCCATTCACCAGCACAGATGCTGCATGCTGCATTAAGTTATGTAATAAAACAGGCAAAATTTGCCCGGCTCAGAAAGCCACAGCAAGCAATAAACATAAGCACTTGTCAATTTATTGGAGTTAGAATAATGACTGATTATTTACAGGGTAATAAAGGACAAGGGTAGTGGTAGGGAAACTAGGGATTTTTTTACCAGAATAGGCAGAGTGTAATTTAATAAGTCCAAAATATTTTGAGCAAAGGTGTTTTTAGGTGTATAATGCTCCTTGAATTGCCTTCAAAGCAGTGCTTGAGTCTTTTGCAGTCATTTATAAACTTTGCTAATTTAATATGTCCTGGGGAATGTTCTTCTATTTGTTACGATTGGTCTCATACCATAACTACAATGTTCCAAAGGTAGGATTTTAACCATGCAGTTTCCACTGACCAAACAAATAAAGTCAGGCACAAAACTTACTTCATAGCCTTTAACCCACCAAAATAAATCAGTAAAGGTTGCCAGCTGATCAATTTCTATGGATCAGTAGCACTTGGGCAAACTTTGCATCTTGTACCACAAGAACATAAAGGAGTCTGCAGCTGCTAGTCACTTTCAATATACATTTACACTGTTTCCATACAGTAAGTCAGTGTCAAATTCACTTAATGAAGACAAGTGCTAATAATAGTCCTTTGATTCTCTTAACTCATTCTACCAGTCTATTGTCTGAATATTGTATATTCAGGTGGGAAAAAAGACATTATAGCTATACTACAGAAATTGAAGGTCAATTACAGAAGAGTATAAGTCATGAGTATGAAATGCTTGATTCACTGAGTCATTGGCTGTGACCTCTGGCATACAGTACAAACATAAGCAACCAAAGTTATCTATCAGAGGGTCACAGAAATCTGAAACATCTCCAATTAATAACAGTAACAGATATAGACGGAATCTATTATCATGATATATCCTTGTAGTGAAATTCACCAGGAGAAAGATGCTGTGAACCCATTTGTTAATAATCCACCTCTAGTGATACACACTGAGTTCAGAGCAGTTATTGATTCTCCAATAACTTCAACAAGAATTCTGCAGTCTAATTCTAGCAATCTTAAAGGACAACGAAGCCCTAATTCACAAAATGTTTGTCACCCACAGTAAATAAAATTGCTATGTTTTTATGTTCCTACCTAAGTGCTATGCCACCATAGATTGTCCTCGATTGAAAAAACAGCTCTCCGATACTATAGAATGGCACATTGGTTAGATAGATAGATGATTGTACTGGAAGTGGGGACATTTTTTCTTGAACTAAAATTAGTCTTTGACTTTCCGTTGCATAAGAACATGGTTCTGAAATGTATTTTTACATTTGGTGGGAGTGAGAGGCTATTTTAGAGGGGGCCAATGTTTTGTCAACAAAAAGTATTCATTCACCCCTGCCAGCCTGAAAGGACAGCCCCTGAAAATGAATGTTATCTAGTAATATAGGGCAGTATTAAACATGACTGCAGAGAGGGACTCCAAATACACAGAGCCAGTGTATATGGTGGCCAAATGTTTTAACAAACAGATAGCTGTCCACTTCTTTTTGTTTTAAAGGTATGTTCCTGAGAAGTTGTGTTGCTTTCGGTCATTCTGAAATCATTAGCAACAATGTCTGCTTGTTGTATTTATACCCTCCACAAAGCAAACTTTTAGTAAACTTTTATGGCGATCATATTTTATGCAATAATGAGTAGTGAATGGGGAGCAGCCAAAAGTAGAGATCAAAATAGGTGTCATGAGGAAAAATAACTTCACAGTTGCAACACTGGATTAGTACACAAATGTGCAGAATACCAGGTTCCCATTGATAAACTGAAGACAAACCTGGATGATAGTTTGAAAGTTCTACTGATTTTACATCTTTTTACACCATACAGTATGTACTAGAAGGTTATTCCACCCGCACCTGGAGTCCAGGAAAATTGTCTAAACTAGAGCATCAGTAGGGACATACTGAAGATCTATATATACAACACATAGATAGAAATATCAAGGATGTTTTCCATCCACTTGATACTTAAACACAACTCACATAATTCATTACAAGTCAACCACAGCTGTAAAGATTACATCCTATTAACGCCTGTTCTATACCTAAGTTCCATCAACTCTATGTAGATTTAATGTCTCTGTCTTTGAGATAGCCGATACTCCCACGTGTAGGTGCTTGTATGTGTTGTGGGGGGAAAAGCAGATGGAATACCTCTCTACTGATATTAGCACAGATTTATATGTATGAGTGAATGACTGCACTTGTTCTGATACAGTAGCATGTATTGTACGTGTTTGGATGGGAAGGATGGGCTCTACAAAATAAAAACATTTCTAGATGACTTACATGCATTTCTCACATCATGTCCTAGCATGGCATCACTGCATGATTTAAATCCTGCAAGTGGATGCAACCCACTCCTGTTCCACCTATATAGTAATGAACTTACCACAACCTCCTGCTCTTTATTTCCATCACTGATGAAGACATAGTAGTCAGGCATTTTATCTGGATCAGGGATATTGCCTTGGGCATCTATTTTTTCTGTATGGCAGGCCTGGCAAAGTGGTGCATTGCCCATAACTATCCAAGCCAAATTTGTGTGGTCTTCTCTGTCTCAGCAGGAGCCACACAGACAGTGCCTGAAGCCTTCTTTGCTAAGCAGGGTATCACTCGCAAGCTGTACCTCTTTGCCGGGTGGAATTTCTCTCCCTCTATTTCTCTTAAAATTCATTCCAGCAATTGCAGGCATCAGTCACTGACCATTTCCAATTCAGGCACGGCCTGTCTATTTTTACACCTACTAGGCCAGTTATGCATGTAAATGGAGCAGGGAGGGGAATGCTTTCCAATACAGAGCCAGTGTAGTGTACTCACATGGAGGGAGGGACGGTCCTGCAGTGTGAAATGCCGTTGCTGTGCGTGTGAGCCCTATTGAATTACTTCTGTGCCATGTTTTGGTTTCTTTTTTTCTCTCTCTCTTTGGTCATTGCTTCTGCAGTTAATGGATTTCATGTATCATGTTCCTTTTAAATAACCAAACCGGTGCCAGCAATGACTGGGTTTTTATTCAGTACAATCCATAGCAGTGTATGAAGGCATTGTTTAATATCGTACAATACAAAGTGCTATTATGGGCAGGAACTCAGGCAATAACCTTTGGTTAATGTTGAGAAAGTGAACAGAGCAATGCCCAGCTATAGAAAAGAGAAACACCAAGGAATACTGCACTAAACAATAGCATTCCTCCCCTTGCACATAGCATTATCCAGCAGAGCCAAGCCATTTTCTTTTTAAAGGGCCATTAAAAAATAAAGAGCAGAGTATCTGATGAAATAAAAAGCAAATTTCATCAAAAGATTGCATCTTCATTAAAGTAATGGTGCGTGTATACAAAATATAAGGTTCATTCATGACTGCAAATGCAGTTGTTCACTTGCACAAATTTCCTCGCAGTCAGTTTTTACGTAAAGCCCCATTCATTGAAGGCATCAAATTCACTCTCTGCACTTGTACAGTTGTGATATGTAAAGCCTTGTCCTTCCTGGAAATCGCATACCAATTGAACTTGAAAATGCACTTTTTTTGCAACATTTGTATAGAACATAAGTAACTATATATATAT
>CM044431.1:71334472-71412802 GCA_024363595.1 Xenopus borealis | reverse complement strand
TGTGATACTCACATGCTCAGTGGGCTCTGAACAGCTGTTGAGAAGCTAAGTTTAGGGGTCATCACAAATTTACAAGCAGAAAATTAGGTTGGCCTTTAATAAGTTGATACTCCAAGGCTGATTGTTAAATTCTGATGCTAGTTGCACTGGTTTCTGTGCTGCCATGCAGTAATTATGTGTATTAATTACTAATCAGCCTTATACTGTGACATTTCTATTCTATGTGTACTGTATATAGTGGGTGCCTAAGCTCAATAAGTGACAGCAGCACAGAGCATGTGCAGTGAATCGGGAGAAAAGAAGATGGGGAGCTACCGGGGCATCTTTGGATGATCTTTACTGCTAAAGGGCTGTGGTTGTCTGGGGCTGGTACATAAGTTCAAAACATAATGTACAACATTTCTAGCCTACTTCTTTAGTTTAACTTTCATTGTCCTTTAAAGGGGAATTCCACTCAAGCATAACTTAAGCTTTTTGAAAAGCAAACATAATTTCAAGCAACTTTGCAATATACATCAATTAAACAATATGTAGACTTTTCATGGTTTTTAATGGTTTGGAACAGTTCCCTAAGCCTAGTCCCCTGCTCTCCTGCTGATCTGACTATTTGCAGAGTTGGCTGACTACTGTTGCTTTGTATCAGCAGCCAGCTGTCCTCAGCCTGCATTCTCCAAACCCCACTATTCCACGGACACGTGATTTCAATAAGGAACAGAACATCAAAGTGCAGTGCATTGTAGATTATGTAGTTCCTGCATGCTGTCTGTAAACTGTGAAGAAGGTGTTACAATTTGCAGCATCACTATTTAGTCCCTCCTTCCCTGCCAGGATTTCAAATGATGAAAAATGTCATTTCTTCATACTTTTTGAATAAACAGGTAACTGTTATGGGTATATATGGGGTATTTGTGTTATCTGGGGCTGTTTATCAAATTTTGGTTTGGAAGCCGGAGTTTGCCTTTAAAAAGCAAATAGCTGTTCCTTTGTCAGAGGGCATATTCTAAAAAAATGGCATTTGTAACTTTTGTGATATATTTTATTTATAATCAGCCATTTTCTTCATTTTTTAATGAATTAAAAATTATTTGCTCACATATTTACATAGAGATGGATATCAGTTGAAGTTGCCATATTGTGTGTCTCACCCTCAGCCTTTATATCTCCAAATGTAAGACAAAATGGCTACAGGGAAAGCAATTGTTTCAATATTATATAATTTAGCATAGCTGCTGATACCAACAGCAGCAACTGTTTAAATAATAAAATGTTTGGGATTGCTTATCCGGAAACCTTTTATCCAGGAATCTCTGAGTTATGTGAAGGCTATCCTCCTTAGAGTCCATTTTAACAAACACAGATATGGGACCCGTTATCCAGAAAGCTTTAAATTACAGGAATGTTGTCTCCTATAAACTCCATTTTATACAAATAATACAATAAAACAATTTCCTTTTTCTCTGTAATAATAATACAGTACCTTGTACTTGATGAAAACTAATATATCATTACTCCTTATTGGAAGCAAAACCAGCCTATTGGGTTTATGTAATGTTTGCATTATTTTCTAGTACACCTATAAATTATACAAAGATCCAATACCCAGAAAACCCCAGGTCTCGAGCCTTATGGATAACAATTTAATGGTCTTAGCTTTAGGGCTGGGGCAGACAGGGAGATTCGGGGAGATTCTGTCGCCTGGCGATAACCGCTGGCGACAATCTCCACGAACCGCCTTCTCCCTGTCCACTGCCTGTTAAAATCAAAAAGCGCCAGCGCTAGTACACACGCAGCACGGCGGTTTCCGGAATCGCCCTTAGTTGCTTCGTGAGGAAACTTCAGGCGATTCCGGATATTGTCGCGATGCGTGTATTAGCGCTGGCGCTTTTTCATTTTAAAAGGCGGCAGACAGGGAGAAGGCAGTTCGGGGAGATTGTCGCCATCGATTAATCACCAGGCGACAGAATCTCCCCGAATCTCCCTGTCTGCCCCAGCCCTAAAAGGCATTTTGAAGGCAAGGGGTTAAAGAGAGTGACTAATTATTTAAATACCCAAATGTAAGGCACTGGCTGAGTGCAATAAACAGATAGTGATTTTTGTTTATTTTTAGAATAATGACCTCTAAATTCCCTTTCATGGTTATCCAAATCCATTCATTTAGAACAGCAAGACTCAATGCAATAATGATTCATGACCCTACACACTGGTATACATTGCTTAGTGATTAATAATACACATTACATGCAAAAGCAGATGTAAACGTGCATCTGTATAAAATAAGGATTATACATTAACATGCACTTAGCCCTGTAACCAATAGAAATTTGATTTAATTATCTGCAACTGCAATAGTCTAGTAAAATGTAACCATCTTTGTGCATGTCTCTTTGGCTGTGCACATGCAGTATAAGACACTTTTATACTCTGTCTCTTATTAGTGCCCTGATGAAGTGACATCCACAGGTGGCAATGTTGTAGACATCTGCAATTTGTTAGGGCGTCCCTGTGTCTGTCTAGCACCGCAGAGCAACCATAGCAGCTTTTGGCTGTACTATGGAGCTGTCAGTTTCCACAACATTTAGGCGGGTTAAAGGGGTGGTTCACCTTCAAGTTAACTTTTAGTATATTGTAGACGGGCCAATTCTAAGAAACTTTTCAATTGGTCTTCATTATTTATTTTTCATAGTTTTTTTTAATGATTCGCAATTTCTTCTGTTTCTTTGCAGCTTTCAAATGGGGGTCACTGACACCATCTAAAAACAAATGCTCTGTAAGGCTACAAATGTATTGTTATTGCCACTTTTTATTACTTATCATTCTATTCAGCCCATCTCCTATTCATATTCCAGTCTCTTATTCAAATCAATGCAGGGTTGCTAGGGTAATGTGTACCCTAGAAACTAAATTGCTGACAAGGCAAACTAGAGAGCTGCTGAATAAAAAGCTAAATAATCATAAAACCACAAATAATAAAAAAATAAAAACCAATTGCAAATTGTCTCAAAATATCACACTCTGCATTATACTAAAAGTTAACGCAAAGGTGAACAACCTTTTAAGTCCTAAAATCCAAATGTATCTCATATTTTATGCCCAACTTTAGCTTACTTATTAATAAAAAAATAATCATGGAAAACCTCGATAAAACCAAGCGAAAACCTAAATTGCTTCATAATTTGTCAGGCTTTTTCCCCAAACCGATTAAATTTTTCTAGTCTTTGCCCGAGAAACCCCTAAAAAGACAGATTTTCAGCAATTATCTAAGGGTATCCACCACTGCCATCCCCAATGCCTAGAGCTGGCCAAATCAGATATGGTGACATACCTCCCAACATTTTGGAAATAAAAAGAGGGACAAAAAAGTTGTTTCACTTAGTGTGGCAAAAAATGTTTTGCCATGCCCATTTGTGCGGCCACACCCCCTAATTACAAGTTCATTTTACAAAATTTGGCAGGTTTGGAAACTTTTACAGTTTTGCTAATGAAGGTGAATTGCCCTTTAAGCTCTGAGTCTAAAGGTGGCCATACACGGGCCGATAAAAGCTGCCAACAGCTTATCGGCTCGTGTGTGGGGCCCTCCGATGGGCTTAACCGATCGATATCTGTCCGAAAGTCGGCCAGATGTCGACCGGACAGGACTAAAAATCCCGTCGGATTGCAGTCACATCAGTTTGTAGATGCGGTCCTGCGATCCGACCGCCCGTATCCCCAGCGTTGTAATACGATCACAAACTTTGTTTCATTTTCTGGCTGTTCAGAGCAGAGAAAAACGGGACTTTCCAGTACAAATGAGGGACTGCGGTTTGAGCTGTCAAAAGAGGGACTGCCCCTCTAAAAACTGGACAGTTGAGAGGTATGTGGTGACCCTCTCATAGCTAACATTGTTTGAACACCCTGAATACCTAATAAAGTAATCCAATGAACACTGACCTGTTTTGACTAAGATTTTTTTCCAATAATAAAAGTAGAAGAGCATGATGCTTTATTAAACAGCAGCTTATAGCAACTCATAAGTTTATGTTAGCCCGTCACCTTGGGTGTGTCACACGCCTATAACTGCATGCATATGGAACTATAAAAGACACAAAATAAAAAACCTGGAGTCAACTGCAGCTTGTACTGTTGTACAATAGCTTCCCATGGGGTATGCTGGGCAACACAATGCAACACTTAACAACGCACAAGGAGGTGGCTGTGTGGCAATTGTGCTATAATTACAGTGTGCAGAACAGGATCTGTACAAATCATGCTCAGACATATAAATGTATACTTTAGGGTGTACACATATATATAGTGAATAAAGTCGGAGGGCAAGTGCTTTTATACAGGTCATGGAATTCCGAGGTGACTTCTAACATCATTCATATTTTCCAACAAGGGGTACTTTATCTATTATAATCCACAGGTTTTTGTTGAGTCATGTGACATCCATAAACACTGTTTATAATTGATGACTTCAGTAATCACAGTTTACATGTACATCATTTACAAGCTATTCATGACTTTTGTGTATTTTGACATGGTGTCATACAGGATTTTGCAGATTGTAACCACTCTAGATTGTGCTAGGCCTGTAGCTTCCAGCATTCCCTATTAAGTTTGTTAGAAGAAAGATGCTGTGAAAAATAACTGGCGTGCCACTGTAAAATAAATAAAAGTCCCCAGTGCCCCCCCCCTTCCGCTGGCTCCCTCTCTGCCTCCCCCTGCACAGTGCTACCCCTGAATTGTATACCCTCTTGAAATACTAACCACACATGAAGAGTCAGTGCAGCGGAGCTCAGGAGCACCATCTTCATCACTTCGGTAATCTTCGCTAGTTGCGCAGTTGGAGCAATCTTCTGTTTCGTTACAACTGCGCCGCAATTAACAGATTTTGCCAGAGGGAAGAAGCCACGAAGAATACCAAAGCTCTGGAAGGCGGTGCCTGTGAGCTCCTATGCACTGACTCTGCAAGTGGGGTAGGTCTTCCAAGACGGGACGCAATTCAGGGGTAATACTGTGCAGGGGGGAATCAGGGAGGAAGGCCAGTGGGGACTTTTGCCTAATGGGGGGTTTAGTTCTCCTTTAAATCTTTTCTATGCATTTTACAGCAAGGAATGAAAACAATTGTAGCTCCAGTTACTCCAGAACTTCCAGCACCCCTTGCCCAGTGGAGAAAGTCATACGTCTTCAGCAGCCAAAACGATCAAGGCTGACGTGTCTGACTCTAACATTCCCTTCAATCTCACCTCAAAGAGAAATCCAACTGAAACAGGCTAAATACTTACACAGAGTCCTATCAGGTCAGACTCAGGATTTATACTCAAAAATCCATCTCATAATCTCCTCTCCATCTGGGAGATGTGTTTTCAACTGAGGCTGCACGTTAACCAAGAGTAATCAAAAAAAATGGAGGCTGATGAAGTGCACTTAAAACAGCTTATGTAAAGAATATAACAGCGTACTACTGAATGCACAGCCACATTCAGAATACAGTTAGAACATAGATGTGCACATAAAATCCATAGACAATGGTCACAGATCAGTTGAAGGAATGGTAGCACGTGCTGTAAACCACCAGAGAAATGTATTTGCCTGTTGTTTTATTGTATACACAAATTGACATAAAACCTGCATCAATATGAAAGAAATGCAATGCTACCTTTAATTCTAATTTCATGGCTTATTGATCCCTGAGCTATTGATTCTGCAAATGTATTTTTTCTCCATGTGCCTTAGGGATGAGGGCTCAACCAGCACTTCTAAAACAAATGCTGAAGCAAAAGATGTTGTTGGGCACGTCTGCGGTTGCGGAAAGGTCCCATTATTGTTTGCAAACTTTGGAAGGGGCCTTAAATAGAATACTGACGACTAATATGAAGGAAGGAAAGACCCCCTTACTGCTGTACCTGTTAAAAATGGAAGGAGTCCCCATGCACCTTAGGGATTCAGAACTGAAACCTGCAGATGTTGGTGGACACATTCAGTTTTCTCTGTAATGCTGAGACGTGGGGTCAAACAGAAATGATGCTCAACTAATATGACATGGGAAGTACCCACCCTTACTGGTGCACTGGTGGAAGGGCAGAGAGCTACGTAAACCAGAGAACTTCCGCACACCCTTAAATTATAGAGAAACAGATCTCCTGGTGCCCAGTGCCTGGAGGATGCGGCACCCTCCCAGATCCACAGGAACAAGAAAAATACACCGGCACACAGGAATGGATGAGCAGGGGAAACCCTTGCCAAACTTTTTACTGCGGAGTGCAACGTTTCGGAGGTCACGCCCCCTTTGTCAAGCAATGCTTGACAAAGGGGGCATGACCTCCGAAACGTTGCACTCCGCAGTAAAAAGTTTGGCAAGGGTTTCCCCTGCTCATCCATTCCTGTGTGCCGGTGTATTTTTCTTGTTCCTAGAGAGCTACGTAAAGACATTCTCCAGGCCTGTCTCTTACATAAAAACTCAATCACATTCAAACTTGCACAATATAATAAATGCATAGAAGCTTCAGTGTTGTTATTCTTTAAGATATTTGTATTTATAATCAATCTGTGCATGAGAAAACTGGAATTTAAATGCAGAACACAAATGAACACTATTACCATTGCTCCATATATAGACATATAGCCTACGGGGGGGAGGTGTTTTGTGTTGGAAGGGTTTTATTCTCCTTTAAGTCTTTTTTTGAAATACAGTTATAGTGAGCCCCCACAATACTAACACGGTATCCTAGCAACAGTATATGATTTGTCTCAGTCTGTTCCTCTCCATGGCTCACAACCATCATTGCATAACAGGTAAGTGCACATACGTGCAGATCCTCATCCTTGCCCTCCTTTATCTAAAGTCACTAGGATAAGGAATTACACAAGCACATGATCACTTAATCATAATCACATGATCCCAACAGCTTTTTTACAATATCACTTCTCCAAATCAATCCAGTAGATGCCTTTTACATAGTAAAATGGGCTCTGAATTCCAATAGGAATAAGTGTCTTAGAATCCCCTATACTTTAACCCCTTTTATATACTTTTAACTGCCTTTACAAATATGTAACCTTAGCTGCTCTGTCTCAGTTGTATTTAAGGTTTGTCTTTGGTTTCTTTTCCTGGTTTTAATTTTATGGTTTTTGATCCTTATTGGCTATTGAAAATCCTATTATAGAGATTTTTTTATAGATCTGGATCTGTCCCAACCCTCAACCAAGTCTGACACTTGAAGGCAACATTTAAAAAAAAAAAAAAAAGTGTCCACTTGTAAATAATCACATTACGTTTCAGATTTGGTTTGGTATTTGGCCAAATCTTTTATGGAGGATCCAGTATTCTGCTTTTTTTCTTACATCAACATGTACTATACCTTTGCAGAATATTTGAAAAGGCAGATGCAGCCAATGCAATGTATAAATGCATATCAGCTTCAGATGTTTATGGTGCTAGTCCCAAGACGACAGCTGCTTTAATACATCCAAATATAATATAGACATTGCAGAATAGACTAAATCCCACACAGGGCCAGCAGAACTATGAGCTGAGAATATACCTGGTGCAATATAGTGCTTTTTTGGGGCTTTACAGACAGTTTTATAGCTGATGGATGTTGATTGGTTGTAGTATAATCCAGGATGCACTGGGTATTTTTAGTTCAATCAGTTTTCTGACAAGTGTGTTTGTCTGTTTAACTCCAGAGTTACAACAGATCTATCCATTTGCCTTCAAATAAAAATGAATCCGCCCAACAACTTTTCTAAGTCCATTACATTTATACAGACTAATTCTGTTGACTTATATTGTTACTTGGTAATTTTCACAAAAAAAAAACATAACTGTCAAGTTTAAGCCTTCTGTATAACTCAGCATTTTTAACATTAGGGAAAAAACACTGTAAATGCACATCTATCTACCATCTATCTATATCAATCACTGTAACTATCCATAGCCTACCCATGCCTGTCCAAGCCATTTTCAAAACAATTAAAGGAACATCACCCGAAGACTCACTGTCCTTGCAGTGAAGACTAATTTGCATTGCATCAGGTGACTGTTCTGTGCCTCAAGACTAATTGGTAGCCTCTTGTCTTTTATTCTCCTCTATGAGATCTTTTTGTCTATAATGTCCCTGCCACATTTCAGCTACCATAACTCCTTGCAAGCACTCCAGCTTTTTGTTTAGTTAAATTATTAATTCAAATGTAAACTTTTTGATGAACTTCTTATGACAAATAACAAGACAACATATCCAAATATTGTCAGTGGGTCATTTATAGAAGCTAGGGAAGCAATGCAACATGAACAGAATGATTACTCTTTTAACTGAAAGGGAGAATTACAAGGAAACTGGGTCACCAATTTTGCAGTCTTTTGGGTATACAATAGTATAAAATTTCAATTTAACAGCTTTATTAGAAGACAAGGTAGAGAAACATACACAAATTTGGTCCCCATGGAATAAGTATCTACAGGTATAAATAGAAAAATACATTAATATATAGCATAATGGAAAAAATGTAATTATGGGAAATATTCAAAGAACTTTGTACTGAAGAATATGTTTGTATAATTTTATGTTTATACATTTATTGTTGAAAAATAAAAGAGATTTAAAAAAAAAAAATTTCAATACCAACTGCATATTTTAGACATCCGAAAAATGTAAACTTTGAAAGGCAAAGCGGGTTATTGTAGAAAGGAAGCTTCTTTTGCACTGTTTCTGAGCAACACAAGGACAATGAAATGCTGAGCAAAACGATAGTTAAGGGCAGAGACACACGAGTAGATTTGGGGAGATTAGTCGCCCAGCAACAAATCTCTTCTTCTTCGGGGAGATTTATCTACCTGAACAGGCTTCCCGCCGACTATAATGTAAATTGTCGGTGGGATGGCACATGAAGTGCTTCGTTTTCCGAAGTTGCCTCACAAGGAAACTTCAGGGAAAACAAAGAGCTCCAAGTGCCATCCCACCAGCGATTTTCATTTTAGCCGGCGAGAAGACATGGGAAGGCTGTTCAGGGAGATTAGTCTCCCCGTCTCTGCCCTTAAAAAAACAGAAAGGAACACAAGGATTAAATGTAAAGTTCAGTGTTATTAACAGGATGTCTGTTTGAGACCACCAAACAACTAATAATGCAAAGGCGACAAACAGTTGAAAATCTTCTTTTTTAAGTGACAGGCTACATTTAGGCAACTGTGTAAATTCCATGTCTTGGTTCATTATACAGTTACTAAGTTAGCATTACAAATAAAGATTTAAACATGGCCATGTTCTGGATAATAAGCCAAAATGGAAAGTTTAATTTTCAAAAATCTGTTTATAAATTTATAAATTTACTCCATAAAAAAAAAATTATATATATATATATATATATATATATATACAGTATATATGTATATATATATAATATTTTCTTGATTAGATTGAAATGGTAACAAAAATTTAATCCCCTTCCCCTAAATATTTTTTCAGGTCAACAATGTTCCTGGGTTCTCCAAAGTTAGTGTTGTTAAGGTCTACCATGGAAAAGCAGTACAGGACCTGTTATCCAGAATGCGCAGGACCTGGGGTTTTCAAGATAACAAATCATTATGTGATTTGAATTTCCATGCCTTAAGTCAACTAGAAAATCATTAATACATTAAATAATGGTTTTGTTTCCAATATGTATTCATTCTATATGTATTAGTCTGTATACAGTTTCATTGTTACAGAGAAAAGGAAATCATTTTTAAAAATTTGCATTATTTGGATAAAATGAAGTCTATGGGAGATAGCCTTCCCATAATTTTGAGCTTTCTTGATAATTGATCCCACACCTATACTGTGAAGTGATATTCCAAAGCTTGTGAGTTTTGTGAGCTTTTCAGTAGTTTTCAGCTTTTACTAGAGACACATTTATAACTAACTCTTTGTTTATCACATCTCATTCTCACTACTTTACAGTGGGATGGTACAAACAAGCGTCATACAGTAGATCAATGCTGTGAAAACTTGTAAATGTGGCAAGACATTTATTTGTCAGGCATGGCTTACGGACAGATCAAAAATATGTCATATAAAAATGTATATGAAGCCCTTAATCAGACGTTGGATCTTCATTTCCATGTTAAATCTATAGTTCTCTTGAGGTGGCCATACACTGGCCTATAAAAGCTCCCAACAGACCGAGTCGCCAGCTTATTGGCCCATGTATGACACCCTCCAACGGGCTTCCCCAATCGATGTCAGGCAGAAGTCGATCGGACGAGACTAAAAATCCCGTCAGATCGCGGTCGCATCTGTTCGTTGATGCGGTCCCACGATCTAATCATCCATATCACCTCTGTTTTGATCCAATCATTGTGCCCTAGGGCCCACAATCGGATCAGCCCAATATTGCCCACCTCAAGGTGGGCATATCGGGAGAGATCTGCTTGTTTGGCAAAATCACCAAAAAAAGCGGATCTCCCCATGTATGGCCACCTTTATTTTTCTTCAAATACGTTCTGTGGCTTTGATTATATGGTTACAGAAAGGCCCACACAGACTTGTCTACCCCATGATCTGTCAGTACTAAAAATGAACCTGACACATATGAACTTTAATCTACTCAAAACTACAGACATTTGTCTTAAGAATAATCTGAATGAATACAGTGGTTTCCTATTATATTCGAAGTGCAACATGAAAGGTCTGCAACAGCAGAATGGAGGAAAAAACAGCAAAAAAGAAAATAAACCAACACCTCCGGAATATAGCTATATTAAACAGGTCAGCTAAAAACAAAAACAAACAGCTCTCATAGGAAATCATACATGAGAATTAGTTATTGTGACATGAGGTCTAATTTAGGTAACATCAACATACATAATGTATACAGTATAATGAGCCCAGTACTAAACCTGACCTGTTTTGGATGAATGTGAAATGAACTGGGAAATGCTGACAATAACTTGATATTATATATTATATTAGACTCATTTCTAAGCCCTGGGGCAACAGAGCCTATGTCACACAATGTACTGAAAAACGTCTATTGTAATAAATAATGTACATCCTACTTTCTAGATTAAAGATGTTGCCAAGGAGTACCTTGACCTATAGTAAATCACTTGAAAGGTGGTTTTGTGGCTTTATATAGTCATGGAACATTTTTGTAACATCTAATATTGTGACAAAGTAAGTAAATGTTATTCCACATGTCCTGTTTCTGTCAGACAGACTTAAGCTGGCCATAGATGCAAAGAGCCGCTCTTTTGGCGACATCGCCGAACGATCGGATCTTTCCCCGATATGCCACTAACACGGCAGGGATATATCGGGGTATTCCGAACGTTCAGCCATAAGGTTGAACGATCGGATTACGATGAAGCCAAGGGCCTCCAACAGGTCAGGCCTAACAGGGCCTCCAAGCAGGAAATGATATACAATGAACCCTATATATTGTTTAGCAATATCAGCAGCATATTTCTCAATGGTGAATCCATATGTGAAACAAAGAATTCTGTATACATAATATCCACACTCAAAAACAGCTTTTTGTTTTTCATTGCATGTGGTTAATATGTCACAACAACATTAGTGAAGGATGCCTCTGCATATGAACAACATCTATAATAATTACAAGCAATAGTCTAAATGGAAGAATCATGGGCCAGTACTCTAGAACTCTCATTCTTCTATCTCTGCCCTATGATTGCAGCCTAGGTGCTGCATTTGCTTTTACATTTTTCCAGGTCACAAGATCGCTGTTCCTGCTCTTTAATTTACTCAGGCATATTCCCTAGGATAATTCAAACTGAATTAATAGCTGTGTTTACGAATATCTTCATCTGGCACATATAATAAAGCCAGTGACACATTTAGGGCACATTTGGATGTATTCATTCTGTTCTGAAACCCCTATTTTCACTCTTACAAAGAATAATCATTGGATAAAAATATAAATATATAAAAAATATAAAAGTGTTTGCTGACATTATGTTGCATTTTAATTCACAAAATATTCAGTGCTTTGACTGCTACTAATTTATTGCTTTGGCATTTACTCAAGCCAAATGGGACAACATCACTAAAAGGTATTTCTACCAATAGAATAAAATAAAACGTTGTATATAATTAAAAGCAGTCAACATAGGACATCTGCCAGATGTACAAGGGGACCAAATGATAAAGTTCCAGGATTAGCTATGTTTGCTGTTGCAAAGGAAACACCGTCAATTATTGAATGTTGATGCATCATTCATACCCAAAGATTCCCCAGCATCAGAGCAATATGCACAGGAAGCTGAGCCCAAATCCCAACATCTGATGTGTCGCTCTGCAACCCCACGTCACTCCAGTCTAAGGGAAGGCACTGTAACATAATTTCATAAGCTCTACACTGCTCATGTCCTGTGCCCATACAGCCACTACAGTGTAAGGTTAAGACAGAGACATTATGATGTTGGTGTAGAAGATGCAGTGTTTTTCTGCATTCCTGCTAATCACTGCACTCCAACCAGAAAGCCCTGACAGAATGCAGCAAAAAGCCCCAAGGATATTTATGGTCAGTATTGGCTCAGAATAAAGGGCTCAAATAAAAAGAATAAATGCATGTCGTACAGAAAGCTGGAGTGTGCTATATCCACAGCTGTTCTGCAATCGCATGATGGCCAGCTGATTTCACAGAGCTATCACAAGGTGGGGTCTCTAGAAAGATGCAGACTTTTCATGCCCCACTGAATTCTCTGTACAGAAGCAATAGGAGTAAGAACGGCAAGACAGCTTGTCAGTGACTGCCTTTAAATATTATGCCAGTGTAAGTACAGTGAATATTATCATTTTTCATTTCTCATTTTAAGATTTAACCCCTTGCCTTACATGTGTAGGGATATTGAGGTGGCAGAATGGGATGGAAAGGAATAAAAGGCAGAGTTGACTTGACATGGGATCATGGTGGACATAACAGGGGCAATCTTCATACCTTGCGCTTGCGATCCATACGTTCCCTAGAGATCTTACGCCTCTTCCTTTCCCTCTCTTTCTCCTTCTCATCAATGGAAGGCAGCTCCAGGTCCCGCACTTTTTTAATAGAAGCAGCAGCATGAGCCATTTTGAAGTCCTATCCCCTAGCCCAGAAAAATCCAGTATATGTATAAATATATATATATAAGTCTATATAGTGTGCTTCTTCTTCCAACCAGGATTTGCAGCAAGGACTTCCCACCCACTGTATCCTCTAATGCAGTGATAAATGGATGGTCTTCTTAGGCACCCACAATTCAAGAGAGCACAGCAGTGCCCTTAAAGTGCAGACATACAGCAGGTGTCATTCAAAAATATATAAAAAGAGATATGCAAAACATTAAAAAAAAAAAAAAAGGCTGGCACCCTTCTAGATTTGTACTGCCTATAAATAAAGGTAAAGCTTGAGACCAGCTGACAATCCACCCTTTAACTCATCACCCTACCAAAAAGGTCTTGTGGGACCCTTCAGCACAGCCTGTGTCCTCTGACTAAAGCAAGGAAGAAGCCACCTCAGTGAAGGCAGTGGGGGTGGCTGAGCTCTTTTGAATTCCACAAGCACCTCAACGCAGAGTAAGGATAAAAATGGTGCAGTCTGACTTAATGACTTGCTGCTGTTTCTGCTGCTAGGACTGCCTCACACTGAACACATGACTTGCTTCCTTCCCTTGGTCCTCTGCCTTTGCTTTCTCTTTAATTACATTATTATAGCTCTAATATAAAGCAAGGCCGGCTATGTCCACTTCACCTGCCCCTAGCAGACATCATTCTATAGCATGGCTAGGCGAGCTACAAGAGCATTTCTGAATATTTCCCTGCTCGTCTGTAGCGATTGCCTTGCAGCACCCAGGAGCTTGCATAAAGCTTTCAGAAAGCACAGGCTGCAGATGGCTGTTAAAACACACACATTGATTCTGCTTTCTCTACCATTCACCTGTTTGATTGCCTTGACAGTAACAGAAAAGCAGGCAAGCAAGCAATTGCATATGCAGGCATAAATACAGTCATAAGGTTATAAACACATTGGCTTTAACCCCATATGTGCCTTTATACATATACAGAACAACTTCCCTACAGTATGTATACATCTCTTAAAGAAGAAAATAAATGATACTGCTGTATATATACAGTATATATATCATATATCATTTCTGAATCTAGTTGCTAGGGTGAGCAGGGATCTACAAAATAAAATACTTGCGAGTTAATTGTGTTTGTACTTTTATGCCATATATTTATGCAGTTGAAAACAAGAAATTCTCAAATTTGGCATCAGTGTGTATTTAATTCAATGCTTCAATGAAAAGTAGTTCCCAAGGCAGACAGGCAGCTTGCTCTCAGCAGAGCATCAAAACTAATTACTCACCTTTCTCTCCTTCTAACTTACTGTAACTTTAGTTAATTTAGGTTAATTCAGTCCTACTGCTCAATGCAGGCTACAATTAAGTAGAAACTACTCATACGTTCTAATTAAAACTTTTTAAAGTTCCTTCAGGCAATAACGTAATGTTGGGTATCAAAAATCTAAGCGTCTCGACAGTCTACCCATGCCCTACACTAATTTGCCTTCTCCCAACCCAGACCCAAGCCCAAAAAATATCTACCGCAGTGTTTCAAACTGCATGTATATACACTCTATTTTATGATCCAAACATGATTACAATGTCCTTGGTATTATGTTATACCCCCAACAATACATATGGGAGCAAATAGCAGGCCTTCAGGCAGTGTTAAAGAGTCTTCATTCAATGCATCTCATTTTTGCCTTTGTGTTACCTCTGTGTTGTCCATGGGAACTTTATTATTATTATTTATTACATCATTATTAACTATTATTATTCAGCTATATGCATCAGTTCTTTCAGTGAGCCCCAGGATTAAACACTCTTCAGGAAAGCAATTCTTCTTCTGTATTGAGAACAATTTCACAAATAATTTCCTACTTATAGAAATGCAACATTCCAAGTTAAATAGTAACTTGGAATACTGTCATGGGAAAACAATTTTTTTTCACAATGCATCAGTTAATAGTGCTGTTCCAGAAGAATTCTGCACTGAAATCCATTTCTCAAAAGAGCAAACTGATTTTTTTATATTTCATTTTGAAATCTGACATGGGGATAGACATATTGTCATTTTCCCAGCTGCCCCAAGTCATGTGACTTGTGCTCTGATAAACTTCAATCACTCTTTACTGCTGTACTGCAAGTTGGAGTGATATCACCCCCTCCCTTTCCCCACCCAGCAGCCTAACAACAGAACAATGGGAAGGTAAACAGATAACAGCTCCCTAACACAAGATAACAGCTGACTGGTAGATCTAAGAACATCACTCAATAGTAAAAACCCATGTCACACTGCGTACTATTCAGTTACATTGAGAAGGAAAAACAACAGTCTGCCAGAAAGTAGTTCCCTCCTAAAGTGCTGGCACAAGTCACATAACCAGGGCAGCTGGGAAATTGCCAAAATGGCTAGCCCCATGTCAGATTTCAAAACTGAATATAAAAAATCTGCTTGCTCTTTTGAGAAATGGATTTCAGTGCAGAAGTCTACTGGAGTAGCACTATTAACTGATGCATTTAGAAAAAAACATGTTTTCCCTTGACAGTATCCCTTTAAGAATAAGTGATTCACAGACAAGAGCCTAATAGAGGGGGATTTCAACTGGTTACAAATATGAAACAAACACTACCAGACTCTTCCAGTTCTAAATGTATATATGTCATGAGAAAAATAAGGTTGCTTTTTAAGATATAGCTCTCCCCAGTTTTTGTCCAGCAGCTGTCAGATTTTTGCAGCGATCAAGTTGCTAGGGCCTAAATAGGCTAGCAACCAGGCACAACCAGAAGGCAAGATGGACAGTAGCGGACTTCAAAGTAAAATATAATCAATAAAAAAAGAACAACAATGACAAAAAACTTCAGATAATGTGATTTTTTTTCATTGCTAATACAGTAAAAGCCCCATTTTGCATTGTTGTTTTGAGGTCCCACCTATATATTATGCATAGTACATTTCAATGATTTTACATTTTCCTCGTTTTTACATAATGTTTTCTGGTCCCCTGAAAAACATAAAATGGGGGTTCTACTGTATTACTACTAACCAGAAACCTGGATATGTTGCTGCTGAATTAGAGGTTTATAGCATAAGTCCTCTGGGTTAAAGTGCCCCTGATGTGACTTGGCATGTGCCAACTGTATTCCTTTGGCTTTATGTGCACAACAATACAGCTGTGTATGCTAAGCACCAGTCAGATCAGAGTGACTTATACTTGCACAAAACAAGCTTAAAGGGAATGTCAACCTAAAAAAATAATTGTTTGCCTCATAAAAAGAAACATACAGAACCATCATTTTACGTTTTTAAAAACTCTGTAAAATCCAGGAAAATGTAAAATCAATGGAAATGTTTGAAGTAACTTTTTCTTCAAGTACTGAAAGATTTAAGCACAGGAGTCTGTTTTACTTTGAGATACAGTATTTACTGTGAAGCGTTACACTATGGGGGGCATGTGCAAGGCCTCTCTGTCATATACACAACCTAAAGCAATAAGTGATTGGTGCAGGACTGTATAAGGGGCAGACTTATTGGAATTGACCATTTACAGGCAGAACCATGGCAAAATATACATCTGGTTAGTATTTTAAACATCTTTATTTCACAAATAATAACATTCATAGAGGGGGAAAAGCAGATTTTGGGAACATCTGGACACAATTTTGATGTAAAATTGTGTCCCATTCTATTTTCTGCTCTGGTACCTTAGACTGTTGATACAATGTAAGACAAAGAAACTGATTAACAGACCTGTATTTGCTGAGGAAGTAATGTTTTGCAACATTGTTTAACAAGTAACAACCAAGAGATCAGCAAATGCTGCTTTTAATAGCAATTATTTTTGCAAATAACTTTAAAATAACTAAAAATTCTAAACATATATTGGAAAGTTGCTTAGAATTATGTTTTCTTTTATTAAGCTTTTTTTAATTTTTGGGTCAATTCAGCAAGTCAGCTCTTTAAGGCACCAGCATAATGTATTTTACATGTTCATTGGCTTAGCGTCACTGCATTTTAACTCAGTTTTCTCTCTGCTGTACACCAAACAGACTTCGCAGGTAGCAATTGATTCTATCATTTTCTCTTGCATCAAACAAGGAATTGTTTTCTCGTGTCAAATACTTTCTGGCATTGCTACCAGCGTTGCACAAATACACACAGAATGCCCAATACAGCCAGGCCATGTCATTAACAGCCTCCAGCCTCTAAAGTAGCTGCCCATAAATTCAATAGTAATGTACTAATATGTGCAACAAATACATTTAGATTTTCATTGCTGTTTACTTTATTAGTGCTGACCAATCTGTGGCCGCTGCTTGGAATTTTATTGCAACAGTCTGGGCACCACTATATACTTTATCTTCAGTTTTTGCCCTATATTTAGGGACCTTGGATCTGGCATTTCTTTGGATTGTAATACAGGTATGTGATCTGTTATCCAGACTACTTGGGACTTGGGGTTTTCTGGATAGCAGATGTTTCAGTAATTTGGATCTTCATACCTTAAGTCAACTAAAAATCATGTAAATATTAAATAAACCCAGTTTCGCAACTTCGCCAATTTATTAACAGTGTCCCTGGTGAAAATTCGCTAGCAAAGTAGATAGACTAGCGCAACTTCGCACCCTTACGCCAGGTGAAGTTGCGCACTGACGAAGGGATGTAACTACGCTAATTCACTAAAATGATCATTTTACTGAACGTTACCTCTTGCGCTAGACTTTACTTCGTCAGGTCAGACCTGGTTACGTTCAATACAATAGATAGGAGCTGGGGAAAAAACTGGCGTCTTTTACTTTTATAGGGTAATAGTCTAAAAAATAGCGTAATTTTTTGGGGGGTTACCCTCCTTCCCCCCCTACATTTCCTAACTTATGGCAACACAATTATACAGGGGGCACATGTTTAGGGCAATAGGACAACTTTATTTTATTAATTAATGGTTTTCTGGGCTTGTGTAGTGGAATGTAGCGGCTGTAACATACATTTCTATTATACGTTTAACTTTGCGCCGTATGAAAATTAGGCATCGCTAGCGTAAATGCGCTTTGCCTGGCGAAGTAACAGCAGCGAAACTTCTCTATCATCCGCCTCCCTGAGTGCAACTTCGTATTTTAGTGAATTAGCAGCGGGCTGGTGAAAATTCGCCTGGCGAAGTGCAGCATATTGTGGCTAAGCAATCGCTAGCGCATTTTCGCCACTTAGTGAATTTGCCCCTATGGAAGCTGTCCTTGCCATAATTCAGAACTTTCTGGATAACAGGATTCCGCATAATGGATCCCATACCTGCAAGGGCTGCACCCTTCCTTTGGAATTCTCTCCCAGAGTCTGTGTGATTTTCTCCCATCCTTTCTGCTTTAAAAAGATCTTTTAAAACACGCTTATTCAGAGAAGTGTACCCTCATTCTGTTTAGCTACCAAATGCAATATCATTTGCTGCATTTCTCACTTATTTTTGATCTTGCCCACTCCCACACCTTGGGATAAATTTATCAAAGAGTGAAGTTCTGCCACTAGAGGGAAATTCCGCCGCTCTCCATTCATTTCTATGGGATTTTTAAAGGCGTATTTATCAAAGGGTGAACTTGGCGGAACTTCACTCTTAACTTCACTCTTTGATAAATCTACCCCTTAACTTCACTCTTTGATAAATATACCCCCTTGTGTCTTATTCCCTTCCCTTTTAGATTGTAAGCTCATTTGTACAGGACCTTCCTTACGTTTTGTACTGGTACTGGTTGTTATGTATGTAACTCTGTATTTTCTATGTAATTCATGTGATTTATTTGTATAAATATATTGGTGCTCTAAAAATACACGTTAATAAAATAATATCTTGTTGATGAAATATCTTATTGAGAATTTAATTCATAGGTATCCCACCTACCATATTTATTTTATAACAAGTTTACTCAATAAAGGATTATTTAGTAAATACTTAAGAATAAAGACAAATAGTAGTTGCAAAATCATCCACATTATAAAGACATCATGAAGACTTGCCAGTATTTTTGCCAGGTCACTGAAGTGCTGGATAATATCCCTAGGGTACTGTGCTACATCCCAGCATTGTTATGGCTTCTGCATGCAATGTGTAATGGGCTCTTCTTTCTTAATGTGTGAAATGCCTGGTCACGCAAACATAAGCACTACTTTCATGAAGCTTCCACACACACACACCTGATAAAGTGGTGACTTTAAACAGACACCATTACAAACTTGCAGGCAATTTTCTTGGTGTAAATATCAACCTTATTTTTATTTCTACATAAGAATCAGAACCCCGTTATTGCTTGTACTTTTCTTTTAGACAGCAAAAGGCTGTTTAGTGGTCCTATTATTTCTGATATACAGAAATAATACAGTCATGTTCTGCACACGTGTTGCTATGTTTTACAAGCCTGTTTACTAATATTGCCCCCACCCCCAATCTCACAGAACTACAATTATCGGCTTATATTGAAGCTGATTGGGAGTAGTAGTTCAGCATCAAGGAGGCCACACATAAGTTACAGTCAGGAGCCAGATAGGATTGCCCCTGATTACAGTCTACTGAAAGTAAATAAGAAAAATAAAGGAGCTGACTTACGCACTAAATTATGGGGTGCCCCTAAAAACCAATCAGCTTTAGTGATCATGGCCTGGGTGGGAGACCATTGTCATTGCCCATAGTTTGAGCCAGGAGTGGATTTGGGTCAGCACGGTTTTTCCTAGTCCACCCTGCACTAGAATGCCCAACACAGCAACTGAATGAGAAAATGCTCATGTATACCTGCCCTTACACTTGCACATTTCAAAATTCTGCAAAGCACTGTGTTTTATGAGCTTATTTTCTTTTTATAGAGCCTTTATGTTAACCTCGACTCCCCAGATGTTGCCCTGCATATGTATTACGTAGCGTGCCACTAAATGCAATAAATCTGGGTTGAGCTTTGATCAGGAACAGATTATGGGTGTCTCTAGACATCACAACTGGCACACACACAAACCATCAAATAAACAGCCTGTGATGAAATAAAGGAAGTGAAATGGATTTGTATTCAATAAAAATGACAACTAACAATATACAGTTTTGCTTTGTGTTCATATCGGAGCAGCAGCGTGTATTTCTGCTGACTGTCCCTGCAGTGGGTTACCAGCCATTTCTTCACATAGTTACTAAATCAGCACATTGTGCAGCACAGCTCCCAGTAGCTCGTGGGCGAGGCGTAGGAATGTGAAAAGATAACAAAGATAAAGCAATCTGGATGCAATCACAGAACACTTCAGATTAATACTCTGGCTTCACTTACTGCATTCTGGAATATTAGAGATGATTACATTATTTTATATTATATTATTATTATTGTAGGCAGAGAACACAATGTGGTTGACATCTGAAGACAAGGTAACTGAACTGATTCACACAACATGGAATTTGGCAGAAGATATGAACCCCTTTGACTCAGACCTTTCGCTTTAGGACCTGCTATTCTGGAATTCTATTTAATTCCATTGTTTCCTGTTACTCAAGTTTAAATCATGGGCAGGGGTGCCTTTACCATGAGGTTAGGTAACACCGCATTTAGGCAGCACATCCCAGCAGCTGGAAAATACATTTTTAAAGTAGAAAATTGTCTCTTATATTGTTCAGAGCTCAACTGTGATCTTCATAATAACAATGCAGACCTGTCAGCCTGGTCCCGGCACAGGAGGGGGTCACAGGCAGCAAAAAGAACTGAATAGCCCCCGATCATATGCTTTCCTTAACTGGTCAGGTACAGTATGTGCCCATTGAACATGCTATACACTGAAGAGCAGTAGCAGTGCAAACATACGTCTTCTTTACTAAATAAAAAGTGGACTCGGAAATGGCTACAATAAAACAAGCTTTGTAACATTCACATTGCTAAACATGAAGTGCATAATAATTTACAGTGGAATGATATAGCATTGCACATTCTCAATACTTCCTCTGCTGTTGGGTTGTCACACATGTAACAGATAAAGTACAGAGGTGAGGCTGCAACCTTATGATCCAATGGGCATTCCCAGCATTGGAGAAAATGGCATGACTATGCAACTGCCTATTCTGCTGCAGCCATGCACTCATGCTGGTAGCAATAATATTATTACACTGCTGACATCTAGTGGTTTTTCCAGGTATCTGCAAGTCCTGACCTACTATTATTCCTAGTCATCAGTAACGGGAACTAGGTGGGGGCGGGCCCTGGTGCAGGCCATGCAGCTGGGCCCCCACCCTCATCCGTGCCGAATTACTGTGCCACTGCAGCTGACTCCAGTTGGCTGCAGCGGGCGCAAGACTGCCGGGGGGTGCGGGCCCAGTTGCACCCCCTGCTCCCCCGGTAGTTACACCACTGCTAGTCATGCAGACCTTCTTCATTGGCTTCTCTAAATGTACTTATATATACAGTATATAGTTTATATTTGCATAATGTATAGCTTTCAAATATCTGAAACCTCCTCTAGGCATAGGGGAATGTAATATACGTCGGTAACGCAAAAACTATTCGCAATGCGAAAAGTTAAGCCTTTACAGGAACAAATTTTGCTTTGCGCGAATGCAATATACCTTTTGCAAACCCAGAAACTGTGTGGCAACTACTTCCACCAGCGGAAGCCTGTTTGCGAATTTTATACTTTGCTCTAATGCGCTGTCAATGTAATAACATTTCTTACTGAAAAAGTCGCAATGTTTGCTCCAAAAGATTACGACACCTTCAAGCACTTCTTAAGAGTGCGCAATTATAATCCACAATGCGCAATAACAATTCGCATTGCAATAACCGATTAAGGAACAATATTACATTGCGAGATGTGGATTTTAACTCTTATTGGTGCGCAATGTTTTTCTCTTTGCGACTTTAATTACATTCCCCCCATAGGGTGGTTATTAATAAAAGGCAGTAAGTTTGGCCAGGTTCAGTAACCAATAGCAAGAAATCAGAAGGTAGTATCTACTGGTTACCTGTTTAAAAGCAAAGATCCTATTGGTTGCTATGGGTTACTTAGTGCATTTTATTATATGGGAGATAGTTTTGGTGTTATTGTGTATTGAGAACATGATCCTCTTAAATCCCCTTGGTATGTATACAAGCAGCATACTGCAGTCACATGTTTTTAATTAGGGATACACTGAATCCACTATTTTGGATTTGTCCAGACCCCCGAATCCTTCGTGATAGATTCCGCAGAATACCAAACAAAATCCTAATTTGCACATGCAAATTAGGGGTTGGGAAGGGAAAAACATTTTTTACTTTCTTGTTTTGTGACAAAAGTCATGCAGTTTCCCTCTACGTCCCTAATTTGCATATGCATATTAGGATTCGGAATTTAGTTCCGCCAGGAAAAAAGATTTGGGCGAATCTGAATCCTGCTGAAAAAGCCTGAATCCCTACCGAATCCTGGATTCAGTGCATCCCTACTTTTAATCCTCTCTGACAGCGGCCATCGGCTTTCCTTAATTTTAGTGCTAATATTAAAGCACCAGTAACACTAAAAGTGACATTGACCTTACACACTTTTTATTCCTGTCCTTATACTTACATATCACATTTTTATTGATGTGTTTGATATTGGCTCCATTTTTTTTTATCTGTCTCTAGACCAAGTCCCATCTGGTCTATTGAGTTCAGTTGGCCCACAAATTCTTTACATCATTTTCTTGAGTAATGAATGCTGAAAGAACGTGGAAGCTGTCAGAATGACTATATGGCAGGGTGATTTTTTTAAAACAATGGCAATGCAGAACAGAGAATCACACAAAAGCGTGGCACAGACACAGCATTCTGGGATTATGTCTTTTGTCACAGCTTCAAATGAATCCAGAATGTATCCAGAATGCTCCAGACCTGAATAATTTGGATCTCCATACTGGAAAAATCAGGTAAACATTAAATAAACCTCATAGGATTGTTTTTACTCCAATAAGGATGCATTATATAATAGTTTGGATGAAGTACAAAGTACAGTTTTATTATTATAGATAAAAAATGTTCGAGCTGGACAACTATATAGAAATCAATGGGCATGTCGGGATCTGTGACCGTTCCTGTATATGGCTGCTTTGCTTACTCTGTGCCTACTATGTACATTTCTTAGGCCTGTTATATGGGCTAACCTTGCTCTTCCTGGAGCATTACTTGATACTGAGCGGCTGATGCACATACCTGCCCTTTACATGTTCAGTATTACAATGCTCACATTCAGCCTGCTCTTTTGCAAGGTAGAAAAGTACAGTGTACGCCTGCTTAGAAACCACTCAAAACATTCCTCTAAATTAATTTACAGAACAATGTAATACAGCTTTTAGCCACAAGATGGCATTATAGCCTCATTTATAACAGGCCAGCCACACATAGGGGGGTAAACTGATTTTTAGCAGTAACGCTCATGGGCTAAAGGAAATTATTATGATTTTTTTTTCCCACGTTCATTTGATTTTTATTAATCTTTTTTGTTTTTTTCTGTTATCCAGAAATGCATTATCCAAAAAGCTCAGACTTACAGAAAGTTTGTCTCCCATAGACTCCATTAGGATAAAATAGTCTTAATTTTTTTTTTTTAATGCATTTTTCTCTGTAATAATAAAACAGTAGCTTGTACTTGATCAAAACTACAATATACTTTATTGGAGGCAAACCCAGCCTATTGGGTTTATTTAATGTTTATATGGTTTTCTAGTAGACTTAGGGCATGAAGATCCAAATTATGGAAAGATCTATTATCTGGAAAGCTCCAGGTCCCAAGCATTCTGGATAACAGGCCCTATACCTGTAGTGACCCTAGCAACCAGACAGTATTTGTTTCTCCTGGATGAAAAGAGGCCACCGCTACATGTAATAAGATTAAAAACAAAAAAAGACATAAAAACAAACAATCATTTGGAATCTTATGTCTAAAACATTCTGGTTGGTGTCAATCACTCTACCAATCATTTTAGCCAATGAAGTCTAATAATAGGCCAATGCCATTTTATTAAAGGAGTTGCTCACCTGTTAGTTAACTTTTAGTATGATGTAGAGAGTGATATTCTAATAAAGCTGGCCATAGACGTAAAGATTTTTGAAAGATCCAATTGTTATCGTGAGACCACAATTGTCTCAAAACGATCTATTAAATGTCTGATGTGTCCATCAACTAAAAAGACCATTTCAGGCGATATTGCCAGCAAAACTGAAGGATCGCAGCCTGCTTTGCCCTGCAAACATAGGTAGATTGCATGGGGACCGATAAAGATTTTCTAACCTGGCCGATCAATCATCAGACCGATGTCGGACGAAAAATTGTAGGATGAAGGATCGTTTGTATCCCACTAACCGCACGATAATTTGACAGATTGGTCGGACTTCCCTGGGGAGCTTTAGACAATTTAAACCACCCCATTAAATACATGAAAAAAGTAAATGTATTCTTTTTCCAATGTTATTGTACATACTGAACAGTAGTGAAATCATATCATGAGTTACCAGGCCTGGAATCTAGAAACCCATTTGGTTTTAGTGTGTCTCACGCCGTCTTTAATGTTAATGAAACAGTAACACCAAAAATTTAAATATAATGTAATGTTGTGCTGCACTGGTAACTCTGGTGTGTTTTCTACAGTAACACTTCTATAGTTTATATAAACAAGCTGCTGTGTAGCCATGGGGGCAGCCATTCAAAGCTAGAAAAGGAGTAAAGGCACAGGATACACAGCAGATAGAGTCCTGCGCGGGTCCATTTTTTGGGACCCGAACCTGACCCGTACCCGCAACCCGCAACCCGAACCCGCGACCCGCATTTTTACCCGCTTGGACCCGCGACCCGAACCGTACCCGAAACCCATGATCCGCGACCCGCTGACCATCAAGAATCAGGAAGTGCTGTCATCATAAACAGGAAGTGACATCATCGGAAGTAGCCAGGATCAGAAAAAAAAGGAGTAAAACAGGAAGTGCTGTCATTGTAAACCGGATGTGACATCATCAGTAGTGGAAATGCTCAGAAAAAGGAGTAAAAATCCCTATAGCGAGGATCCGCGACCCGACCCTCAACCCGCCAACCTGCAGGACCACCGGCCCGCTTCTATACCCGCACTCAGAAATTCTACGAGCAACCCGCAGGGTACCGCGGGATTTTGCGGGTAACACGCGGGTACCCGACCCGCTGCAGGACTCTAACAGCAGATACTACTCCCTGGTGGGCCCTAGTGCAGGGTGGGCACCTTGGCCCCCCTGTTGGGCCCTTACCTCTATAAATCCCATGCTGGAGTGTTGATAGCATGTGTGCTGTAAAATGTCCTCCTAGATAACCGCCTGCCATAACATTATCATAGCTCTGATGGGCCCCAGGGGGGTGGGGGTCCTGGTGCAATTGCACCCTCTGCACCCCTTGTAGTTACGCCACTGGTAACAGATAAGCTCTGTACAATACAATGGGATTCTACAGAACTCATCTGTAATCTACGGTGTATCCTGAGCTTGAATGGCTGCCCCCATGAGTGTTTATATTAGGGATGCACCGAATCAAGGATTCGGTTCGGGATTTGGACAGGATTCTGCCTTTTTCAGCAGGATTCGTCGAACCCTTTTGCAAAGCCGAGCCGAATCCAAACCCTAATTTGCATATGCAAATTAGGGACAGGGAGGGAAACTGCATGATTTTTTGTCACAAAACAAGGAAGTAAAAAATGTATTCCCCTTCCCACCCCTAGTTTGCATATGCAAATTAGGGTTCAGATTCGGTTCAGTATTCGCCCGAATCTTTCTCGAAGGATTCAGGGGTTCGGTCAAATCCAAAATAGTGGATTCGGTGCATCCCTAGTTTATATGAACCAAGGGTCCCCAACCTTTTCTACCCGTGAGCCTCATTCAAATATAAAAAGAGTTAGGGAGCAACACAACCATGAAAAAAAATCCCTTAGTGAGACTGTATTTGGTAGCCCCTATGTAGACTGACAACCTACAAGAGACTCTACCTGGCACTATACTTTTTAAGCAATTAAAACTTGCCTCTAAGTCTGGAATTCAAAAATAAGCACCTGTCTTTAGGACCCTGAGAGCAACATCCAAGTGGTTGGAGAGCAACATCTTGCTTAAACATAGTTGTGTTACTGAAGCAAACAAACACAATTTACCACTGCAGGGCAACAGTACATTATATTGTCATTACTTGGGGGTAGCAAATAGATTGTAGCACAGGTATGGGTCCTGTTACCCAGAATACTCCAAGCTATTTCCTCATTTGGATCACCATACTAAGAATCATTAAATAGACTCAATACTATGTTTTGCACTCAACAAAGATTGATTATACCTTCCTTGGGACCAAGAACAAGGTACTCTTTTATTATTATAAAAAAATAAGTCTACAGGAGACATCCTTCCCATAATTTTGAGCTTTCTGGACACTGGGTTTCTGGATATGGGATCGCATACCTGTATTCATTTACATTTATAATAGGGCGTTTCTATTCCAAAAAAATCTGGAATCCTTTTGACTGTACTTTTCCCTCCTCCTTTTCACATTAATGATCTGCTTCTATCAAGCTGCATGTTTATTGGCCTGCTGTTTTGCTGCCCATAACACCATGTTGTATATCAGATATATACATATAATGAACTGGGCTACACTACTGGGCAAATCTGAAACATTATGAACAAAACCCTAGCTGACCATTTTGCAATGCAGTTGCTTTCAGTGTCACTGAGAAGAAGTAATAGATTGTAAACTGTAGGGGCACCATAAGAAGCTGATGCCCTCGCCAACCTCTTGGTACCTCCAGCACACAACTCCAGTCTCCCGGCACCTGCTTTTTGTGCCAACACGAGGGCACAGGAGCTCCCACTTGCTCACTGCTCCTTCTAAATCCAATAAGCCAGCGGCTCTACATGTCCCTTTGGGAAGAGGGCACAGCTGTGGGGAAGGCTCAGTATTAGCAATTAGGGGGGAAGCAATCTGCCCCATAGAAAGGCCTATTTTTGCTTTGATCAATATATCCCACAGTGCATTCTTTCTTAGTCCCCAAAGAATGAAAACCTGGCCATTCTAGCACTGCCTAATCGTGCTTTCCTCCCAATAAACAAACCCAGTATGGCACTGGCAGTTTGGTGTATAACAGGGCACACATTCACAGCATGCATAGATCAGTCCTGCAGGTATTGTGTGTGTGTGTGTGCTATTACTGCTTGACTTTGTACTGTAATTAGTCTCTATTCATAGGATATGTGACTTCAGCTCAAAGCCCTGAGCACTCCCACTGCTGTGACCAGATTGGCTGCTGTACGAATCCTTAAACTGGTAATAGCTCAGGGGACAGGCATTCTTTAAATGGGTCATGCTGGGAAATGAGTTCAGATGCTGCAGACAAAGATGAATACAGGGATGCTTTTATATATTCAAATATTATTCATCTGATTTTTTTTTTTCAGCCTTTGGTTATCAAGCGTTGCCCTCCTCCTGTGATCAGTGGCTGAAGGCGGCCTGTCTGCCTAATTGCACTTTGTAGATCTCATAATGAAGCTGTGCCCCTCATATGCCATTATGTCTATACTTGCTACACACTGAAACATGGCACCTTTGTTCAGTTCTTTACACTTGAGCAATAAGCAGGAAATCCCTTGAGCAGCTGGCTAGGGTGTACTATACAGTATATTTGCTGCAATGATAGCAGACCAGCAAATAATACACGGCCATTCTGTAGGCTTTCAAAAGCAGGACAAAAAACAGGACAGTTGGGTGGTATGCTACAGTAGAAATATGTAGAAATGTAGAAGAAGCCTTTCAGGAATTCAATAACAGAATGAATACAGAGACATAACAGGGACAAAGCACACCTATTAAAATAAATCATCTCTCATATCTGTTACAGGTATGGCATTCATTATCCGGAAACCCATTATCCAGACAGTGCAGGAAGGCCATTTCCCATAGGTTCCATTCTAATCAAATGATTCAAATTTGTAAAAAATATTTTCTTTTTCTCTGTAATAATAAAACACTACCTTGTGCTTGATCCCAACTAAGATATAATAAGTTATTCTGTTGGGTTTATTTAACGCTTAAATTATTTTTTTTATTATCTGGACATTCTGGATAACAGGCCCCATACCTGTATACATTATATGAGTGCCGGTGAATTTATAAAAACAGGTCTGATCACGGTCCAGCTGTAAGCAGATGTGTGTACTTACATATATATGTTAATTTATGTTTACTATATCTGTGTAAACTATAACATTAATGCCGAAAATCAAACCTAAATGACCAGTCTTGCTTCTGCTCTGATAGTCTGATAAAATTATGGGATCCATCTCCCAAAGATTCCATTTTATCCAAAAAAAAATCCAAATTTTTTAAAGTGATTTTCTTTTTCTCTGTAATAATAAAACTGTACCTTGTTCTTGATCCCAGCTAAGATATAATTGATCCTTATTGAAAGTAAAACCAGCCTTTTGTGTATATTCAATGTTAAATGATTTTCTAGTAGACTTAAGGCCCCCATACACAGGTCGATAAAAGCTGCCAACAGACCAAGTTGGCAACTTATTGGCCCATGTGTGGCCACATCTCACAGCCACATCTGTGCGTGTATGCGACCTCCTGTTTTGGATGCATTATGATCGCTTCAATGTGGGCATATTGGGGAGATCCGCTCATTTCGTGACCAAATTACAGAAAGATCCTCTATCTGGAAAACCCCAGGACCCGAGCATTCTGTATAAAAGGTCCCATACTTGTACCAGGTTAAAGTGCCTTTGAAATACACTCCCACAATCCAAGTATTGCAGTACACTATTAGTTCACTGTATATTTTCTGGTAGTAGAACATTCTATATATTGCAGAGATCAATGAGATGAAGGGAACTGTAACACCAAAAAATGAAAAGTAATTCAAATATAATGTACTGTTGCCCTCCACTGGTACTACAGGTGTATTTGCTTCATAAACACTAATACATTATATAAACAAGCTGCTCTCTAGCCATGGGGCAGCCATTCATGGCACAGGCTACATTGCAGATAATAGATGTACTCTGTATAATACCATTAAATTATATTACTAATTATTATTAAGTAACCTGTGCCTTTTCTCCTTTTTCAGCTCATGGCTACAGAGCAGCCTAACTTTAGTAGTGTTTCTAAAGCAAAGGATACACTGTATCCTTTACTAATGTTTTTATTATATTTTAATTATTTGAAAAATGTTTATTTTTTGGTGTTACTGTTCCTATTTGAATTTTTGGTATACCTGCCTATTTGGCTTCACAAGACATGTCATAGCATGCACCAAGGAGGCCGAGTGGCAATAAGAGAGAAATAAATGACTCAGAATGTAGCAGATATAATGGAAAACACATACGTACGGCGTCAGTACAGCAGTCCATTTACACTATTGTAAGGATGCGTCTCTCAAGTCTTTTCAATTAACCTTAAGAGATATGTAGCACAGTTTGCTCTGAATACAGACTGAGAGCAGTTACTGATTCGCTCTCAAATATAAAGTGCTGTTTGAGGGATCAATATATGACCTTTTCCTGTGTCTCAGTATAATCAGGGGCAACCACACTGTGAAGTTTGGGACATTATTTTAGAGAGACGTGAAATGCCACTATACCTGTTTAATATACAGTATAATTATAAAATAAAAACGCTACACCCTGAAAGAATATTTGTTTAGCTTTTGCGCAAACAGCTATTTTAGGCTTCCCAGTGGATTATAGCCAACATCTCCAAATACTTAGAGGTTAATATAAGGAAATTGGTCTAGTAGTACACAGCAGGTAGCATTTACTGGTTTAAAAGCAAATATTCAATTGGTTGCATTGAGATAATAGGACAGGGCACCTTTTATTACAGCAACCTCTACAGCACATGGGGTAGGCAGCATGTTCTCAGTTTTAGAACTAGTGATGTGTGGGCTGACCCAATACACGCAGGCCTCGCAGGTCGGCCGGGGTTTGGGTTGAATATTGGGTGTCCATGGTGGGTATGGGTCGAGTGCAGGCTATATTGGGGCACTACAACTACTTTCTGATTTTCTGGCATAGGTGGTGCTCCTGTTGGATTCACAATTGGACAAGATAAAGTAAGTAAAAATGAATTCAAGTCTTTTGCTTTTGTATACCTGACTGATTCTATTGTGCTGTATTGCATTCATCAGATTGTGGCTGTGTTCATCAGATTAGCATTCATCAGATTATGGCTTTTTATGATTCACATCATTGAAGCGGTTTAGTTGCAGGTCCTACAATGGAACCATTCTGCGGGTTGTGGTCAGGTGCGGTTTATGGCTTTGCGGGTTATGGTTGGTGCTGGTTGAGTTTTTCCTGACCCGCACAGCACTATTCAGAACTATTATTTACACACACATGGTTGAATGGATATACATAGATGTAAGGGAGTGCTTGTAAATAAGACATAAAATATGTATGCCTTCTTACTTTGTGCAGGATGATGAGCGAGCTGATAGTTATAGCTACAGTTGCACATACCATTTCTGATGCTCTATTTGGAGTGTGTAGCAGCAGGGGCACTGATTGCTTTTGTCACAATAACTACATTTTCTGTTAAATGTCTATGAAATGCAGCTTATGTGTTTGAATGTTCCAAGAGGGTTATGAAGTGTCGACCTGTGTCTTCTGGGTCACAGGAAACAGAATCCTTTCTGCTTGTATGGTCTGTAAAAGCACCACTGGTCCACAAACAATTTGGTGTTTCACACTTCTCCTTTAGATTGTAAGTTCTAATAAGCAGGGCCTTAGTTGCCTCCTGCAATTGTCAGCATATGCCATCTGTATGATTTTTATATGCACCCTTCTTCTGTTGGTGCTTTATATATGCTAGTTAAAGGTAATATCTGGTCTTATAAGGGTGGTTAAGCATTTAGTAATTTATAGAATGGCAAATTCTACGCAACTTTCCAACTGGCCTTCTTTTTTCTTATAGTTTTTTAATGATTTGCCTTCTTCATCTGACTATTTACAGCTTTCAAATGGGGGTCACTGAGCCCATCTTAAAAAAAATGCTCTGCAAAGCTACAACTGTATTGTTATTGCACCTCTCTATTAATATTCCAGTCTATTATTCAAATCATTGCATGGTTGCGATGGTAATTTGGACCATAGCAACTAGGCTGCTGGCATTGCAAATTGGAAAGCTGCAGAAAGAACAGCAAAATAACTCAAAAACCACAATTAATAAAAAATGACAACACATTGCAGATTGTCTCAGAATGTCACTCTCTACCTCATACTAAAAGTTGACTTCAAAGAACCCCTTTAAAAACTAAGTTTGTGAATTTGAATTATATAAAGTAACATGTCCTAGAGCCTGTCAGCGTATGAGGACATTTACACAAATACAGTTTTAGAGTATGATGTGTGTTTGTTTTAATACTGGGTTGTAAAATTAAAAAAGACAAAAACAGATTGCCTGGAATTATAGTTGGACCCAATCTCTTTTTGATGGAAGACAGAGAATATAAAATTATTTAGGTTTTGCTCTGATTAATTCCTTTCAGGTTTTTTGGGGAGGGGAATTTTACCTCTCTTCCAAATACCTAATTGACATGTATAACGAGACGTTCAGCATATGGTATTATCAAACGGTACATTGACAACATTCCCAAAAAAGCTGGGCCCCCTGAGGAATCCATTTCCAGCAAATTCTACATGAAAGAATTGTGACATGTCCACTAGACTACAGTGGCAGACCACATTATTTGGTTTATTTCTCCTATAAGTGAGACTAGTCTGTATAAGTATATTACATATGCCTGCATATTCTACAGCAAAACACACGTGTTTAAGAATCGCCAGAGTTAAGAGGTTAAGAAAATAAGCCTGCCGGATATCCAACACTGCTCTTCCTAAATTATTAAGTGTCATTACCTGCATGAATCTCTGCAGACAAAGAGGGGGCCCCAGCTTGCACAAAAGCCTGTTTGAGGCTGTCAACTGAAATCTGTCAAATTCACAGAGCGTTATGCTCTACTGATCCTGCTTAATATTAAATGAGTTGTGTCTGGGGTGCTGCCTGCAACACGAGCAGTCTAGCCTAAAGCTTGAAAATATGCAAAGGAGCTACAGGGGGAAACATCAGTGCAGCAGAGATAAGTCTGCTGTTTGCAATAAATAGTGACTGTATTATTTAATACCTGAGTGGTGCTACGTTCTCCTGCAGACATGCTAGGAGTTCTGTTTGCAGACCCCCTGCTCTAGTGCAAGTATGGGACCTGTTATGCAGAATGCTTGTGACCTGAGGTCCTCCGAAAAACAGATCTTTCCTTAATTTGGATCTTCACACCTTAAAGGATTTGTACACCTTTAAATTAACTTTTAGTATGATGTAGAGAGCAATAGTCTGACATAATTTGTAGTTGGTTTTCATTTTAATTTTTTTTTAAGTTATTTAGCTTTTAATTCAGTAGCTCTCCAGTTTGCAATTTAATCTATCTGGTTGCTAGTGCAACCATGCATTGATTTGAATAAGAGACTGGAATATGAATTGCAGAGGTAATTTTATAACCTACTAAAATTTAACTTAAAGGTGAACCGCCACTTTAAGTCTACTAGAAAAGTGTTTAAACATGAAACAAACCCAAAAGGCTGGTTTAGCTTACAACAATGTCTTAATTTAGGCCACTACAAGGCACTGTTGTATTATTACAATGGAGTATATGGGAGTTGGCCATTCCGTAATTTGGAGCTTGCTGGATAAAAAGTTTCCAGATAATGGATCACATACCTGTATATAACTGAAAATAATACAGAATATTATTCTGCTAGTGTCACAAGTGAGATAATGGTCCCTTTTTCTGTTAAGTCCATTTGCTAGTTCTTACTGTACCAATGGGAAATCTGGAGTAGGTTATAGTCTTTATACAGCACACCAATATTAAATTGGCTATTGTCAACTAAACTGCCCTCCATAGGCCTCCACTGTCTCTTCCTCACCGCAATACCTCATGTCCTTTACGATCCTCTTCATGCGTATTTGCTGGAACTAGTCTGAACTCAGCTTCAACTTTCCCATATACATTATTTAAACATTTTCAAAGGTTTTAAAGTAATTTGCAAATGTAGTATTTATGCATCCTTTTTGCACTCTTCTTCTGATTCCTGAATCATTGATCTTAATTAGCTGCTACTTTGTTTCAAGAGACAGAACCAGTAGAGGGGAAGATAGAATAAAACATGGAGATATTGATTTTAAATTAACTTCAAAACCATCAAAACATCGTCATTTTTGTAGGAATGTTGCTTGGAATGACTTTTTCTTTAAACAGTCTTTGAGTGGAGAACACTATTTTTACAACCTGCTTTTTAAAAACCTGCAGGGGTCAAAGACAGTATGACAAAGTCAGAAATTCCTCAAAGCTACGTATTTTCCTTCACTTATTTTAAACTTGAATTATTATAATTGTATGGTCTCTTATGAAATTAGTCAAGTGTGCATTGCTATTATGCAGTAAGTATTAAACTTTATTACAAGTTAGGGACCGCCATATGGGGTTTACCTTGACGTGGTATGGTGGCTTGTCAATTTTGTGATCATAACTTTGTAACTAAATTTCCCCTGTTTCTGTAAACATATGCACTAAGCAATCATATTGAATTATTTAGGAAACAGGGGTCCAGGGAAAGTGCATGGTGCACACCCATTACATTTAAATATATTTAACTTAGCCTTTGAGTGCTCCCACACCCCCCCCGTGTGTTTGTAAGTTGTACTTAGTCCGAAGCTGAGGCAGAGCTTCAGTGGTTGTAGCACCCCATGCCCTCACTTTAAACCAACGGTGGCCCTATGATTTTAAAATGGGCGTTGGTCTGGGAATCTCTCTCTCTTAAAAGCCGCATTCTGGCGGGGGAGGATATAGCCCTTAAACTGAAACCAAGGTTCATGAGAACAGTCAATGCTATTATGCAGTAAGTATTAAACTTTATTACAAGTTAGGGACCGCCATATGGGGTTTACCTTGAAGTGGTATGGTGGCTTGTCAATTTTGTGATCATAACTTTGTAACTAAAAATCCCCTGTTTCTGTAAACATATGCACTAAGCAATCATATTGAATTATTTAGGAAACAGGGGCCCAGGGAAAGTGCATGGTGCACACCCATTACATTTAAATATATTTAACTTAGCCTTTGAGTGCTCCCACACCGCCCTGTGTGTTTGTAAGTGTGCATTCTAACAACATTTACACATCCAGAAAGAGCTGTCACAATATCAGTTCATGTCTTTGGCAAAAAAAAAACACCTAAGGGCTGGTGCAGACAGGGAGATTCGGGGAGTTTCTGTCGCCTGGCGATTCTGCGAGGCGACAATCTCCCCGAACTGCCTTTTCCCTGTCCGTCGGCTGTTAAAGTAAAAAAGCGCCTGCGCCAATGCACACGCGGCGCGGCGATTTCCGGAATTTGCTTCGTGAGGAAACTTCGGGGCGATTCCGGAAATCGCCGCGCCACATGTTCATTGGCGCTGGCGCTTTTTTATTTAAACAGGCGGCGGACAGGGAGAAGGCAGTTCAGGGAGATTGTCGCCTCGCAGGAGAGGCGATTAATCGCCAGGCGACAGAATCTCCCCGAATCTCCCTGTCTGCACCAGCCCTAAAAGATCTACTGGTACTGATAAGACTGGTAAATCTGCCTCTTTTTCTGTGGTCACAGTGTTAATTGTTATCCTGCATATTCATACAGCAGCCAGATGCTCAGTCATTCTCCTCTTAGGAGGCCTGGCAGGTGTGCAAGCTATGAAACAGCTGAGCACCATATTACACATGTATGTGTTCCTCTTCTAGTCCTAGGGGAATTAAGCCAGCAGTTAACTGAAGTCATTACAAATAATCATAAATGAATCCATTTGGTTAAGGTTACCAAAATAAATGGATTCTTACCAAATACATGGTTAATCTGAAAGGTTCTGCAGACCTCTTCTCCAGAAACCCAATATTTGGAGAGCTCTGGATTACAGGAAGGCCATTTACAATAGAGTACATTTCAAGCAAATAATTCAAATTTGTAAGAGAATGTCCTTCTTCTCTGTAATAATAAAACAGTACCTTGCACTTGATGGTAACTAAGCTGAAGGAATCCTTATTAGTGTCAAAACAATTCTATTGGGTTTAGTTAATGTTTTTTTGTAAACTAAAACTAAAATTGTAGAAATCCTATTATGAGGTATCATTGTAGAACCCTTACCAGGGCTATTTCTGATACTTCCTACTGCCTGATCCCAAAGAGCTAACCAAGTCTAACAAATCAGCAAGCTTCTGTCTTTATAGAACAGCTAATCATACAAGGGATCCTCAGTGGGCTGCTGATTTGTAGAAATTGTAGAAATCCTATTATGAGGTATTATATTATGATCTAAATTGTAGAACCCTTACCAGGGCTATTTCTGATACTTCCTACTGCCTGATCCCAAAGAGAAAAGTCTACCAAACCAGCAAGCTTCTGTATAAATAAACTCCTCTCTTTCCAAAACTACAGCCTTTTATCTTTATAGAACAGCTAATTATACAAGGGTACCCTCGGTGGGCTGCTGATTTGTTTGAGGCCAGGAAGCCGAATGTGACTTTAGTTTTATTTTCAAATGTTGCCTCTTTAGACTAATAAATAGCAAAAACCATACATAAGTTCTAATTTAAAGAATATGCAAAAAGTATCCATTGAACCAACGTTGAAAAAGGGGGTATACTGTCCCTTTAAATTGCACACTAGCTCTAGTATAAAGAATGTAGGGAAAGGAAGGGTCAGAACTTGATTTTTGGGATTTGTTTGGCAGTTCTTAAATTGACTTTGGGACACAGTTACATTCAAATATAGAGATATGAAAGACTCTTTGAGAATAATATGTCAATAGGCTTTAAAGGAAATGTAATAAAACATAAGGAATGCAAACTATACTTATATATATATATATATATATAGGTTATATAGAATCTGCTAGAAGTTTGCCATTGCTTGCAGATGAAAAGTGTACATTGAACAATCAATCATGGGCAATGTTCTCTCTAAAGGCCAGCGCACACAAATTTGAGGCCAGCGTACACCCCAAATGGGGTGTGCACAAAGAATGCTGTGTGAAAACACACAATTTTGTATCAATTCTGACCTGAGCCCACCGTTTCTAAAAACTGTGCACAAAAGTATAAAATGAGCACACAAAAGGCTCACATTGCCAAGAAGGAATTAGAGGGAACATCTCTCATGGGCTATTGTTAGTTGGGGGGGGGGGGGGGGGGGGGGGGGTGGAGGACTAACAGACACCAGGAATGGCTGGCAATATCCCACAAGATGTTCAGCTCTAAGCCCCCCCCTGTGGTGTCCCATGAATAAGAGAAGACACGGCAACGAGCAGGTGGGGGATGGAGTCATTACTGTAAGTGATGCAAAAAACTCATTACCTTGGATTAGTGTAAGTCCTAACGGGAAACTATCACGAAGACAATATTTACAAGTAATAGAATGCAGCAGCTCTGATAGAAATTAATGCACTCATCCCGTGTATCATGCATTGATATAAAAATAACTGCTATTTAACTGACTACACAAGGAGAGAATTAAGTACATAAACGCTTGAAAACGTCACACGGTCATAGAGAGATACCGACATATCAGTATCTCAGTCAGCTGTACATTTTAAAATTGTTGTGTCTTTAAAGAGGTGGTTCGCCTTTAAGTTAACTTTTAGTATGTTATAAAATGGCAAATTTTAAGCAACTTTATTTTTTGCCTTCATCTTCTGACTCTTTCCAGCTTTCAAATGGGGGTCACTGATCCCATCTAAAAACAAATCCACTGTAAGGGCAGAGACACACAGGTAGATTTGGGAGATTAGTCACGCGGTGACAAATCTCCTCTTTTTTGGGGCAACTAATCTCCCTGGACTGCCTTCCCGCTGGCTAGAATGGAAATCTTTGACGGATAGCTTTGTTTTCCTAATTCATCTGTTGCCTCACAGGGGAAATTTCGGGTGACTTCAAAAACAAAGCACTCCAAGTGCCATCCCGCCGGCAATTTACAAGATGACGGGAAGGCAGTTTGGGGAGATTAGTCGCCCTGCGACAAATCTCCCCGAATCTGCTTGTGTGTATCTGCCTTAAGGCTACAAATGTATTGTTATTGTCACTTTTTATAACTCATATCTCTATTCAGACCCTCTTCTAGTGATGTACCAGTCTCTTATTATTATAAATCGATGCATAATTTCTAGGGTAATTTGGACCCTGAAATTGGAAACTTCTAAAAAAAAAGCTTAATAACTCAAAAACCACAAATAAACAACTGAAATCCAACTGCACTAAACCTTAAAGGAAAACTATACCCCCCAAACAATGTAGGTCTCTATAAACAGATATTGCATAATACAACTCATATGTAAAATCCTGCTTCATGTAAATAAACCATTAGCATAATAATACACTTTTTTAGTAGCATGTGCCATTGGGTAATCATAAATAGAAAATTGCCATTTTAAAAAATAAGGACAGCCTCCTGGGATCCTAGGATCCAACGGTGCACACAAACATACCAAACAAACTATAAAGTTAGGTCACACGAGCCAATTAACAGACAGAGTTGTGTCTTTTGCTTCAACACTTCTTCCCTTTACAGTTAGAGCTGAAATATTTCTGGTCAGGTGATCTCTGAGGCAGCACACAGACCCTCATGAAATGGTGGTTCAAGGCAAGAGATGTAAAAGGGCAATATTTACTTAAATATGTATACCAGGTAGGTAAGATTCTTTAATATGTCACTTGATTTGATATAAACTATCTTTTGCTCAAAAATTCATTTTCGGGGTATAGTTTTCCTCAAGTTTTCACTAACATTTTTGTCTTGACATAACTTAGTACGTGACTCCCTAAAGAGTGACCACTCAGTACAGCAGAACAATGTATAAAGATATCCAATTCTTTTTTCTGGCTTCCATGGCAGATAGAATATGAAGGGGCTGAAAACAAATTTAGATAGAGATTGTCACTCCTTACTGCCCCCAAACACACAGAATGATATTATAATTCAAAGATGTCCATAAAGGCAACTGGAAGTCTGTAGGCCTCCAGACGAATTGGTATATGGTCTGTAACAATAAAGTTGATGGTGTTGGGGACTAATCTGCTTTAATTTAACCAAACAAATAATAGTGAGAACTGATGCATTAAGAACTGCAGACATAACGTACAAACATGCATGAAAATAAATATGTTATGTTCGGTTTATTGAAATGTGCGCCTTATACAGCAGCCTGAATACTGAATACGCTGATCATGCTGATAGAAAGACGTATTTGCATATGGGAGAGAAATGACATTTCTGAAGCTGTTAATTTCCATGAAGTGGAATGCAACCATACGCTGTGTTTCAATTTAGAGCAAATTAGCCTGGAATATTTCCCATTAATATTTGAAATACTGTACTGCAAAATAACACACGGCGGCATGATTCATTTTCTGAGAGCATCTTTGAGGGTTGATTACACTTGCACAGTCATTAGATTCCTCACATCAGACAAGGCTCTCCCCCTGCCCTTTTTTACTGAAATGTTACCCTTTCCTTTTAGCAAAAGTAAACAATAGCACTGTAATACTGTGGCTGATTGCACTGCATAATTACCATATATATAAGTAAAGAAGCTAGAGGAATACACAGGGATACAGCAGAGAAACTGAATAGAAATCACTGAGGTCCCACGTGGTGCTGAGAAAATCAATGCAGAAAATCATCCTTTCCCTACAGCCTTTGCCCTAATGCCGGCCAACATGAATAATTTAGTGAACCATGCATCTCAGGAGCTATCTGCTTTGCATCACTCCCTCATTACTTTGCTTTTTCAGCCCAATTTGCTAGGATAGTGTCTGGGTATACTGAGCCTTTTTATTTGCAATTAATAGAATTACAGTTACATTCACATTCTTCTTCCCAATTCAAAGCTTTTTGAGAAATACAAATCTTGAAATGATTTTAAGGTATTGCAAGTGTTAAACTAGGAGTTAGGGGAGGAGATTTACATAGGATTATTGATCAAAGTGAGGTAGGTTTATTGGATATTTACCCTTAAAACACAGTATCCACTAGTATTAAATAGTGAATGGGAGGTATCCTGCTTCTTTTAATGAATGGACTGGCAATATATAATACACAAAAGCCGTAAATATCTTGTAAATTATAGCCTTATAAACGGAGTTCTGATGTCATCAGTTATAAACGGTGAGTTCTGATGTCATTTCTGTCACATGACTCACTGAAACTTGTGTATTATAATAAATAAAGTACCCCCAGTTGCAAAATATGAGGATATTAGAAGTTACCTCGGAGTTCCATGACCTGTATAAAAACACTCGGCCTTCGGCCTCGTGTTTTTATATGGTCATGAAACTCCTTGGTAACTTATAATATCCTTATATTTTACAAGAGGGGGTACTTTATTCACTATATATCCTTCTAAATTTGCCTGTTTAACGCTTTACAGTCATTGCACTAATGTTTATATTGTATTTGACCTGTTCTTATGTCAAGAAAAGTTGTTTTAATTTAAATACATTTTTAATTGATATCTAGAGTAACTGGTGACATCACCTCTGATGAAGTGCCGGAACAAGGCATGAAACGCGTCAGGGGACCGCTATGCCATAGAACAGGAAGTGTGCTTTGCTATGGAGCCCTGTACTTTTATTTTTAGATGTAATCTGAATAAAGCTTGTTGATTTTAAAAGAACCAACTTCTGGACATGCTCCTTATCATAATCGTTATGTGGAATAGTTTTTTGGCTTGCTAAGGAGTAAGCAGAAGCGGGAGGCGCACCATTTAATGAAAGTTCGGGGAGACACACACGTGAGTTTGAAGTGACTAATCTTGAAAATAGACATAATGATAGTTGTAGTAAATCTGATGGATAATGATAAAGATATTCAGGCCCTCTCCCACTCATATTCCAGTTTCTCATTTACATCAATACATGGTTGCTAGGATTATTTGGATCCTAGCAACCAGAAACTGGAGATACTGCTGAAAAAAAAGCTAAGAAATATAACCGTAAAGATGGCATTAAGATGAAGCTAGAGAGGAAGAGAGGGAGAGAGATCAATAGCTAAATATATCATTTGCAAAGGCTGGTTCAAATATAAATTCATAGATTTTATTATGATGTAGACTAATATTCTGAAACTATTTACAATTGGTCTTTTTTATAATTATTTAGCTTTTTGTAAAGTGGCATAACTAGTGTGAACTGGGGCATCCTGCAAAAAAATCTTCAGTAGGGCCCGGCATACTCCTTCCCGCCCCTTCCCCGCTGCAGGTAAAAGAGAGGCTGCTTCAGCTATAGTTATGCCACTGTTTTTGTGCTGAAGCCCCTCACTTAGGAATTTTAGAAACTATCTGGTTGCTATGGTTGTTTACCTTAGCACCCAAGCAGTGGTTTGAATAAGAGACTGTAAGATGAATAGTAAAAGAGAAAGTAAGACATGTAATAAAAATAACAAAAGCAAAAAAAAACTGTAGCCTCCTGGAGCAACATTTTTTTTGGCTACTGGTGTCAGTGATCCCTGAAACGTTTCTAAATAGTAAAAGATGAATGTTAATCACAATGTTAATCTCCAGAATGCCCGGGGGAGTGAGCTAGGAATGAGGGAACCAGAAGAAGTGGTTAGGGATTATGGGGGCTGTAGTTCCTGGGTACTATTGGGATAGGTGGAGACATGAAGTTTTAAAAGAGGAAGGAAGTGAATGAAGCATTCTCTTTTACCTTGAACAGCTCCCACCCACCATGCCCAAAATAAAGTGGTAGTTAGGTAAGGGGGGAGTAGGGTTGCCATCCTACTGTTATTAAAAGCGAAATGGTAAATCTATATGAAGGCCAGTATTTTTTTCCAGAAAAAGTGGCAACCCTAGGGGTGAGTGTTATCATAATGTCGTAGTGGGAAGGACTATCCTAAGAGGGAAGCCGGTGAGAGTGGTAGGGCGTAACAGGGGTTAGGCCTGGGGCCAAAGTGATGGAAGGGGCATGATTTATGGCTGAAAGCCACACCTATGATGGCCAGCAGGCGGGCCCCTCGCTTTTGGGTACAATTCTTTGCAGCCTTCAGCATCTATCAGATGTTAACTAAGTTAAAAGTTAATTATTTTATAAATGTGATGGTAAATTGCGCGGCACTCAATGCTTTTGGCTTATGTTGGTCATTATTTATGTGATTTAATAAATAAGCTGCAGCATTTTTCACCCAAGATATCAGATGTGGTTGGTTTGTTATTTAAGGAAAGGTCGTGAAGCTTGGTGTTGTTGGGAGGGCACTTGAGAAAGGGGCACTTGAGAAAGGGGGTTGATCCCCTGAAACGTTGTGCAGAAATCCGAATAAATTACAAAGCTAAGCACATTTTGCTGTGTGTGCCATCTAATTCTTCTTGGTTACTGCTATGTATATGGAACAGGCGAGCAGCAAGGTTCCCAGATGGAGCACCACTGAAAATGATCCAGGGGGTTTGCATTTATTAAAGTATGTTGTTGGGAGGGGCCCGTACAGTAGCAATCTTGCATAATTGTCTTACATGTGTTTTCAGAAAGGGGACCCTGTATTACTTTGCCTTAAAATAAAGGGGTAAATAACAGATACTGCACAGACAATCTCATAGGCCAATTCCTTTTCAGCACTTGATCTCCTCTATTTACAATTAGCAGACTCAGCAGAGTTACCTAATACACCAGGGTTTACATGGTTTGTGTAACCAAATATAGAACCTGCAGAAACCATTCTCTGGTACTTTCAGCTCTAATATGCCATTTTCATCTCAACTGCAGTGTAAGGTATTTCAATGAAGTCTCTCACTTGATCACACCAGTGATAAATCCCACATTTCTTACATTTATCATTTTGATAGGATTGATGCCTGGCTGGTAATTTACAGCTCTAATCGGTACAAATAAAGCACAAGCCAGTGCTAATAGGGTAGACCTCTCACAGGTATCATTTCATGCATCAAGTAATGGCTATTGTGCCCATTCAATAAAATGGTTCCCTGCACCTAAGCTCCCAAGATTTGTTGGAAAGAAAATACCAGTAGAAAAACATCACAAGTTGAATTAAACTCAAACATCAAGGGATGTATAAAACTGCCTGTAAAATATATATTATATAGGTATAGGAAAATGTCTGACTTAAAAGTTTTATCTTCTGCCAAGATCGACCTGATTAAAAAACAGCTGCATCTTTTACGCTACATATACACTGTCTTTGATTCCAATATTCTACATTTAAATATTACTGTTTCTCAGCATGTCAGAGTGTGTCATTCTCATTGCTTACATTTTTGTATGATTTTAGGCATCTAAATTGCTTAGGAACTATAGTAACAAGCATCCTCAAACAATGGACAGTGGTTGTTTTGTTGAAAGTACAGGTTCGAAAATGATGGCAAGTTTGGCTTAAATGAATGATGCTATCTATTCCCGCAAAGCAAGGTAGAACTACTGAATAGAATCAGGAAATCACATTCCTAACTGGTGTCTTTAAAACATGAATACACATCTGACATCTTATAAACAACTTCTTCTCCAAGATGTTACTCATCATGTTAACAGTTATTCTCTCCACTGAACAATCTACCCCATGAAGGTCCTATTTCCTAATACATGGGCAGCTCTAAGTAAATCAAGCATAGCGATCTTAACACCCCCAGTCTGATATTACAAAGCACTTGCAGTGTAAAACATGAAGTTGTTCGAACACAAACTATTGAAAAGAATGCAATCCCCCCTCCATAAGACTATCCTCTTACTGTGGATGAAAATAAAAAAAATGCCATCAAACTTTCTGGGATTCTATTTATTCTCACCATTGTTATGTTGAGTGACTCACAGCTATTCAAATTCCCAGTTCAGTCCTTTGTGAGTTGTACTGCAAAAATCTAAATTATATTCATAACCTTTTGAGTCTTTTGAAAGACTACCTTTGAATGACCAGGCATGAGACATTCTCTATCACACGTCTTGTAACAACAGTAATACAAGGGACCAGTTCATAGTAGTGCCAAGGTTTAATAAAAACATTTTAATAACTTCACATGTATCCAAGAAAGAGCAATGTTCTTTCCATCTGGTGTTTAACTAAACATTATGCTTTGTGATAATATAACTGTAAGTTCTATTGCTTTCTGTGCTCATTGAATTTAATACACATTTTGCCTAAAGGGGACTGACATTTTCAAGAAAATGAGAACAGTGTACATCGCTATTAAAGCATTAAAAGACTTAATCTTATGCTGTACAGTATGAGTGTGATTTATATATACCACAACTTTGACAAGCACAGCAAAACTTATATATATATATATATATATATATATATATATATATATTATAGCACACGGTTTGTGAGCAGTCATTGGTGAAAAATTGGGGAAATATACCCATGCTCATATTCTATGTCAAGTTATAAATTCATCAAGCTTTATTTTTTACTCTGTTCTTTTTTTCCTATGAAAATCACATAAACATTAAATAATCCCAATAGTCTGGTTTTGCCTCCAATGAGGATTAATGCTATCTTAGTTTGGGTCAAGTATAAGCATCTGTTTTACTGTTACAGTGAAAAAGGAAATCATTTTCCTTCATGTTTGCATTATTTGGATAAAATCGAGTCTATGGGTGATGTATATGCAATAGATGCATATGTATCAGCCTCAGTAAATAAAAAAGTACTTCACCACACCTCTAGATCAACCTCACCAAGACCAGTAAGGGCTGCAAATACCAGAACAGTCAAGACAAGGTCAATAGTTTCCTGCAAGAAACTGGCTGGTCCCTTTCTCCATCATGAGAATAAATGAACAACAGAGCACAATGAACCACATGTTTCCAAACACATTCATCTAAAGTCACAGGTACATTCCATTCCACCCCATTAAGTAAGGCTAACTTCAGGGCATTAACAATGTTGCATAGATGCCAAAGATTTTTTTTTCTTTTAACCACTGGCAGTGGAAATTTATTTTAAAACCTTTTAATTGTTTTATACAGTATATAACTAATTTGTACCTGTAGATACAGTAAGTAACAGTAAAAGCTATTAAGCATATTTTTCTAATGTTGTGTTCCTGCAGTTAATTCATTATTTATGGATGGCAAAACGCACTTGACTTGTTCCTGTGCAATGAAAGAGTTGGTGGCACAACTATTCACTATGCATGACTGGTCAGTCACAATTTTAGGCACACAAGGTGCTGGCTCAGTGCACAGTGAAACAAAGTTGTTTTCATTTACTTTGAGGAGTTGTTAAACCGTCACAAAGAAAAACCTGAAAATTAAGAAGATTTGCACCTGACAGTGTAATGCTCTTCAACATTTCATTTCGAACTGTAATTGCATATGAGCGACCTAGGTGCAGACACCATGAAATTTGCATTTTTAGGCTACTCTTTGATCTAGGCTGCACATTGTCTCTACTGGCAATACCTGGCAGCAAAAGTGGTAAAATATGCCATAAGGAAACAGGATTTGCACGGAAGGAAGGAAAAATTGAGCACAAAATTAATATTTCTTCCATTCATTTTATTATTCTATATTTCTATATAGTGTATACCAGAAGGGTGTAGCAGAGAAAAGGGGTTTCCCCCACTATTTTTGTCTTCTTTTAATTGATGCACTTGCACCTAAGCAAGCATATTGTGGGGGAAGGGGTTTTGCAGACAGGTGCGAGCAGGAGCACCTGTGTGCACCGGGCCCTCCAAAAAGTTTTCTGGCAGGAGACTCTTGTTATGCCCATGTTTGTAACAATACATATTGTCCCACTCATACCTCATTTAATAGAATAATGACTATTATAATATGAATGACTTTAATTCTTCCTATATGTTTAACATACCTTTAAAGGAGAAGGAAAGGCTGGATACACACCAAACCAAAAGTTAGGCACCCCCAAGTGATTATAGCGATGTACCTCAAACCCAGGGCTCCTATCAGGAGAAATCTGCAGGCCCCCTGTTATAGAAGCGAGCACCACGCAGAGATCTTACTTCTGTCTTCGCGCAGCTGCACATGCGCATTAAAACGAAAAGCCGAACTTTAACTTTAAAATTGGCTTTTTCATTCAAATGTGCATGCGTCAGTCCGAGGAAATGCGCATCAGCACGAAGACGGAAGTGTTGATCTCTGCGTGGTGCTCGCTTCTATAACCCGGAGCCGGTGCAGATTTCTCCTGATAGGAGCACCGGCCCTGGGTTTGAGGTACGTAGATATAATCACTTGGGGGTGACTAACGTTTGGATACTGAGAAATCCCACTGAATAACAACAAATTCTGGACGAATCTGGCATCCAAAATAATTGGCATATTTCATTACATCACAAATAATACAAATTAAAAATCCATTCATCTTTATTTACTCCATCAAGACAACATTTCTTTCTTTGGTAAATTCTAAAATGAAATAAGAGATATTAAGTGAGGAGCTCTTATTCAGATATTTCTAATGAATGTTTATATTCTGGCTCAGAACCAATTAATTTAGCACAATGCCTTACACAGACGGCTTGTTCCATATTCAGTGGAAGGTCACTCACAAAAAGGTCTTATTATAACAAGAACAAACTGTCCACACAGTCAATGAGACTGCTACGGGGTTTAACCCTGGGGTAGAGAGATACAAAATACAAAGCATGTGTGATTAGTCCCTGGTGCACACTGCAATTCACCATTCATAAAAGAAGTGTAAACAACTGGATGTGTCTATTTTGATTGTATCCTGGGAAACATATTTAGCAACTTGTGATACATAATTACAGCTTCCAAACACAATGCTAGCACAACATCTGCATGGCAGTAACCAGAGGGATATTATATCACAGACTGTTTCAGTTGCTTATGACATTTAGACTGAAATAATCCATTTTTATATACATGGATAGAGCACAATGTAATGTGTAGAATGGCATGGGAACCAAACTCAGACTTACAAAGTCCTGTGTTATAATCTTTAATGGGGCAGCTCACCTAGCAATTTTCCTCCTCAACTTGAATTCTCAATGGTTGCTAGGGTCATGATGTTCAGGTTTACTACTATCTACATCCCAATAATAATAAAAGGGGTTGTTAACTTTTAACATATAATAAAATAGCAATTTTTCAAATGACCTTAGTTTTTTATTTTTTATGGTTTTTTAATTATTTGCCTTCTTCTTTTGGCTCTTTTCAGCTTTCAAATGGGAGTCACTGACCCCAACTAAAAAGAATGCTCTGTAAGGCTACAAATGTATTGTTGTTGCTACTTTTTATTCTTCATCTTTCTGTTCAGGTCCTCTCCCATTCATAATCCAGTCTCTTATTCAATTCAATGAGTGGTTGCTAGGGTAATTTGGACCCTAGAAACCAGATAGCACACTGGAGAGCTGCTGAATAAAAAGCTAAATAAACTAAAACAGGGGTGTCCAACCTGCAGCCCTAGGGTCGCATGCAGGCCAGGATGGATATGAATGAGGCCCAGCTTGAAACACTTGGTTCCTGAGGAAACGTCATGTTGCAAAGGATAGGAGTAGGCAGGAGGGGGACTCATTGCCCAGTTAGTAATAATAATAATAATATAATAATAAGTCTATTTAAATGAATTGTTCAGAATAAAAGTAAAAACTGGGTAAATAGATAGGCTGTGCAAAATAAAAAATATTTTCAATATAGTTAGTTAGGCAAAAATGTAATGTATAAAGGCTGAAGTGACTGTAAGTCTAACATAACAGAACAGAAGACTGCTTCTTGCTTTTCAGCTCTCTTGGTTTACACTGACTGGTTTCCCTGGTTACCAGGCAGTATCCAATCAGTGACTTGAGGGAGGGCCACATGGGTCATAACTGTTGCTTTTGAATCTGAGCTGAATGCTGAGGATTAATTGCAAACTCACTGAACAGTTATGTCCCATGTGGCCCCCTTCAAATCGCTGACTAACTCAAAGTTGCTGAAAAACAGGAAGTTAGATTCTGGCTATTATATTAGACATCCAGTCACTCCAGCCTTTATAGTTTGCATTTTTGCCTGACTAACTATATTAGAAACATTTTTTATTTTCTATTTACCTAGTTTTTAATTTTACCCTGAACTGTTCCTTTAATATCCAGGTGTCCCATATTCCAGTGTATAGCTCCATCTGGTATTGTAGTTCTTGTCTGTGTATTTTCTTTACTTTTACAGATCAAAAGTGTTTGTGTATTTCATGTGTGGCCCCAGACAATTTTTATTCTTCCAGTGCGGCCCAGGGAAGCCAAAAGGTTGGACACCCCTGAACAAAAAAAACCTTAAAAAAATAAAAAATATACCAATTGCAAATCAATTGGAAAATCACACTGCATCATACTAAAATGTATTTAACGGTGAACCACCCCATTAACTTTAAGGTGAATTTGTTCAGCTTCAGTATTCATTTGTGGAATATTTTGAATGTTTCTGCTGTAGTTATAATGTCATATCCCCTCCCTCAGCTACTGCTAGGAAATTTGCATAAAAACAGCAAATAAATCATTAAAGGAGAAGGAAAGGCTAAAATTAAGTAAGCTTTATCAGAAAGGTCTATACAAATACAAAAGGAAACCCTCAAAGTAATGCTGCTCTGAGTCCTCTGTCAAAAGAAACACTGCATTTCTTCCTTCTGTTGTGTACACATGGGCTTCTGTATCAGACTTTCTATTTTCAGCATAAACCTTCAGAGCTAGGGCTAGAGCACGCTCAGGTTGCTCCTCTCTCCCTTTTCCACCCTCCCTGCTGTAATCTTAGCCACAAGCTATGAGTGAGCAGGGAAAGACTCAGGCAGGAAGTGATGTCACACCCAGCTAATATGGCAGCTGCTATCCTAAACAAACAAAGAGCTTCTAGAGCTGTTTACTCAGGTATGGTAAAGCATTCTGCAGAATAAATATAGTGTTAAAGCTTGCACTATTATGGCTAATCTATTGGCAATAAACTGCTTCAGTAGCTCTCCTTCTCCTTTAACATGATTTTTACTGAAAGTAACTAATTTGTATTTATTATACAGAACAACTGAGAAATTGTATTTGTCTTTTCGGGTAAGTAAGCAGGTGGGCAGCATGGTAGCTCAGTGATTAGAAGTTAGCAGCGTTGCCTTCCACAACTGGGATCTTAAATAGTCTGAATGCATGTCAAACACAGCCCCAGTTTATTGATGTTAAACATGGGTTTATATTAACTATAAATAACAATTTAAACATTCAACACTGTCCAACATTGTCCGCTCTGTAATGCAAATAAGTATCTATTACAAGGCTGCAGCAGAACTAGAGAGCAATGTTCAATCTTTCAAGAATGCCGCTGGGCCTATAATGGATTTTCTAAAAAATATTTTGTAAACAATCATTAATCAATCGATTGGGTTTTGGAGTATTTGCAGGGAATTACTGTAATCTGATATATTAGTGGTGAGGGGGGTTGGAGGTGATATAAAGAAAGGTGCAAGTTTGGCCAAGCATAGAGCCCTACAGCATAACCAATCAGTACTCACCAAATGCTACCTGCTGATTCCTATAGGTGACCAGACTACTAACAAACTTTGCGCCTTTTATTTCATTACCCCCTTCAAACGTAAGGGTGGTGAGCAATGCTAACACTGTGATGGAAGAATATGAAACCATGCCATTGTTTATAAGCATTTAATAAGACATTTTTTTCTAGCTAAAACCTCACATTTTACACTTATTAGGCAATCATTAAAGTGGTGATATCTGGTGTATTTCGACACTGTTCTAACCCTTTATAACCATGCTCTTGTGTGGCTCCAGACATGCATTAACCTTGGCCAATGTCAGACCTTCACAGGTGTCTTGACAAACAAGTTTTTTTTCTTGGATTTTTTTTTTTTTTCCATAACCATGTGCTTCAAGCCATTGGCATTTTAATTACCTGCAGCATATTACTCAGGATAATGTGAAGAGGAAAGTTGATAATGTATTGCTTATGACTGCACAGGTACAGGTTCTACAGGTAGCTGCGCGTGGTGAACACGAATAGTTAATTTAAAGTTAGTTTAGCAGTTTTACAGTATATAGAAACTGTAGCTTATCAATGTATGCATCATATTTAAAGTGAACTCAGAGATAAATATTCCTTACAGGTAAAAAGGATACATACATCATGCTATGGGGCAGTTTATTTGATAAGGAAGCAGGCCTTTTCATCATCTTTCTGATTCACATCCTTCAATTTGATCAGGCCCAGATTTGTGGCCTTGTACTTGATCCCAGTTAAGATACAAATATTCCTTATTGGAAACAAAACCAGTTTATTTATTCAAAGAACATACAGATAGATACTATAACTGTACCACAAACTTCAGTAGATTCCTGGCACCCCCAATAAATGAACAAATAACTCCTGACATGATAACATTTCACGGCAAGGTCACCCAGTAATCTGTTGTCTGTGGACTAAACAATTATCTGATATAGTTGCAATGAATGTACCCCAAAAATACAATACTAGTGCTAAAATAAAACGTGCAAATAGAAACAAAGTAAAAAAGAACACATATTTTTTTTACACGTCAGTGCTCATATAAAACCTCCTGAAAGCTGATCATATAATTCTCACCAAAAACAAAGAACACAAGCAGTAATATGATTGCTCTTTCACAGTGTTTAAGTTTATGTACACATCTGTATGGTCATGTAAGGCAACTGAGTGATCCTGGGCACCAGGATGGTGTAGGCTGGGACACAAGCCACTTATTTAATTATATATAATATATATGAGTGTAATTTATTTAATAGATATGTTATATGAAAGTGTTGTATTTGACACTTACACAAGTGTTCCCAGAGGTCCTTATAGAATACATTTTTTGCTGACTTGCAACAACAATTAATGCAGTGCTGGTCCATCTGACTGTACCTTAAAGCTATGTAGTATACTGCAGAAAATCGAAAAAATCTTCTGAGCAATTGCCCATGTATCCCCAGCACCTTCAAGGTCTTACAGGCCAATGTCAAATAGCTCAGCATGGGTCAGTTGAAAGTGAGGGCTCAGTTGATTTATTGTTATGTTCGAAGCATAGTACTTAATTTAGTGTCACATATATTATAGACTGGAATGAGGTGAGAATATTTTCCATTTCCTATTGCTAGTTATCTAATCTCAAGCGAGCATGGTAGGGGAGACTAAAGGTGATATTGGGCTAGTCCAATTGTGGGCCCTAACGATCGGATCACAACGTTGAACATACGGATGGTCAGATAGAGGATCATATAAACAAATCAATGCAGTCCTCAATCCAACTGGATTTTTAACCCTGCCCAATTAACATCTGGCTGACTTTTTGGCCAGATATAGATCAATCGAAGCCAGTCAGAGGGCCCCTTACACTGGGCAATAAGCTGCCCACTTAATTTGTCAGCTGCTTATATCTGCCTGCGTATGGGGGCCTTAAGTCACACAATGAGTCTCCTTACAGTAAAGGCGCAAAGTAACAGTATGCACTAGTAAGCCTGCTGAAAAGTGAAGCTTAGAAAGTCTAGCTTCAACATTTACTAGTGGATAACTGACACTTGTGCAATTGAATGTTTACAGCACCACAGTGACCCTGCTCAACTTCCTCTCGGATTTAAATGCCCTGTACCATTAAAAGAAAAGGAGTAATTTATATATATCTAATTTTCTGCTTTACTTGTTATTGTTACACAGAATAACTACTGCATTAATTATTATAACATACCATTCATTCTCATAATACTGGTGTCACTTTTTTGATGACCATATTTCTGTGTTAGAAATGGTCAGGGTTGGACTGGAGGCCCTGGGGCCCACCGGGACTGCTGTCCAGGGCCCCCTCTGGCACCCCGCCCCCATACTGTGACGCATTGCATGAAGGTCGAACAGCGCCACCAGCATGATGGGCCCTGCATGCGCCAAGAGAACTTTTTTGTAGAGGGGTCTTCAGGAGAGGGGATCTGGCCCACCAAGGGACCATGAGGGTTGGGGCCCATCTGTTTTTTTCCCGGTGCCCCGCCAGGCCAGTCCGACCCTCGGAACGGTACAAAATTCAGGTAAGTGACCCCTTTAGATTTCCATTCCTGATATATGAACTCTTGTAAAAACAAAACTCATTATAACAACCTCTTTTAGCAATGGCTGCAATTCCACCCACTGAAATACTTCATTCTAGGGCAATATCATCTTGTATCTCAATCTACTTGCACCAACATATCTATATAGTTTTTATATATATACTATATACAGAATCCACCATGCAGCACAAACAGAGGTCATTGGTTATGGAAAGTCAAGGAGGTTGGAAATCTATCTTATTAAAGGTGTTAAAGCCAGAAGCTGCAGAAAGAACTAAAATAGCTAGAATAAAAGCAGATATGTCACATATACAAATCAGATTTACCAAACTCCAGCATTTCTAGTTCTGAATATAAAGTAACAATTCCCATGAAGGCCTTTCTCCCTGAAATCTGTCAGGCTGTGAAACATCACAAGAGAGTATTAGTCAATAAAGTGTATTTTTTTAAGTAGTTCTCCTTTTGCCTTACTTCTGCTAAGGAAAGGAATATCCTTAGCATGAATAGTGTGGCTAGAAAACCTTTATATAAGCTGTCAAAATAATAAATAATAAGATATAAAGCAAATGTTGCAAAGTAAAGTCTGAATAATATATTTGTTTATCTTTAAGTGAACAGGCAAGCATTTCTCCATGAAACGTCACAGCTATGGTCCTTCATTGATTGGAATGACAATTATACGACCTTGTGCACTTACTTGCCCATATGTCAAGCTACCTACGAAACCTTCACTGCCTGAAGGAAAGATTCAATTACTCTCTCAGGGAACGACTGCCACTAATTTGTTCATGCAAATTCATTTATGTATTTTGAATCTACCAATAAATAAATAAGGGGCAATTCTCAGCTAAATCAGCTGCTCAAAGCAAATTGCAGGCCATGTAAATTAAGATGAAATGGGTAAAACAACAATTATCTTTGATGTGCTGGTTCCATTTAATGATGTTTATGCAGCCTATAAATTTGAATGCTGCTGGATGTGTGATAGTACCTAATTCAGCGTGTCTATCTTCTCCCATCAGCAGTCTGGAGACTTCTTTCTAACTGGGTGTGGCTATTCAGTTTTTTTTTTTATTTACCTACAATAATGACAATGATTTCACAGACTATATATACTTTTTTTTATGGAGATTGAGTTTTGCCAATAAACCGTTTTATATATTTTTATAAATATTGTTCCACTTAATGAGACTCCACTACCAGTTTCCAGGTATAATATCATATATGGCACACTCCTGCACAGTAAAATACACATGATTTATAGCCCAACAGCCTTTACATTGTGTGAAACCACAGAAAAACTCTTAACCTGTGCAAAATATAACAGATGAAAAGCCATTGTAAAGGAAAACAATCAATCATTTCCTCTGTTTATATCGGCAGCCCCACAAGCTGTATTATCTATGTAAGTATCCACTAAGCCAAAGATCAGCCATTTCTGAATGACACTTTCATTCGTAGTAGGCATTTACAGATACAACCACATTTCATGGCAAATGTGGAGAGCTTTATAGGTAAAACTCACTACCCTGTAACGATAGAAAGATAGTCCCGTCCCTAGTAGGTGCAAGTTAGGAAAGTGATCCCCTATATGGCTGAAACAAACACGCCTAGAGGAATTGCACTGCTTACATCTCTTCTCTTTAGGCTCAGAAAGCAAATACTTCTACAAATACTCCAGCCATTACCTTTTTGGGTCTTTTCCTTCGCAGGTTGGCTCCATTATACCTCTCCCCTCCATCCGTTTTTGGAGCAGTGTCTTCATTCATCATTTTCAACAGTTTCTCCGGCAAAATATCTCTGCCATGAAAGCCTCTCCACAGCACGGACCACTGTGTCGCTGGCTGCTTAGACTGGAGACTGGGGAGGGGGAATAGGAGGAGAAGCACTCTGATGTTACCATGGCAGCCGCTGCCACAAATGTTTATCTGCCTGCATTGTTAAATCTGATTCAACCAATTACCAACAGGATCTGCTGCCTTCACAAAGGAGGCGAGTGCTGAGCAAAGAAAGGCAGCAGCAAGAAGTAAGCACAGTTACATGTCTTTCAACACAGAAACACAAGTGTCTTCTTCACACAGTCCCATTTAAGAGCATTTCTATTTATTAAGGAGAAAAAAAGCTATTTTGCACATTCTGAAACACAGAGGATCATCTCTAAAAATTCCTGTTTTCTAATGAATACGACAGTAGACATTTTCATTTATTTCAGGCGAATTGTGCACGTAGAAAGCAAGGATTTCACACCTTAGCAAATTCTGTGGGACCTTTCCACTTGATAAGTCTAATGTTACAAAAGATTTTCGAATTATAGTATGTCTATATTAATATAGCTAAATATATTTATATGTAGGGATGCACCAAATCCACTATTTTGGATTCGGCCAATCCCCCGAATCCTTCGCGAAAGATTTGTCGGAATACCGGACCGAATCTTTATTTGCATATGTAAATTGGGGGTGGCATGGGGAAAACATTTTTTACTTCCTTGTTTTGTGACAAAAAGTCATATGATTTCCCTCTCACAATGCTAAGCTTTCTGGATAACAAGTTTCCAGCTATTGCTTGCATTCTTGTTATGAGGCATTAAACCACATCTGGGATAGGTCTTGAACCCCCAAATTCCTCACGATTGGTTCGAATACCGGACAAAATCTTTATTTGCATATGTAAATTGGAGGTGGCAAGGGGAAAACATTTTAAAACTTTTACTTCCTTGTTTTGTGACAAAAAGTCACGTGAATACCCTCCCTGCCCCTAATTTGCATATGCAAATTAGGATTCGGTTTGGCTGGGCAGAAGGAGTTGGACTAATCTGAATCCTGCTGAGAAAGGCAGAATCCTGAATTCTGTGCATACCTATTTATATGTATATATAATTCTAAGGATATTTTACGTCAAAGAAAAATTAACTACAATGCGAGAGCCAGACAAAAGCTCTCTATTGGGACAGTTGGGATAGAGCTATTTCTCCAGTGAGGGGGATTAATGGCGTTGTGAGCGAGGATGGACAGGTCTTTGGTGTGAGCGATCACGTGCCCCGACAAGTCAACTAACAGAGCTACTTGTGGTCACTAACTGATCCAGACCATGCCGTCTATCTGTGTATCTGTTTACCGATGTCGGGACGATGGAGTCTGCCTTCGAATCCCCTCAGGAGATGGATCTGTCCCAGCCAGGAGAGCGCTCCCTGCTGCACTGCTATGATGGACCTGACCCATCCGACCTCCTGTGACACCACCAGGAGCAGCATCAGGCAATGGCAGCCTGCAGGGTGTTGAGCGCAGGTGCAATCAGTGGCACTGGCCACCACCAACATGTGCGCCAAATACAGGGAGATCGCCGACGGCAGGGGGTCGGTGGCAGAGGGCAGTGGGGGAGAGGAACAGAATGATGACACTGACGGGAGCTGCAAGCTGGTGCTAAGATCGGCTGAGCACAGGGCCTCCCAAGCTGGCATGAAGCTGGATGCCCCATGCACTACCGGAGGAGAATAGCCAGGGAGGAGAAATCGAGTGCTGCAGAATGGGCACCCTGTCGCCTTTTCTGATAAGGAGGGGAAGTGGAGTTTCGTTAATCTATTTCTTAATAAAGGATTTGTGATTTTAAAGTTTAATTTGTCTTGTTGTTTTCATTTTGTTGTATACTAACAATTTTTTTTTTATGTTACTGGTCCTTTAAGCTTTTCATCATTAATATTACACTATTGGGGGCATGTGCAAGGCCTCTCTGTCGGTCTCTGGCTCCACAGCAGTGATAGAAAACAAGGAGTTTGTGTGCTATGTGCCATGGAGCTGGGGACTGGAATTAATACAACCTTTGGCAGTTACCAATCCACTGTTATTAGCTACAGGAGAACTGGTGACATGTGGGTTGATGTGGTTGGGGTAGGAGTGGTAGAACTTGGAAGGGGCCTCTAAATGGAAGGAACCAAAACAGGCCTTGCATACACTTTCATCTACATTAACTTTTGCAAATTTTTCATGTAATTTATTTCCTACTGGCTTTTTTCTTTTAAACAAGTGAATGTACAGATACACATCCAAAAAGCAGCTATTCAGTGGGTGTTTAATGATTTAACAGGCAAATTGTACACATAATGTGCTACTTACAAATTACAAGTGCCACAGTGAGGATCCCTGCAGCTTATATGTGGGCTGAATTGTGAGATATCACATCCCACATGCTATTAAAATATAGGTTTCCATACACAAAATAAACCTCTTGCTCCCAGAACAAAGGGGGACTCTGTAGTGTAAGCCTAATAGGTTTTAAGGGGGAATAGTTAATTAAACACAACAAATGCTAAAGTGTATAATGCTTCATAATGCAATACTGCACATTCTCAAGAGTCAACTGAGGCATACCTCCCAACTGTCCCTTTTTTGGAGGGACAGTCCCTCTTTTGAGAGCTCAACCCGCTGTCCCTCATTTGTACTGGAAAGTCCCTCTTTTCTCTGCATGGAAGAGCCAGAAAAAGAAGCAAAGATTTTAACTTAATTGGCTTTTGGCAGAGAGTCCAGAACAGCTAATAGGTGCAAATAAGATACTTTGTAACACTTTTGATATAAGAAAATAAGTAATTGTAACAGTTTAGATAAGGAGAAATATTTTCATAACCTGTCAAATTTAGTAAAATAAACATGGTAATTAGGGAGTGCGGCCTCAAAAATGGGTGTGGTCACAAAAAGTTTGCTGTGCTGTGGGCATAAAAAAATTTTGTCCCTCTTTTTACATCCAGAATGTTGGGAGGTATGCTGAGGCACTAAATTTTTTTTGTGCCCATTATTGTCACCTAATGAAATCCACCCTATTTTTGCAACTTGCTTGTGTCTTGCTCCCTGGGGCAAAAATCGATTAATTTCAAGATTAGAGCACCGGGGTTATGTCATAAAAAGCATTTACTGTCACATCTTAAAAAATAAACATCTTACTGGTTGCTATGGGTTACTGATCCTGGGCAAACTTTGCCTTTAATTACATATCTTGCCCTGGAATATCCCTAGCTTCCAAATCATTCAGAGCTGGGGAACACATGGTTCCCCTGAATCTGACAGCACAGCATTCTGGATACTTTCCTCAGCACAGGGTGCAGACTACACTGGCAGATGAGATGATTAGCCCTGAGTTGTACAGTTGAGTAAACAGTTTAGATTTATGCATCTCTTACAGCATTATTTAGTAATAGAAATAATAATAATATAAAAAAACAATAATTGTGAAGCACGGCATCATTTAATGGTAAATACTTTCCAGAGTAACCACGTGTGACAATATGTGATATACTCACACCAATACATAATACACATTATCAAAATTACAGCTATCCTGCTGTTTAGAATTTGCAACATTTACTAGTGGCACACTGAGCATAACAGCAACCCTTGTAGTACTCAGTAATGTAAAATATTCTACATACAACTTCCATAATTTCCACATTTATACAACAGCATGTGACATGATGATGGCCTTTCTACTAGAGTAAATAAAGGAAAAGAGAGTATTATACTGAACATAAAGTTCCATGCTGTGCCACTAACTGCATTTCCTATCTATGTTCCTATTTGCCATGACTATGCTATCAGGCATTGAACAGATGATCAGGCATATAAATTCTCCATCTCATTAAAGCGTGGCATGCACATTTATTTTACTTTGTATTCCCCTAATGGCAGCAGTTCTGGCGCCGTGAAGATAATTAGTCGTATCTGAAGAAGGTTTTTTTTTTATCAAACTACATATAAAACACAATGTGGGATACAACTGGAAGGGTTAAACCAGGGATTTGGGAGTCACGTGCCCTACTTTGCAACCCCTAGACCCTTCTCACTAAATGTGACCACCATTCTGTGTCAAATGTTTTTATACAGGTATGTGACCTTCTATACAGAATGTTTGGTACCTCTTGACCTTTTTTGTAATCTGGATCTCCATACCTCAAGTCTACTAAAAAATAATTTATCTATTGATTAAACCCAATAGGACTGTTTTGGCTGTAGTAAGGATTAATTATATCTTATTTGGGATCAAGTACAAGTACTGTTTTATTATTACTGAGAAAATGGAAATACATTTAAAAAAATTTAATTATTTGACTATAATGGATTCTATGGGAGATGGCATTCCCATAATTCCAGATCCTATGCCTGCAATATTACTGTACATTTACTTTTTGTTCATAGTTTTTATATGAAATTATCAGTTGTGACAAAGTTTTTTTTTGTGGTGCTGTGTTAAAAGAGAAGGACAGCTACGGAGGAATTTTATTGCCAATAGAATATGGCATATGCATGGTCGATCCTGGCCCTTCCACCACAAGGCAGCTTGTTGAAAACAGAAATTTGGCTCTTAAAGAACAAGTAAATGTTTTTTTTTCTATCTGTAAGGCTAAGGTCAGACGGGGAGATTCGGGGGCAATTTGTCACCTGGCGACTTCTCGCCGCTACTTGTAGCCCCCGAACCTCTGCCGCACGCCGGTGCGCCCCAGGACTTGGCTATTCGGGGAGGTTCGGGGGCTACAAGTCGCGGCGAGAAGTCGCCAGGCGACAAATTGCCCCCGAATCTCCCCGTCTGCCCTAGCCCGTAATTTGCTCTAAACAGCCCCCCAGATTATTGTACCTAAGTCCCTGCTGCAAGTCTGCTCTGGTTTCTGTGTTATCAGCAGGTTGTTTCCCCTTCTTCCTGGTGCAGAGTGAAGCCCCGCCCCTTAGCTTACTGAGCTGATCTTATCTCTCTGACTAGTAGTGTTGATCATTTGCATGCTGTGACATAGCAGAGACCAGAGAGGAAGGGGAGCCAGTGTGTGCAGCACCAGCAGCTTTTTTTTTTCTCCTCATGTGCACTCCCTGCTCCTTCTGGTTCATTCCATATCACAGCAGCACTGAGAGGAATATTTCTCTGACACTGTTGATGTACTGTAGGTAAAGTAAGAGCCCTTTCTCAATTTATAACACATTTTATAATGCTATTGATTGCTATGCCTGATCTTCTGTCTGGTTATGTAAAGAATAAAGCTGATTTTTTACTGAGTTTGATTAACTCATTCATGTGTCCCTTTACTGATCAATTTATGTACAAAGCTATTTGATTTATTCTTTTTCCATTTCTGCATACTGATATAGATTAACTATGGTGGTTATGCAAGTGATTGTTGATGAGGCTGGGGGAGCTGATTTATTATCAGAATAGCAAGTGGGGATTTTATTTAGAATCAGAATGGCAGCCTGTTCTGGGAGTTGTTCATTACAATGAATGTTCAGAGCCTTATGCAAGAAACTTTATTGATGCTGGGGAAAAGTAACTTACTAATCATTTAGGGTACAGTGTAATGTGTTAGAATTAGATTGGCAGTAAGTTGTGGCATTTGTAATTTATAGTAAAGGTTCGGGGATTTGTGCAGAGAGTGCACATGAGGAGAAAAAAAAAGCTGCTGGTGCTGCACACACTGGCTCCCTCTTCCTCTCTATTGTGTAACAGCAGCAAATGGACTGCTCAGTAAGCTAAGGGGCAGGGCTTCACTCTGCACCAGGAAGAAGGGGAAACAAGCTGCTGATAACACAGAAACCAGAGCAGACTTGCAGCAGGGACTAAAGCTCCCCATAGACGCAACGATATTTCCCTGCCGAACAATCGATCTTAGGGAAGTCCGACCAATCTGTCAAATTATCGTGCGGTTAGTGGGATACAAACGATCGTTCATCTTACGATTTTTCGTCCGACATTGGTCTGATGATTGATCGGCCAGGTTAGAAAATCTTTATTGGTCCCCATGCAATCTACCTATGTTTGCAGGGCCAAGCAGGCTGCGATCCTTCAGTTTTGCTGGCAATATCGCCTGAAATGGTCTTTTTAGTTGATGGACACATCAGGCATTTAAACGATCGTTTTGAGACAATCGTGGTCTCACGATAACTATTGGATCTTTCAAAAATCTTTACGTCTATGGCCAGCTTTAGGTACATTAATCTGGGGGGCTGTTTAGAGCAAATTTACAGATAGGAAAAAAAAACATTTACTTTTCCTTTAAAGTTACATGGATCTGCATTTTTGTAGCCTCTGGTAACTAATGGTACACTGCTGCTACTAGCCTCATTGGTGCAGGTCCCCTGCACCTCTGAATAAGGTTATATGTAGCTCTGACTATATGACATCCAGTTCTAAACATTAGATTTACATTTTATCTTTCTCTGTAGGACTTTAACTTAGGAGACAATTCAGTTATGGCACTGCTGTTTAACAGTGCTGTATTTCAAGTGCAATTGGTTTTAGCCATGCCTGGACTGGGATTCAGAACAGACCCTGGCCATTTAAAGTACAAAAAGGACCCTACCCGCCCACTAAATAAGCCCAGCACCCTACCAGCCCACTAAATAGTGACTGATTATGGCATTTTATAGCAGCCCGAATCCACAGACTTTTTCATTAGCACAGGATTTTGAATAGAATTTAGAAGCCTGTACAAAAAAACAACATAATTAACCAGAACTAAATTAAATTAAAGGGGATTTAAAACCAAACAGAAAACTGATGTAAACTGACTAAAATGGACTTTATGGGAGATTGCCTTCTCACAATGCTAAGCTTTGTGGATAACAAGTTTCCAGCTATGGGATCCCATAACAATGTGTGCACGCATTTGCATTCTTGTTATGAGGTAAAGAAGGCTAATATTAAACCAGATCTGAGATAGTTCTTGAACCACAAAACCCTGAAACCCTCTTCTCTAACCTAATATAGCAGGATAAAAAAAAATCAAATCCTACGAGTGGCACTAACTAAAAACATATTATTATTATTATTATTTTTTTTTTTTTTTTTTTAAAGCCTAAACGTGCAAAATTAGGAGTTCCAGATACAGAGTATTTATAGCTTACTGTGATCACTGATCTATCAAATTTCTCAGATGAAGGAAATTAAGAGTTTTGTTGTTCTAAGCTCTACTGAGTCAGGAAGTATTACTGCCAAGCTTGTGAAAGCTTCAGTGGAACATCAGGCATTGCATTATTAAAGGGATTCTGTCATGGGAAAACTTTATTTTTTTTAAAAAGCATCAGTTAATAGTGCTGCTCCAGCAGAATTCTACTCTGCATTTAAAGAGTAAACAGGGTCTTATACTTTTTGACAGCTGCCATGTGGCTAGACATGTTGTTAGTTTCCCAGGTGCCCTCAGCCATGCAATTTGTGCTCTGATAAACTTCAGTCACTGTTTACTACTACACTGCAATTTTGGAGCGATATTCCCCCCACTCTTTACTGCTACACTCCATCCCCCCCAGCAGCCGGGGGCTGCAATGGGCAGATAACCAGACAGCAGGTCCCTGACAGCTCTGCTGAAGGATCCAGCTGCCTGAACTGTTAGGAGCATCATGGGCTAATAAATCTGCTAGTACTGCCATGAATTTGTTCTCCATTGTTAGACTGAAACAATGGACTCTAATATAACCATGGTATCAAATAAACAAATTGCATCTAGTTTATATGGTTATGCAATTGACATACAGTTATGCACACCTACCAGCATTTGTTGGGAGGGGCTGAAATTGTGACTCGAGGGGGAAACAAGTAACCCCATACTTTAATCTATAACAACACATTACTACTATCATTATCACTTATAATATAGCACCAAATTTAGTTTTTTGAAAAAATTGCCCCTGACTTTCTTACATCCCAGTCAGGAGGGAGGGATGTGGCCAGAGAATAGTTTCCATTGTTATTCTGGGCAAGGGGTGCTGCAATCATTTTATAGGTTGGAGTACCAAGGTAAACAGTATTTGAACCAATGAAAAATATTGCACCACCCACTCTAGCTTTTGGGTGCTGGCTGCTTAATCCTGGTCACAGTGTCAATATGAATTGTTGGGCTGAAATCGAGGTGAGGCTCAGTAAAAAAAAACAACAAATAATCCTAATAATAGCATTAGTTATGATATATATATAATAACATATATGATAATATAATATAATAATAATAGCCATGTTGCACAAATATCTGTTATCCAGAAAATCCTGTTGTTCATATAATTTATATATATATACATATTTCCTCTAATATATATATATATATATATATATATATATATATATATATATATATAACTTTCAGCACATGTTTTTTCTAGAAATGATTAATTGAAAAAACCTTCTTAGTCTTATCTATCCAGACATAAGGTGCTTGCTTATTTCAGGAACAGTACTAATTACCATTGCGATCAGATGCCATATGGCTATTCCTATAGCAACCAGCCTTCCTTAGTGTGGATACTCTGTGACTCGGCATATTTCCCCAAGGTTTCTTATTTGTCTACAAAGCAGAGCATCACAAAAGGACAAGGACACAGACTAGAACACTTAGAATCACGAACAGGAAGAATTACATCTACTGTTTATAAAGGGGTTGGCTTAAAAAGAAGATCTCTTTGTTATCAAAATTATACTTTTGTTCTGTTAATGAATTACTCATTGTGCCTATTAGCAAGATGCCAATGGATTTTCCTGAATAACAGAATGCTAGCATATGTGCACACATTGCACGTGGCATTAGAAGACGAGTAGGAGTGAACACAGTTTATAGATAAGATTCTCACTTTCCTAGAGCCGCTGTTTTATTTTGTGTACTGCAACAACAGTCTGGATTTCCAGTTTTAAATATACATATAAATGTCAGATTATTGCTGGGTTTGGAAGCTACAATACAACAACACACAGGTGTGTATTGATAGAGGAAGGAGACAGAGGAAGTAGTGATTTGTGGGCCGCCCCAAATCCTGTGGCACCCGCAATAAACCTTTGGGTTATGGCAGGTTTGGGTTAAGTGCTCTCTCCCACCCTCCCACCTGCAACCTCACACTGCTGGCGTCTTTCTGTTCCTGAATTTATAGACTAGCACCTGCCCCGATCCTTTTGTGACCGTCACTGTGGGGCAGGTGTGGGTCTATAAACAGAGGAGACAGAGCGAACCTGATTCGGGTTGGGAGGGGGCAGGTAAAGGTCATGTGTGGGTCTTGGGAAACTCACTATTCACTAATAGGAAGGGTTCATAAGGTATAGGGTGTCCACTGAATAACAAAATCAACATGTCAATATATACATGTAAAAAATGTCTTGTTCCCATAGATTTTCAGGGGCCCTACAATGATTCTGCTGTGGAACATAGTGCATTTGTTATATTGCTGTCATAATGAGTGTTCCTTCATAACAACATGCATATATAATTGGGCAACTTTGCTACACCCTACTTATAACGAAGCCTCTTTAATGGGAAGTCATAACCAGATTACAAAGAAGCATGCTGCCATCTCTACAGCATGGGTTGCCACCTTTTATGGAAAAAAATACTAGCCTTTGAATATTTTTACCTGTTAGGAGTATCATGGGCTAATAAATCTGCTAGTACTGCCATGAATTTTCACAAGTGGGTCAAAGGCAAACTGATGCTTTGAAAATTCTTCTGAAAAATAATTTGCGTACTTTATTACACAAGGTTTCTTATAGGCATATGAACAAGCTGAGCATTTTATCTACTGAAAAATAAACAGCACAAGCTCTTCACGGTTTATGGTTTTATACAGCATAACAAATTAAATGAGACATGGCACCGCTTCAGTTCTCCTATCTGGAGTAAAGAGCCTGATCATTTTTATTACTGTGATCTACCCAGGTAAAACTACAGCAGTAAAAATGCCCTGAATCGCTGTTACAGCCAGAAACCTTTAAGGCAAGCTGTGAGCAAGTATTAAAGGAAAATGCACGTGCACAGGGCAGCACATGTCTATAAAAGGAACCTGGAAGTCAGGTGTGGGCGGGCACAGATGGAGGGAGGCGGGGGTTTGGGTAATGTTTTACCCGACCTGCACATTTATACCCCATAGCATTTTATTTCCAGATCTATTGGTGATTTTGGTAGGCAGTAGGTATCTGTGTTACTGAAATTAGTTCTCTTAACCTCAACACTCTGGGTTCTACCTCCAGCAGTTTACTACTGAACCCAGGTCTTGTTACCTACAGTACCTGCACAGACTACTGTTGATTCCTATAATTCTATGCCACTGGACTTCATTTACAAATTCTTAAAATTACATGTATTAGGCACTAGAGCGCTGACACCATGAACCAGATTCAATTCAGTGAGAAAAAGTAATCTCATGGTTTATCATGTGAAACTCATGGACAAGATTCAATTCCAGAAGAAAAACCTTTCCTCCTAATTCAGTTTTCAGTTTATTCCCATTGACTTCGCGTGATAAACTGTGAGATAAGTTTTTCTGCATTGAATCTCAAATTGAATCTAACCCATGAATTTTCAGGTGATAAATATTTTTCTCACTGAATTGAATCTGGCACCATGTTGGAACCCATATTCATATATAATTTTAGTTTTGCATAAAAAAAGAAAACAACAGGCATCTCTGTCTGCTGTTTTTGTAAATAATTTATACTAAAAATAATGAGATCTCAGTGGAAATACATAAAAAAAGAATATTAAAGTGACAGTGCCAGAATTAGTAATTATTATTAATAATTTATTATTAAAAGATATTCGCTTTATAGAATAAATCAGAGTATTTTATTTGATGCAGCCAGCAAAAAAATACTATTTATTTCTAATTTCTAGCACACTATATAGGAATATGAGTGAAGCTAGCCTTATCCACATTCGATTTTCAGTCCTTTTTAAGTGAAAATAAAAGACAATTATTAAGGGGTGACATATGGGACTTTACAGTGCTGTAACAACAGGCATCTGAATAAGAACTGAACTGTTTCTATACTGTAAGTCTTAAATATAGAGTTAGTTAAGCATACAATCAGAGTTAATTAAGCATACAGTCTATGCTAAGTCTAGCAGTATGCGTGTGCTCCAAGGCATATGATCGATGCCACTTGATCTTGTATCAAAGAACTGAATTCAGACTTTACATTATCAGGCCTATGGCTAATCAAAATATTTTGCCTTGTTTTGCTGAGAAAAAATACCCATAGACTTTATAATGGATAGTAAAAAAAAAAGTTGCAGCTATAAAAAATTGAAAAATTGTTGCATGAAAAAACGTCCATTGATTTCAGTTGAATCTCATTCATGCAAGAACTGAGAGTGGCACCTGAAGGCATCCTATGTGACATTGAACTTATAACGAAATGACCACTGGAAAATGGAAAGCAATGTACAAATTCCCCTCTAAGTTTAAACAATGGGGGAAGCCTGTTTTTAGAACATATTCCTATTAAAACATACTTCCCCAAACCTTCACTTAGAAAATGGATCCTATTTCGCACAAAAGCTGCACCTTTTAAAGCAGTGATTTTCAACCTTGTGCCTCCAGCTGTTAAGGAACTACAAGTCCCACAATGCAATGAAGGAGTCTGACAGCCACAGTCAGGCAAATGCATTGTGGGACTTGTAGTTTCTTAACAGCTGGAGGCACAAGGTTGAAAATAACTGTTTTAAAGCACAAACTGTCTTGAATATTTTGAGTTGCTGAAACCATCTAAAAGCCAGTAGTCATACAGCTGAGAAGCATGGAATTTACATGGTGCAGATTTACAGAATTCTCAATAGGCCCCATGGCAGATGCATGCACAGTTAACCTTTTCATATGTCTGATCCCCATTTGTCATTGTAAGGGAATTTTTATGTTTCATAGTCATCATGACAACTTCACGTAGTTACATGACAAGGTAAAAACTTCAACAAATTTCAAATTACATATATGACTTCAAGTGACCTGCACTTGAGCATATTACAGTGATCTTTAAACGTACCCTCCAACCGTGTTATTTTTTGTACATACTTTAGGTAATAAAAATAAATAAGGAATAAGTATAGGTTCAACATTATTTTTGCCCATAGTGAGGTTTTTAGTACTAGTGGGCGACAAAGCAATCCATCACTTATTGTAGAACTGCTGGCATTAGCAAAAACATGTTCTGAAGTCTCCAAGGAACAGAAAGACTTAAAGGAATTGCTGGAACAGTGTAAAAATAAAAACGAAGTAAATAGATAGGCTGTGAAAAATAAAAAATGTTTCTAATATAGTTAGTTAGACAAAAATGTAATGCTTTTCAGCTCTCTTGGTTTCCACTGATTTGTTACCAGGCAGTAACCAGAGACTTGAGGGAGGGCCACATGGGTCATAACTGTTGCATTTGAATCTGAGCTGAATGCTGAGGATTAATTGCAAACTCACTGAACAGTTATATGACCCCCCCCCCCCTTTTCAGGATGCAGACTAACAGAGTTAAAAAGCTGAAAAGCAGGAAGTAGTGTTCTGTTCTGTTATGTTAGACATCCAGTCACTCCAGCCTTTAAACATTACATTTTTATAAATACAAAAATAAGGTTCAAACCACAATGTAACACTCTTGTCCTCCACAAACAGTAACAACCAGGGTTCTCTCCTTCCCCCAAAAAATTTTTCAAACAGGATTCCAATAAAGGAACGTTGTTGACCGTACCTCAAAGAGAAGAGGGGGAGACAAAAAAACAAAAATGCAAGTATAGTGTAGTATTTCAAAATTAGTGAATTACACCCAGTGTGTAGATCAATTAGACCACTATCAGTGTGCTTTTTTAACGTCCCATTAGTGATTTTCTATAAACACATTAAACTAGAATGGAAGATATGTTCCAGTTTCTCCACCATCAAACAGTGTGTAAGGATCCAAAAACAGTGATTAAATGTTATCCGAAAAAGATTACCCACATGAATTAGGGTCTGTCTCTGATTATACTCACAGACGTTTTAAATGATATGCAGCATTGAATTGTATCTCAATTTCTTCCGTTTGCACCTTAATCTGGATAAATAGCGATAAAAATAGCATGTGCGGTAAAAGATATCTTAAAAACGTTTTAATGAAAATATTGCACTTACAAGAAGGTTGCTTTTAAAATCACATAAAAGATTTGGCTGGAGTCCCTGCACGGTTTTACATGCGGTTGTGCTGTTGAGGTCGCGGTACTCTCAATTCAATGTGATTCTCCTTTGAATTCTTGGAATTTTTCAGGAAAGGTTCTATAAGGTCCCCCATAGGCTAAAATGGCTATTCGGCAGCTTTAAGCTGGCAAATAGTTGAAGTCTAAGGATTTTTAAAGGGCAAGTACTTAAAAATTCGAATTTTCTAATTTTTTTCAATTCAAATTGAATTTAGGGCTATTCGATAGTCGAAGTAGCCCCCAAAATTACTTCTAAATTCTAATTTTTAAATTCAAATTTTATTCAAATATTCACTTCAACCTTTAGTAAATGTGCCCTAAAGTGTTTCCAAAGTAATATATGGTCTGGTCCAACAGAACCAGCAGGGGAACATGTTTCATTCTTTGATATCATCCTTTGCTTTCTGTTACAAGCACTGTTCATATTCCTAAATCTACAATTCAGACAAAAACCATAAAGTCATACAAGTCATACATTACTGCTGTCCATTGGTTCCATTATGTATAATTAACCTCCACTTTCGCACAGAAAACTCTCTTTTTTTAACTTTTTTAGAAAAGCGAAAAATATAGCACATTTGGTTTTCCTCCATCTGGAAAAAATTTGTATTTCAATCAAACAATTATTCTGAGTTAACACACTGAAAAGAACAAAATTGTCTTTTAGAGAGTATTTAATTGAGATACCAAATAATGAGGCAATTTAATTGGCTCTTTCCAGTCCCAGTCTGCACAATTTCAGGAAGATGATGCAGAGCCAGCCAGTCTCTGGACAAGCAGACAACATTGTACAATAACTCCAGAATTGAAAGGCTGACAGCAGTGGAAAGAAATAAACATTTCTTTTAAAGGGCTTTAGTCATGATGAGAACCAAAAGAGTCAAACCACCTCAAGTTTTTGCAACAGAGATTTGTCACCTCAGACCCTTCAAATAACGATGTATCTATGCTAGCTAAATCCATACATGGGAATGATTCCATAAAATTCAATGTGATTGATCTGACCCTTTCCTAGAAAATGAAATAATTTAATCAATCCAAAACAATTCTACCTAATGTCATTGAATTGATATTTTCCATGATAAATCCCCAGATCTTCTCAATCTATAGTGATCATTAGAGAAACTGGACCTTTATGCTTTATACTTATATAGAAAATTACTGTGGTGATTGTGTATGCTGTATCACTGAATGCCATGGTACTATGACTCATTTATGAATTGGATTTTACAGCCCCTTCAGCTGTAGGACAAGCTAGAAATCAAATTCAACAAAATAATACCGAACTTCCCATTATTTGCATATCTTATTAAAATATAATCTGATATATGCATGTACATACTGTATTATTGAAACTTTACTGTCAATAATGTTTTCTTTCTATTACTCTGAAATCTTCTTTCACCTTCTTAGAGTGTCCAGCCAATCTTGGTTCTAGGCCTTCAGACATGAGGGTGGGTTCTAGTCTAGTATTTCTATATGACTATGAGCCATGCTTATTGGAAAGATACAATATTCAGTCCGTTCATTCATTTTATTTTAATTTTCGAGGGTCAGTATGTATGTGTATGTATTTTTTACTATGCTAACTTAATAAAATTTTTGACTTTAAATTTGGTAGTACGAGATACTTTTTTTCAAGTAACCATATGATTATGAGCCATGTTCATTAACTATGTTTGTTCATTTTATTTTTTTAAGTAATATTAACTGCAATTTTTTTGCGGTAATGTTTATGTTATTTACAGTACAGGTATGGACCTGTTATTCACAATGCTGGGGACCTAGTGTTTTACGGATTAAGGGATATTTCCTTAATTTAGATCTCCACACCTTAAAGGAATTGTTCAGTATAAAACTAAATACTGGGTAAAGAGATAGGCACCGCAAAATAAAAAATGTTTTTAATATAGTTAGTTAGGCAAAAATGTAATGTATTAAGGCTGGAGTTGCTGGATTTCTAATATAATAGCCAGAATGCAACTTCCTGCTTTTTCAGCTCTCTTGGACTGGTTACCCTGGTGACCAGGCAGTAACCAATCAGTGACTTGAGGGAGGACCACATGGGCCATAACTGTTGTTTTTGAATCTGAGTTGAATGCTGAGGATCAATTGCAAACTCACTGGGGCTCATTTATCAACACTGGGCAAATTTGCCCATGGGCAGTTACCTATAGCAACCAATCAGTGATTAGCTTTTTGAAGCCAGTTGCAAGTAGAACAATGAATGCGGCAATCTGATTGGTTGCTATGGGTAACTGCCCATGGGCAAATTTGCCCAGTGTTGATAAATGACCCCCACTGAACAGTTATGATCCATGTGGCCAGGACTGGACTGAGAATTAAAATAGGCCCTGGCATTTCAGGTACACAAGAGGCCCATCAGCCCACCTAGAGGCCCAAACAGCCCCCACCAGCCCACTAAATACTGACTTTCTATGGGACCTTATAGCAGCCCCTCTGGCATTTGCCCTAACCCACAAATGGCCAGTCCGGGCCTGCATGTGGCCCCCCTTCAAGTTGCTGACTAACTCAGTGTTAAACAGCTGAAAAGCAGGAAGTTGGATTCTGGCTATTATATTAGACATCCAGTCACTCTAGCCTTTATAGTTTGCATTTTTCCCTGACTAACTATATTGGAAACATTTTTATTTTGCACAGCCTATCTATTTAGCCAGTTTTTATTTTTACACTGAACTATTCCTTTAAGTTTGCTAAAAAAAAAAAAAAACACTGAAATATTAGGCAATTTAAATAGGATTGATTTGCCTCCAATAAGATTATCTTAGTCAGGATCAAGTACAAGGATCTGTGCTATTATTACAGAGAAAAAAGGTAATTATTTTTAAAAAGCTGGAATTATTTGATTACATTGTAATCTATAAGAGGTAGTGTTCCCTGTAATCTATAGGAGGTGGCGTTCCCTGTAAATCAGAGCTTGCAGGGTATAGGATTACTGATCCTATACCTGTACAATATTATTTATAGATTCCACTGCACTCATGGATTCCACTAGAGAAACTTTAGCAGATCCCTGGGTAGCAGCAGCATCTGCAAGTGTATTGTACTTTTTCTTTTCTGGCACTGATGGTAACTTAGCTGACAGCACAGCCCTAACGGCACCTATACAGTACTGGCATAGTGTTATCACTTGGAAACTGCCAGCCATAAGGTCCTTACACTCCTCAACTATACCCTCCTGACAGCAAAGGCATGGCCAAGCAGGATTTGTGAATAGGCCACAAAGGCCCGGGCCAAGGGCAGCAAAATATTAGGGAGTCCAGAGGCAACGCAGCTCCCCAGTGCTCTGGCACATGCGGCCCAGGGGCCGAGTCTAGTTGAGTCTATAAAGAGTTTAGTTGTGTCCACTGTTATATGCAGATGCTAAGTAGGAGGTCACAGAAATAAAACAAAGGCCACCAAGACTAAGGGGTCACTTAAACTTCAGTTTTTTCTGGTTGGGCTTTTTGGGGCAAAACTCTTGGGGCAAGATATCCCGATGCAGCAAAAATTCAGAATCCGAAAATCAGTCATCTCAGAACTATTGAGGTCCTGTATAAGTCAATGGGAGAGGCACCTATCCCAATTTGAAGTTATCGACGTCTGCTCTGGATTTAGCCCGAAATTCTGACCTTTTCAGGGTTTTCAGGCAATTTGAGCAATTCAGGTTTTCGCTCGATTTTATCTAGTTTTTTCATGATCCGATTAAACCGTTTTTTTTACTAATAAGCTAAAATCTGGCATGGGAGTTTGGTCAAGCTTTTTTTTTTTATTAATATTATGAGATAAATTTGGATTTAAGTAAATAAGCTCGTAATGTGTCCCTCTTGGTAGCCAAAGATATTTTGTACACAGATGCTGGCTTGTTAAGTGGCTTTAAATGCATATTAGTAATTAGGAAGAGATTGACAGTCGCTGATCTGTGGGGGAGGGTAAGATGATAAGAACAGGCAAATGAGCAACTAAGTGAATCAGTCATCCAACTGGCTTTCTCAAATTTATCTAGATTTATTATGCCCCAAAACTGCAAAAACCCAGAATCCAAAAATACTCCTGATAAGACCTGTCGAAGTCATGCAGAAGTCAATGGCAAAGGTCCCTTAAACCATTTGAAGTTGTTTTTAGCCTTCACAACTTTCTGGAGTTATTTTTGGTGGTTTACACTCGAAAAATCGATCAGTATTCAATGTTTTTTTCACCAATAACTCGATCAATGAGAGTATTTGAGGTTTTCTCCCCGATTGCATTGAATTGAGTATTTTACATTTCTGTTTTTCATGAATACACAAACATCTGAGTTGTGAGTTTATTCAAGATGGAAAACTTCACAAACCTCACAAAACACGACATTTGATAAACAACCCGCTAAATGTATTTTTATAAAGCCAATTAATACCCTTGGTTATTGGGGCACAAAAATGGGATAGTAGCAGATTCTTAAAGGAGAACGAAAGTAATTTTACACTTGGGGGTGGCAAAGTTAGCCACCCCAAGTTACTACTTTTACCTACCTGATACCCCGGGTCGTTGCTCCTATAAACCCAAAAACCGCACCGGTCCGGGGTTCTTCTAGCGAGCACCCTGGAGAGATAAACTTCCTGCTGCCTTGATTTCAAATCTCCAGGGGAAATCACATGTGTGGTAGAGCAAAATAGCCGATAGGAGCACTGGCCCGGTGTATCAGGTAGGTAAAAGTAGTCACTAGGGGGTGCCTAACATTTAGCACCCCAAGTGTAAAGCCCCTTTCCTTCTCCTTTATAAAAGAAATGCCAAGCCTGCAATGGAGGGAGTTAGCCCTCCCAAACATTTACTACTTTTTATGGCAATAGCATATGTCACTGCAATTAAAATGTAACAACCCTCAGAGACTGTTATCAATAAAATGTTACCAGGGGTTTTTAACTTTTTATTTTCTGTGCTGAAAAAATCATATTCTTCCTGAATATGATTTGAATAAGCACAATAGCAAAAATCTTGTTAAATGTGAATGTACATTTAAACTGCTGGGAATCATTCTAGATTCCCCAGTTTGATCCATAATAAATCTGCCCCTAAGCAAAAAGTTATAGTTGCTAACACAGAACAGAATGCCTCCATATACAGTTAGGACAATTCTTTTATGTCAGAAATGGATGGCTAAAAAGGTATGACCGAAGAGTATATTTAACCCTCCCCCGCCTATAACTAGCTGGTACTGTTTTATAAAAGCAACTAAGTATCTTCTTTATATGTATGTGTATAGTACTTAACAAATAAATTACTAAAGGATGTTTTAACCAAAATAAAACATGTTTTATGATGATATCTAAAAACTTGTAGAAAATACAAAAAATGTACGTATTTGTCGACGTCAAACTAAAATTCTAATACAAATTGTAGAGGTTACTATCAGTTCCTGCTGGTTTAGTATTAGTAAATAATTGTATAAGTCTCTATAGACAGGCCCCAAACAGAGGACAAATTAAGTCTTGTTTGTGATGGCACAGGATGGAGAACAGAGTGCTACAAAGTAGAACTCTCCTTCCTAAAGCAGGACATCTGGCCACTCTATTCCTGTGTCATAAGCCTCAGGTGAGAGCAATAAGATTCTAACAGCATTGTTTACAGACTGGAAAGTATATTAGGGAAATCTAGTCATATCTTTTTGAAGAAAAAATGTAAAGGAGAATTACAGAAAAAGATACATGAGAATTGAGTTAAAGTGACACTGACACTTAAAAATTTACTTTAAAATATGAATGTGCATTAAAAGTTACCCAAAGGTCATTTTGATTTTCCCCGAGAGGTTTATTTTTGTAAGTAATTGCGAGTTGAAGTTTCTAAACCTGACTTTTTTGCCAGCCTGACTGTCCCATCTAAGCCTGTTAGTTAGAGTTTTGTAATGCTATCGGACTCCTGCTGCACAAATATGGCAGCCCTCTCATACATGAACATGGGACATCAGACAGGTAAAAACATTGTGCAGATACTTAACGGCAAAGCTATAAGTAGCATTCCAAGTCAATATTATGATAGATGAAAAAAGAGCTACATTTCTGGCATCAGTATCTCTTTAAGTGTGGGATTTCTAATTTCTTTTCAAGTTCTTTTGCAATGACTGGAATCTTTAGGCAAAAGGGGTGACTGTGATTATGTATGTCACTAGCCTTTGGATTCATCTTAAAGCTTTGGATAACTCATTGAATTTCCCTGTGCCTCAGTCGGCAAACTTAGATTGCAGGTACTATTGTGAAAGTATTGTGTGCAGCAAACGTGTATAGTTCTGAATTATAATAATATTTTTTCTTAATTTTAGGAGGGTGGAAGGTATAATGGGGAATTCCAGTCAGAAAAAGGTTGATTTTAGTAATCAGCATAAATATAATATATCTTTGTAGTTTTACCATAATACATTACATAGAGTCTACTGTAGTTTTCCGTTTGACATTTACATATCTAAATGTTCCTTTATCCATTCCAACTTGTCCTGTGACCTTGCTGTGCTTTATTAGCTAGAGCTCATTGTAGTGAGTGCTCTTAAAGGGCTTAGCTTTCATTTAGCCTCTCAGATAGCAATATTTAATCCCAACACCAGCATCTTTTAGTATTATTTGTTTTCTCCAACATGTAACCGTGAAATAAAGGAATGCACCATGGAAAAGTTACAGTGAATTCTACCTTCTCCCAAAACACATTTTTAGCAAATGCAGCGCTGTCAGTAACTGCACTTACTAAGTATTCACCATACCATTTACTATATGCTTCGTCTTTATATCCTGTATTCTAAATATATACATCCACATCTATAAGAGATCTGTTACATAAGGTATCCCAAACCCAGAAAAAACCTCAAGGTCCTGGCCTCAGCTGCCTTTCGTTTTGGGAGGAGCCCTCTGCTACTCGGATGCTGTCAGATCTTTTAGTGTGAGGACCAAGGAGAATGGAGAACAAGGAGTTTGGTGTAGGGAGAGTTTGAGTCGATACCAATCAGGCAGAGCAGTACAAAATCAGGAGTCAGGAATACAGTTGAGGTCACAGACCAGGGCAGTTGAGGTCAAAACCAAAAGTAGCGCAGTACATAATCGAGATCCAAGAGAATTGTCGAAAACAGGCAAGGGTCAAGACAGACAGCAAACTAGGTAAGGTCAGGGACAGGTTAGGTCAGGAAAAGACAAAGCAGACTTGAATCACACCAAAGAAATATTAAAAATAGACCTATGCTGAGCAACAAACAATTGGCTGTAGACCCTTTAAGTATGTCAATTTACTGGAAGCACAGAAGCATTGAACTCAGTTGGGGGTCACTGACACCATCTAAAAACAAATGCTGTAAGGCTACAAATGTATTGTTATTGCCACTTTTATTACTTATCATTCTATTCAGTCCCTCTCCTATTCATATTGCAGTCTCTTATTCAAATCAATGCAGGGTTGCTAGAGTAATTTGTACCCTAGAAACCAAATTGCTGACACTGCAAACTAGAGAGCTGCTAAATAAAAAGCTAAATAACTCAAAAACCACAAACAATAAAAAATGAAAACAAATTGCAAATTGTCTCAGAATATCACTCTCTACATTATACTAAAAGTTAACTCAAAGGTGAACAACCCCTTTAAGATAAACAGGTCTCTCCGGAGAATTTAGAAACCTTTCAAAACCTGCAACATTTTGTAAAATGAACATAGTAATTAGGGGGTGTGGCTACACGCGCCAACTCTTTTTGTCCCACTTTCTTTTTCTAAAATCTTGGGATATGTAAACATGATATTTAGACCCTTGGATATATGCTATAGCAGCACTTTCAAGTAAAACATAATAACTAAAAGCTAACCAGTAATATATATTGTATTTTAACCCCAATACATGCAGTTACTGTGGCAGTTTACATCCCTGAACAGAAATGTTTTATAAAACTTTTATTTAGATTTTAAACTCTGCTGGGGCTGATGTAATTGGTTAAAATAATGTCTGTTAAGGACTACTTTAATGAAATGTATGTAATGTAACGTAAATATGTCTCTCTTCTTTCTCCATCCCATCCCAATTTTACTCCTGTACCTTTACCTTTGTTCTCTCTTGGTGGGTATCTAAAGATTGCTTTTTTCTATTTGTTCTTTGACAAAAAACAGCCAGATAGCATTTTCATTTGTTAATTAGAAATAGAAAGAATATTAATCCTAACAATTCAAAATAAATAAAAAATTTATTTCACTTTAATTCTTTTTAATATATATATATAATAATAATATATATAAAAGTGATATGCCCCAGGTGAATATGTGTAAGCCAATTTCTCCATTCTCCATTTCTACAAATAAAAAAAATCATATATTTTTTTAATATCATACCATGCACCTTACATAACTATGTTTCATACTGCATATATTGGCCCCTGTTGCCAGGTAACAATGCCCTAAACCAAGGACAACACTCTCCTTTTCAGACTGTTGCGAAGAACATTACACAAAAAAAGGTTTAGATCTGATTACTGTGACTAACAGTGACAAAGAATCGCCTTTTCTTATAGTCAGGCACATTTTAATTGTGAAAACACTGACCTATTTAAAATATAAATGCATACATGTATTTAAAAATAATAATCCTGCATTGATTCACATACTGTAAAATCTTACTCAGCACAATCATTAAGGATAACCTAAATACATACCACAAATAATCTGCAGCAAGGAGGCTCAAGAACAAGAACAATGGAAAAAGAAGACAATAAGACAAATCTTCCATTAAGTTCAATAATGATAAATACTCCACATATTCATAAACATTGTGTAAGTTGTGAAAAACAATATAATAAAACTTATGATTTATGTAATTGAACCCCATATGAACTATCCTGAATATGCCCTGGCTGAAGAAGGGAGGTTGTTGAGAACACAATGGAGGAGACAGATGTATAAGCAAATATGAATCTTATTGGACCTTGCTTTTTTAGTGTTCAGAGCTTTGTTCCAAGTCTATGAACATGGATATATTCACCGACAGGTTCCGAGGCTCCACCAGTCTCTATGCTATAAACATAATTTTAGTTTACTTTTATTTGATTTAATGCTTCTATTTATTCTTATTTTTCTTACTACACCCTGCCACATTCGTCCAGGGTTTAAGTTTCTCAGCTTAGAATAGTAGTGTATTGCAGTGTATTGAATAGTAATGTATTTTGTGTGACCCTTGGATGCACTGCATACTAGTCATGTAACTGTGGGAATACAATCTGTAAGACTCTGGTGGGTCCCAAGGGATTTGGAATAATAGTGGGGGGCTCGGTCTGATGGCCTGTTTGGGTGAGAATTGGGGAGAATTTCCATTTGCTCTCCTATTCTCCTAGACTGAAAGCCCAGTCTGAAGGTCAGTTAGGGTGAGATTTGGGTTCAATGATGATACCTGTGGAAGGTGTATATATATATATATATATATATATATATAAATATATATATACAGTTGTGCACATAAGTTTACATAGCCTAGCAGAATCTATGATTTCTTAACCATTTTTCAGAGAATATAAATGATAACACAAAAACTTTTCTTTCACTCATGGTTACTGGTTGGCTGAAGCCATTTATTGTCAAACAAATGTGTTTACTCTTTTTAAATCATAATCACTACATAAACTACCCAAAAGACCCTGATCAAAAATAAACATACCCAGTGCCCCCTTTAACATCAATAACAGCTTGAAGTCTTTTGTGGTAGTTGTGGATGAGGCTCTTTATCTTCTCAGACGGTAAAGCTGCCCATTCTTCCTGGCAGAAAGCCTCCAGTTCCGGTAAATTCTTGGGCTGTCTTGAACTGCACATTTGAGGTCTCCCCAGAGTTGCTCAATGATATTGAGGTCAGGAGACTGAGATGGCCACTCCAGAACCTTCACTTTATTTTGCTGTAGCCAATGACAGGTCGACTTGACCTTGTGTTTTGGATCATTGTCATGTTGGAATGTCCAAGTACGTCCCATGCGCAGCTTCCAGGCAAAATTTCCTCCAGTATTTTTTGATAACTTATTGCATTAATTTTGCCATCAATTCTGACCAAATATTCTGTGCCTTTGTAGCTCACACATCCCCAAAACATCAGCGATCCACCACCATGTTTCACAGTAGGAATGGTGTACCTTTCATCATAGGCCTTGTTGACTCCTCTACAAATGTAGCATTTATGGTTGTGGCCAAAAAGTTAAATTGTAGTCTCAACACTCCAAATGACTTTGTGCCAGAAGGTTTAAGGCTTGTCTCTGTGCTGTTTGGCATATTTTGTGGCATTTGCGTAGTAATGGCTTTCTTCTAGCAACTCGACCATGCAGCCCATCTTTCTTCAAGTGCCTCCTTATTGTGCATCTTGAAACAGCCACACCACATTTTTCAGAGAGTCCTGTACTTCACCTGAAGTTATTTGTGGGTTTTATCTTGCAACCTGAAATTTTTTTCTGGCAGTTGTGTCTGACATTTTAGTTTTATTTGGTTTCAACATAACCCCTAATTTTACACTTCTTTATAAGAGTTTGAACACTGCTGATTGGCATTCTCAATTCCTTTGATATTTTATTATATCCCTTTTCTGTTTTATAGAGTTCAACTACCTATTCCAGCAGATCCTTTTGAAAATTCTTTTGCCTTCCCTATGACTTAGAATCTATAAAACATCAGTGCATCACTGGATGAAAGATACAAGGGTCTCTCAGGAGTCCAGAAAGTCACTGACCTTTTATACACACCCACTAATTACAAGCAAATAGATCAGGTGAAGATGGTTACCTTTAATAGCCATTCTAGTCTGTGTGATGCAGCTGCATTCTGATCCGGAATCGTTCCTCCAGTCAAATGTGGGTGCAGGGTCTAAATATTTGCATATACTGATAAGGAATAGATCTGCACTCCATTATTCTGTGAACAATCAAATTTTCTTTATTGTGTACATCAATCCGATGTTTGTGCCCCCATTGATGTAGACAATAAAGAAAATTTGATTGTTCACAGAATAATGGAGTGCGGATCTATTGCTTATCAGTACATATATATATATATATATATAAATATATATATATATATATAAATTCCACTGGAAAAGGTGCACACCAGGATTCTTTAGTTTAAAACTGCATATTTATTGAATAGATTTAAAACAGGAACCGGCCAACGTTTCGGTCTTTTTCTAAGACCTTTATCAAGACCCTTCTTGGAGTTAATCATGGATGGTGTGCGTTAGGACTTTGAATCTGTATATATATATATATATATATATATATATAGTGTGTGTGTGAGTGTTTTGTCTTGCTAATTTATCAATCATGTAAAAGTGCATCCTTTGATCTTCTTTATGATTTTTGTACATCGCTATTACATTATGCACATATTTAGCATTTAGTACCATAAAACAAAGCTTTTTGCATGCTTTCAAGTCCATAGATTGAAGCTATTTTTCACTGTGAATTGTAGTGCAATCTGTTTTCATTTTCAAGGTTGTCATGGTTACTATCATAATGCAGGTACACGGGTAGATTTACCATATAAAATGCTGTTTTGAAATAACAGAACATTTTAAAAGTAGTATTTTCTCCACAGATCAGGTTTCTAAAACAACTGTCTTCTGCATAAACATATATCTAATACTGTTTGTGTTTCTGCAAACTTGCCGCCAAAAAAAGGCATGCTTATTTTGAATACTTGTCATAAAATAACTTTACATTTATATAGTCTCGATTACATAGGCATGATATATAATTGTCACGGCTTTATTAAATAGTTCACTATTCTAAAGAGTAGTGATATTCTTTTGGAACTGGTGCAGCAATAGAACAGCTGCCCTGTCTGTGTTTGCTTATTCACCACTGAGTCATGCTTATTTCCTTTGGAAGACTTGGGAAATAACAGTAATCTGGAAAGCAATGCTGAGATGTTTTGAAGTGCCCATTTCTGGCATACATCTTTCAACACATTTTCTTTTTTTTGTGTCTTTCTTTATTTTAACCTTGGCTCTGCATTATATGGAGAGTGAAGGCAAACTCACTTTTTTTTTTTCAAGACTCGATGAAATTATCAATTTTATTAGGGGTCCATGCTAAAAGAAACTCCTTTTTCTGTATCAACATAGTTCACTAGCTGAGATCCAGCTGGAGTAAATTCAAACCCCCACTACCTTCATACTGCATAATAAATCTTGTTTTTATTTATTTTCTTTTTGCAGCTGAGTCATAAGCAATGGTCCTTAATAACCTTGACTGTTCTTTTCAGGGTCGATGATATCTGTAAATCCAGTTATGTTGATTGGATACCATCAGAGCCACCATCAGAAATCACGGGGCCCTGCACAACAAAATTGTCGGGGCCCCCTGGGCTCCGCCCA
>CM044431.1:71304751-71332482 GCA_024363595.1 Xenopus borealis | reverse complement strand
GCCGGGCCCCCTTTCAGCCCCGGGCCCGGGACACTTGTCCCCCCAGTCCCCCCCTGATGGTGGCCCTGGATACCATAGTCTAAAGGAATTTATAAATGAAGTACATTATTTAAAAAAAAATCCCATTCTATATTCATGCAAACCTTCAGTATAAAGAAACCAGACATGCATGTGTATCTGAGTCCAGCTCATGGCTATTAGGCTGTTTCTGAACTATAAATCCTCAAGTATTCTCCAGCTGTTGCAAAACTAAATATCCAGAAACCTAGAGGGATAAACAGAATCTGGCAGAGATGTCTTTACACTGAAAAATGCATTGTACGGTCTACGCTATCTGCATTATGTTCGTTGATTCATCAGAAGCTTATTTGCCTTTGTATGCTTTAATAACCTATTGGCTGAAGTTCAGAACTACTCGCTGGACAGCTCCACATGAGCCCGTTATTACATTTCCACTCAGAATACACAGCTCTCCATCTCCCAGTGCTAATAAGTATCATAACATCCTACCTTTTGTCTGTGCAGCCTGCTTTCTCAGGTATAATACACATTTGGTTTCATTATACAGAGGAAAATGAGCTGGCAGGAGCAAATCTACACAACTAAAAACTTCTATATTCCCAGTCCACTAATGTTCTATTAGGTTTAATTAAATTCTATAGTCTATTTTATGTGCTTGTTTATTATTAACCCACGGCATCAAATAATCATGGAAACACACACAGTAACAAAATATTGACATTAAAAAACTAAACTAAGGGGAGCTATCGCGAAAATAAAAAAATTAAATATTAGATTCAGCATACTAAAATAAGAAAAATTCTAAGTACAATTAAATATTCTGTACTGTTTCTGACATAATCTGAAAGTGTATGTTCACTATCCCTCTTTCAGCATCTGTTGATCTTCATTCTGTCTTCATTCAGGAGTTGGGCGTCAGATAATCATTAACATTTAGATCCAATATATCTATATCTATGCCTAGAAGATGCTCACTCTATTACAATCATCAGACATCAAGTCTCTCTACATGCAGAATCAGTTATTTGAGTGAGCTCTAATATATCTGCTAGGAAAGGAACATAAGATATATTGGATCTAACTGTCAATGATTATCTGACACCCAACTGCTGCAAGAAGACAGAATGAAGAGAACCAGATGCTAAGAGAGGAATATTGAATATAAACGTGATTATTTCATAAACAGTACAGAATTTTTAATTGATTGTATTTAGAAAGTTTCTTCAGTTTGAGGAAGCTTATATTAAAGTTTAATTTTCACGATAGTTCCCCTTTAATACACTATAACAAATAGAATGGCTAATTCTGGGAATCTTTTCAATTAGCCTTCCTTTTTTTATTTATAATTTCTTAATTATGTGTATTCTTCTTCTAACTCTTTCCAGCTTTAAAATGGGGTTCACTGAACCCATCTAACAAATGTTTTATAAGGCTAAACATTTATTGTTGGTGCTACATTTTATTATTCATCTTTCTATTCATGTCCGCTCCTGTCCTTAATCCAGTATCTCATTGAAATCAGGGCATGGTTGCTAGGATAATTTGGACCATTGCTGAAATTGCAAACTGGAGAGCTGCTGGATAAAATAACTTGAAAAACAACAAAAATTTTGAAAATTTGTCTCAGAATATCACTCTCTACAACATACTGAAATTAATTAGAAACTGAACAACCCTTTTTATAGTTATGAATTATATCAGATTACAGCAGAAAAAGTCCATAAATACATAAAGTAAAATGTGTAATACAATCCAGAGCATATCTAAAATCAGAAGGACTTGCAGGAAAGTGTTGGACTGGGTTAACTTGTCTACAAGGGTTTTTTGAGGTAGGAACATGGCCTTTAGGATAAAACCTTCATACACATAAATAGAAGTAAAAAAAACTGAAACAGGCTTTCATCTAATGTCAGAATGGTGAACAGTGCTCTCTATTATAAATAGAATGCTGTAAATCTCACCCTTCCTCCCATCAACAAGCTGCAATACATAGAGAAACAAGGATTAGACAAACGCATGAAATGCCATCTATCTAGATTGATCATTATAGTGCATAGCAAATGTCTCTTACTAAACAAGACACAGTGGAAATGCATTATTTATGTTATTTGACAAAATCCCTTCCCTGTAAATAGCAATGGCATTTGAATATAACAGTGCATTCTCCTTAAGGTTATTTAGTGGGTTGTGATGAAGAGGAAGAACCAGCCTGCTGTGTATCCCATGAGACAACTGAAAAAAACAAAACATGGCGATTACTTTTCCCATGCCTTTCTCTTTTATATTTGCAGTAGCCACTAGGGAAAAAAGTGAAAAAACATGCAGCCACAGCATTAATGAATTAGGTTAATACAGTCTAATAGAGACTGAGCAGCTAATGAAGTATAGAGAGAATTGTGTAAATATTACTTTTACATATATATGCAAACACCATACAGTGTGTACAGTCAGAGAGAGATATTTCTGAAAAGGCACCATTAGTCAAGTTGAATAACAAGTGCAAGCCAATCTATTTTTATACTTTCTCATTAAGCTTCTCCAAATAATTCTTCATGTATATGGTTTTATAAGGCCATCTCCCAGAGAAATTGTTGAAATTGCTTTAGCAGCTCTCACACAGAGGCATTGCAAACACCTTCCATCTTACAGAGATGCTGTGGGTCTCACATTCAGGGTGTTTCTGCTGCAGTGCATAGAAATAATTGCTGGCTGCTGACATTCATAAATCACAAGGGGTATGAGCTGTGCATGTTGGTTCATAGAGTATCCAATATTATCCATCGACAGCACTCCAAGGTTTTGATAAAACCGCCTTTATTTATTGCAAATTGCATGGCAGTACAGCAACATGATGCAACGTTTCGAGCGGCACCCCGCTCTTTGTCAAGCATAACAAACAAATAATAACCTGGCCTTAAATACTCTAAACATATGCTGCCCCCTGGTGTTATCACTTAGTGAAACAATGTATCACATGTATATCTTCTCTGATCTAAAAGGTAGCAATTAACCCCTTAGCCACTTTGCAAGTTGTAACATTCATTAACTTTAAAGGTTACAATGTATCACATGTATATCTTCACTGGTCAAAAGGTAGCAATTAACCCCTTAGCCACTTTACAAGTTGTAACATTCATTTACTTTAAAGGTTACTATGCGTCTACAATCACATAGGGACAGCCGCATATAAAAGGACTTTTTTTAAAAAAGGGAATAAATATTTACATTTAAAAACAATCATTCTCTAAATAAGAACAAACTTAGATCATATTCCTGATTCAGACCAAAAGGATGCATGGTTCCCAGTTTTTGAATCCACTGGGCTTCCTTCCGCAGTTAATCTTTTTCACGATTTCCCCCACGTCTCCTTCTGGTCACTGAGTAAAGAATCTGAAACCGCAATTGACTAATAGTATGGCCATTTTCATTAAAATGTTTGGCTACTGGCTGATTTAATCCGTTTCTAATTGCTGACTTGTGTTCATTCAGTCTTTCTCTTATGCAGCGTTTAGTTTTCCCTACATAGAGTTTGCCACATGGGCATTTTATGCTGTATATAACATGGCCTTACCAAAATCCCAACTAATGCGTGTACAACGTATAGTTAAAGATGAATCTAAACAGATGGAAAGGATGTCCGAAATGAAAGATAAATTCAGAAAGAGAGGGTACCCTAACAAACTATTGGATTGTGTTGGCAAACAAGGTGACCTGGTGAGTCAAGGAAGGGATAGAAATAAAATGAAAACCAATAGAATCCCTTTCGTTACCAAATTTAATTTGTTAAGTGGTGAAATTGCTAAAATTATAAAAAAGGACTGGAGTCTATTGAGTAATAATTTTCCCTTGAAAGAAACCTTTAAATGTCCACCAGTAATGTCATACAGTAAGGCCAAAACGATTGGAGCTAAATTAGTTAATGCGGACCTTGGTCCCTCGATAAAGTATAAACAAACCTTTCTGAAAACTCCAAAAAAAGGGACATTTCCTTGTTGTAGTTGCAATCATTGTGGGAATGTCCAAAAAGGTGAATGGATTTACCATCCCTTAAAAGGCTCACGCATTCCAATAAAGGGTTTTTTTACATGTGCCTCTACCCATGTTATATACAGCATAAAATGCCCATGTGGCAAACTCTATGTAGGGAAAACTAAACGCTGCATAAGAGAAAGACTGAATGAACACAAGTCAGCAATTAGAAACGGATTAAATCAGCCAGTAGCCAAACATTTTAATGAAAATGGCCATACTATTAGTCAATTGCGGTTTCAGATTCTTGACTCAGTGACCAGAAGGAGACGTGGGGGAAATCGTGAAAAAGATTAACTGCGGAAGGAAGCCCAGTGGATTCGAAAACTGGGAACCATGCATCCTTTTGGTCTGAATCAGGAATATGATCTAAGTTTGTTCTTATTTAGAGAATGATTGTTTTTAAATGTAAATATTTATTCCCTTTTTTAAAAAAAGTCCTTTTATATGCGGCTGTCCCTATGTGATTGTAGACGCATAGTAACCTTTAAAGTAAATGAATGTTACAACTTGTAAAGTGGCTAAGGGGTTAATTGCTACCTTTTGATCAGTGAAGATATACATGTGATACATTGTAACCTTTAAAGTTAATGAATGTTACAACTTGCAAAGTGGCTAAGGGCTAGGGCAGACGGGGAGATTCGGGGGCATTTTGTCGCCTGGCGACTTATCGCCGCGACTTGTAGCCCCCGAACCTCCCCGAATAGCCAAGTCCTGAGGCGCACCGGCGTTACTTGAAAACGACGGCGCCTATTCACACGCAGCAGCGAGATTTTTGAAATCGCTCCAAATTGACTCGCAAGGCAATTTGGAGTGATTTCAAAAATCGCGCCGCTGCGTGTGAATAGACGCCGGCGTTTTCATGTTCATGTTGCTGTACTGCCATGCAATTTGCAAATAAATAAAGGCGGTTTTATCAAAACCTTGGAGTGCTGTCGATGGATAATATTGGATACTCTATGAAGAAGCTTCTGTGAACGAGCTTAATGACTTGCACCCGAACGATAAGTGGCATAAGAAAGTAAGTGCTGTTCCCATTGGACTTTCTTCATGTTGGTTCATACACAGGGGCTTGTTATATATATACTGTACCTTCAGCAACAAAGGGTTAAATGACTTTTGTCAGGTCTCTGTAATATACTTCAGCCAGGCAGGTCTCTTAAACAAATGTGCCCAGTGCCTTACAGCACAAGCTTTATGTCACACCAGTGTTTCCCTGGCTTTTTTTAATCTGAATCGAACCTGGATTTCTTTCTGAAGAAGATTATCAATATCTCAGGTGGTTCACCTTTAATTTAACTTTTAGTATGCTATAATATGGCCAATTTTAAGCAACTTTTTAATTGGTCTTCATTATTTATTTAGCATTGTTTTTTTTTAATTATTTGCCTTTTTCTTTGACTCATTCCAACTTCCAAATGGGGGTCATTGACCCCATCTATAAAGCTCTATAAGGCTACAATGTATTGTTACTTTTTATTATTCATCTGTTTTTTTAGACCCTCTCCTATTCATATTCTACTCTCTTATTCAACTCAATGCATGGTTGCTAGTGTAATTTGGACCCATAGCCACCAGATGAAAATGCAAACTGGAGAGCTGCTGAATAACTCAAACACCCCAAATAGGAAAACCAATTATAATTTGTCTCATAATATCTTTATATCATACAAAATTTTTATTTAGCATTGAACAATCCCTTTGAAGGGGAACTAAACCATCCTGTATCAAAAGTCCTTTAAACTGCCTGCCATTGTCCCCACTCCTCTCCGCACTGTGCATTAGTCAACAATCAAGCCGCAGGCTTTTTTATGCAAGAAAATATAAAAATTAGAATTTTTTTTTAACTATAAAATTGGAATTTTTCATGGACAAATTATTTGAGATTTATTATAACCCGAGGACGGAAAAAGTCAGAATCTGAAAAAGACCTGGCGAGGTTATGTATAAATCAATGGGAGAGGTCCCTATCCTATTTGGAAGTTTCTGTGGTCTGTGCTGGAATTAGCATGTAAATGTGACTTTTTCTGGTTTTCGGGCAAAAATCAAAGAAAAAAAAATCGAGTGATTCGGAGAGGTTTTGCTCGATCCGATTAAATTGTTCCTTTTTATTAATAAATGAGATCAATTCTAATTTGCTCTGACTTTTTAAAATAAAATAATCGGAAAAATTCAGATTTTGAGAAATAATCCCCTTCGTGTCACCGTTGAGCGCCAAAATATGGGGGGTTTAGTTCTCCTTTAAAGGTGCTGAAGGATGGAGCTTCTCATGGTATCACAATTCATAGAAATAAGGTCACCAGACTCAAAAGCCAGTGAAGCAGGGTATCTCCCCTGCGTGTTTATTCGTCGCCTGATGTAACGTTTCGGGGGCGTGCCCCTTCGTCAGACATCCCATTGGCACTGAAGGAATCCTCAAAGGACCAGTGGTAAAGAAATAATGTATGTTTGGATCAATGGGACTCATTAAAGGAAAAGTCTAAGGGTAAAAGTACCGCAAGATGAGGCCTGTCAGATTAGCCCTTCATGCTCAGTAGGCAGCCTGCAATGTATTTTTCTCTCTCCTCTCCAGCTGACTGTCTGACAGTCTGCACGCTACTGGGAGTATGATCAGGGGACTTCCTGAACATAATTTTAACTCTCTATGTCAGGTGCTCTGCTGCTTTTGTCATACTTCTCAATAACATAACGAAACATCTGCGTCTGGTGTAAACACTGTGCAGTTTCCCAAAGTATGTGAAGGTGCATGTGAAAACATTACACAGAGTAACTTCAAATAATATCAGTGATAATAAAATATAAACTATACCCATGCAGATTTAAATGTTTCGTTTTCTTGATCACTTTCTTCATTTTGGAAAAGAATACAAGTTGAAAGGGGATTGAAACTTTAATATAAGCTTCAGCATACTGAAAAAAGAAACTTTCTAAATGCAATCAATTACAAATTCATTACCGCTTCTGAAATAATGAAGTTGATCTTTACTATTCCTCTCTCAGCATCTGTTTCACCTCATTCTGTTTTCATTCAGGAGTTGGGTGTCAGATGAATGATCCAGTATATCTTAAGCTGGCCATAGACGTAAAGATTTTTGAAAGATCCAATAGTTATCGTGAGACCACGATTGTCTCAAAACGATAGTTTAAATGCCTGATGTGTCCATCAACTAAAAAGACCATTTCAGGCGATATTGCCAGCAAAACTGAAGAGTTGCTGCCTGCTTGTCCTGCAAACATAGGTAGATTGCATGGGGACCGACAAGGATTTTCTAACCTGGCCGATCAATCATCAGACCGATGTCGGACGAAAAATCGTAAGATGAACGATCGTTGGTATCCCACTAACCGCACGATAATTTGACAGATTGGTCGGACTTCCATAAGATCGGTCGTTCGGCAGGGAAATATCGTTGCATCTATGGGGAGCTTAATTTTGCCTAGATGATGTATTAGAGCTCACTCTATTAAAATCACCAGAAATCCTGTCTCTCTAAGGGCCCGGGCGTTTTGGACCTGCGCTCCCCTGCGTTTCGTTTGGCTGCGTTCAGCTGCAGGGGAGCGCAGGTCTGGACGCACCTCATTCTTTTCAATGAGGTTGTACCCACGAGACGCGTGTAAGCGCCGAACGCAGGTTCAGACGCAACATGCTGCATTTTTCCTGCGTTTCGCGCCTACATGCGTTCGTGTGAGTACAGCCCCATTGAAAATAATTAATGCAAGCATTTGTGTAAAAGGCAGATGTTTTGTACTAGAATCAGTTATTTGAATGAGATTGAATTCACCTGCTAGGAAAGGAAGCCCCCTTATATGATATACTGGATTATTCATCTGATTGCTGCATTAATCAGAATGAATAAAAACAGATATTGAGAGAGCAATAATAAAAATAAATTTGATTATTTCAGAAACAATGCAGAATTTTTAATTAATTGTATTTCAAATTTTTTTTATTTCAGTATGAGAAAGCGTATATTAAATTAAAATTTTTGGCATTAGTTCCCCTTTAAAAGGATATGTTCACCAATAAAATAATTGCTGTGCCAAGTAAATAAATAACTAGCTTTACTGGTTTGCATTTGCAGGTTTGTCTGGGCACCCAAAAACAGGGTGAGTGCAGTGAAATGGTTGCTGTGTGGTACAACCACCTAACAATATACCCACCCAAATCATTCAATGGCTCAACCGACTGGTGGAAGGCAAGATCAGGTAAGCAATACGCCCAATTCTGCTTTTATCCAGAAGCCTCTTCCTTGCCTCTATCCTGACTCTAAATACACTCTTTTGAAGCAATGCCTTTATTGGCTACAATCCTAAACCTGCCTACCGCTCTTAAACTGCCGTACACAATTGCTATGGTTAGCTGAATGATATGGAAAATGATCAGTAATGAAAGATCTAATCCAACTACTGCTGGCATGCATTACAAGTAGGGTTTGCAAACTGAACTGAACATGTGGCCAGAAAGCAGATTAAAGTTAAAGGGAAATGTAAGGCAGACAAATAAACTGTAAATTATATTTAACACAGTAAAAAATGTTGTGACCATGTAAAGCACTAGGTCCAGTGACAATTCTCAGCCACTAATCTCCTTGTGGTGGCCTTTTTAATTTCACCCACCTGTTTCTCCGATTTTTGCTGCCCCTGGTAACCTGTGGGGTGGGGTTTCTCACCTTTCTCATGGTAGTAGACCCTAACTACTGTAGGTCAAAGGTATACTTTGTCCCTATCTTGAACTTTTTGGTGAATAAATGGCATGATTCTAATGGGGATATTACACTTATGACATTACATATGAAGTTGAGCTATATGTCCTAGAAACTAGAGAACAAAAACTGAAGTAGTAGATACTGGACATATCTGAATTATAACAGAAATATCCAAATAAAAGCGTGGTATTTAGGTTTATTTTCTAAGGCATAACTCATGGAAAGACCTACTGGCCATCTATATTATATTATATGGAACAGTGGTTCTGGCTCTTTACTTTCACTACTGTTTCTAATGGAGGTCCAACTTTGCACCACACATGGATAAACTGTGCAGATATAATCAGGAGCAGATGGCCTAATCATGTTTTTACTGGAGAAAATAAATAGAGATCCTGAGAGAGATTCTACGTGTTTGGGTAAATCGCCCACTTGTTACTTAAATCCAAACCTCTTACAATGAATGGTGCACAACTATACCGAGATGTAAGGGCATCCTGCCTGGAGTTGCTGATTTATTGCTGAATGGAGGAATAATTCCAGGGCAACCTCAGCAAGCTGTGTTGAGCCCAGTGATCCAGATGCAACTTGGGCCTGATTTAAAATTTGAGTGCAATTGCAACGAGCGCAACTCCCTGTGTGGACAAAATGAAGCTGGAAATATGTATAAAATGTTGCATTATGGTTAAAAAAAACATTGAGATTTGCACTTTGGTTCACTGGGTTCATAAAGGACCCCTATAGTGGGCAAAAATGAAATGAACATTTTATGCTACTTATCATTTGTCTCTAGTTGTAAAACTTAAAACACTGCTATACTGTGTAAAAAGAAGACTGTAAAGTAGGAGAAATGGACCATTTACTGCATGATTTACTAGCCTTGTACAAATGTTTTGTTGGTGCTGGGAATTATAGTTTAATAACATAGATACATTCTGTGCTGTCAGGAGCCATGGAGAAAATCCTCCATGTTGCTGCTCTGAAAGGCTAAAATCTGTAGCTCTAGACTGATTTTACACAATACATTGGTTTTATAGCAGAGGAATTAACTTCAATTACAGGAAGCAATGCTAGTAAATGGCTCCCTAATAACATTAGCGTTAAATAACAGATTACTCCAATAGACGGCACTGAAATATAAGCAGTTTAGAAAGGGATAACAAAAATCCTACAAATTAACCATACAGAACTGAGAAAGGCAGGCATTTTGTTACTAATTTGCATAATTATTGTTAGCATCTTTAGCCACACTTGAGCAGATATTAAGCAAAAACAGTGCTTACATTAGTAACAACTCATAAAACTCACCCTAAAATAAACATTTGCTCCTTGGAGCTTGATACTGCTTCCAACAATTCCTACACACTCAGCAGTGATACACATTCACACATGGATTTTCTGTAGTTGAGGTGCTAAAAGGCACATTATGGCCAATCACGATGCAGGCTTTGGAGTACAAGGTGTAATCATGCTATTAGGGCAGGCCTGTAGGTTAGGTAGACAGTCATGGGGTTGTTTATACAGACTCAGTGCTATGTAATAATACCAGTCCTAAGAAACATACTTGTTATGCTTTTGATGCTGTTTTTTTTACTGTATATATAGAATACCATAAGCAATATGGCATGATGTTCTATGTACACAGTAAGCTATGGCTGTTTTCATATCTTACAGTCTCTATGTAACAAAAGAAGCCATAAAAATGGGATACTTATTAAAATTTTCTGCTTTACTTTGTTTAGTTACACTTTTTAACTTTGCTGCAACTGATATATGATGCTGGGAATGAATACTTATTCGCTACTCATCTAACTTCCAGGGCCGGGCCAAGGGGTAGGAAACCAACTAGGGCGAAATCACTGGGCGGGTGCACTTCTCGGGAGATTTTTTTTTTTTTGACTTTTCAGTTCTCTTGGCTTGTTATAAATTGTTATAATTTATAAAATTTGCTTGCCCCAACCCCCCCTGTTTTAGCCTGGTGTCTCTGTACGGGCTCCCCCACCCTGGATCGTAACTTGGCGCCTGCGTAGTAGGCTGCAGGGCCGCAGGGGTGTAGTAGGCTGCAGGACCAGCACGAGACATCAGTCAGAGTCAGTCATTACAAAAGCCGGATTGGTTGGGCAGAGAGGACCTGCTGTGTATGCTAGAAGGGAGCAGCAACGCATCTCGTTGAAGAGACCTGTCTGCTCTTTCCTGCTGGGCTTGTGGCAGCTGCAACTGTCTTTTTACTTTTTGCTGGCACAGGTACAGGTGGGGGCGTGGGCTTGGCTTGGGCCTGCAGTATTAATGGTGGATATTGCTGGGCCTGGACAGCAGGGTCGGGGGCTGATTGGAACCCTTGCCTAGGGTGCCAAACTACCTTGGCCTGGCCCTGCTACCTTCTATTATATATATACTGCATATGTTTCTAATTCTCTTTGTGATGTGATAATCAATGCAAAATAATTTATAAGCATCACTAGTTTTCCCCTCCTTATTTTCTAAACCATCTTTATTATGACATTAACCACATTACCTGCTCCCAACAACAAAAAGCCATAAACATGATTGTTTTTCCTCTTTTTGGTTTGGTTTGGCAGCAGTGACCCCAGCAGGATGACAAGGGGAATGCACAAAAGGAAATCCTTTGGTACATGATTCATCACTTAGCAAGTGATTATTATGAGGGCTAGGATGTAATTCCCAATTACCAGTTGTAGAGCTGCTTAGCACATTTACTTGACTGTATCTTAAACTCTGATGGGATTATGTTTCTTGGCTTTAAAGCAAGATTCAGATTTGGGGGGGAAAAACACTCTGAGCCATGTTATTGTGAGGGTTTAGGGCATTATAAAGGAGGATGGGACGTGGGTGCTGCCCTAGTGTTTGCACCTGCGCTTTATTGAAAGGGCAAGTCATCTATTCTGGTGTTCTACAAAATTTAAAAAGTTGCTTATTCAGATATACAGTGTTGTACTGGGTTTGTACCAAGTGGGTGGGAGAAGTGTGTAGAGAATCAGATAATCATGCATTGATTTATAACCCCTTTATATCTACATTTACCAAATCTTTCCAGCTGCTTTTTAAAGTACGCAGTTTGTCTGTACTGTTTTTGTGTGACAGCATATTTGTTGTTTCTTGTACAACAGGCAATAAGTCTGTAAAGAACTACACAGTAGTTGGTCAACATATAATATATTGCTCAATTGTTTTATTCTAATATCTGCCCGTATATATATCTGCATGTATCTGCCCAGAGACATGCAGCCTGCATGAACTGTATGCAACTCTGCTGCATATCTGTCTAGCAATACATATTTACTTCATATTGTCAGTTTAGTAGTATGTATTTCTATATAATGTGTGTCTAAAAGAATGCCTGTAATAAACAGATGAGCAGGCAATCCAAAAATCATACAGGCCAATTAAAGTTAAAAATTTCTTTACTTAAGTTTACATGACCTTATGCTTTTCGCGCTACAAGGCAGTTAATCATAAGCTATCATGGCCTGTATGTTGGGAATTTGGGAGTGCCTGTTTCTCTTTTCATTACTGGTTTAATACACACCCCCCTGGTCGTAGGTTTGGGGCTTGGTATCCAAACCTTACATTTCCATTTGTTAGTTCTTACACATCTGTGAGAGTTATTTCTTTCTTTACTGCATCTAACAGAATGCTGGTCTAACAGCATATACGGCCCCTTGCAGTATTTACCTTCCACAGTACATTTGCTCAGCGGTTACTATGTCCCTGGAGTGTTTCTTTTCTATTTTGCTCCTACATTTTAGCCCTGTAGTGATTTTTCAGCTCTTGCATGAACATATACATATATATACCCGTTGCCACATGTCTATGTTCCACAATCCTTTTTCTATTAAATCTAGTAAATTCAATTCTAATAAAACATAAGCCTGATTTGTACTATTTATGCCCAGGAATACACAATGAACTTTTAATATACATTATATATTTATTGCCACTAGATGGTGCAGATACGTTCTTAATGCCTCCTCCAATGCTAACACTGGGTTTTTCTACACATACACGTATGGGACCTATTATCCAGAATGCGCAAGTAACAGATAACAGATCTTGCTGTAATTTGTATCTTCATACCTCAGGTCTACTAGAAAATCATGTAAACATTTAATAAACCCAATAAGCTGGTTTTGCTTCCAATAAGGATACAATTATATTTTAGTTTGGATCATGTACAAGGTACTGTTTTATTACAACAGAGAAAAAGGAAATCATTTTTAAAATTTTGGATTATTTGGATAAAATGGAGTCTATGGGAGACTTTCTGTTGTTCACAGCTTCCTGGATAAAAGTTTTCCAGATAATGGATCCTATCATGTACAGGTATAGGATCCATTATCTGGAAACCCATCATCCAAACAGCTCCAAATTACATTTGCATTTTATCCAAATAATTGTTTTTTTTTTCTCTGTAATAATAAAACAGTACAGTGTATTTGATCCCAACTAAGATATAATGAATTCTTATTGATGGAAATCAATGTTTAAATATGGTAAGATCAGTTATACGCGAAACCACAAGTCCTGTGCATTCTGGATAACAAGTCCCATACCTGTATATAGAAATAATATATGTTTAATTTTACTTTTTCAGCAGATCCCCAAACTAACATTTCTCTTCTTTATACTTAACTGGCTTACACTTTAAAGGCAAACTATAGTTAAGAAAGCTTGGAGTGATTTAAATACAGAATATTCTAACTCCTCATATTTTTTCCTGCTGATTCACAGTATATGACCTGGGCTGCTGCTAACATATTACATTGATGTTGTATTTCGAGCTGTATTCATTTTAAGGCTTTAATTCTTCTTTCAATGCTTTACACAAATCACAGAGAAAGGCTGGGGCTCTGGTTATGGGTGGCAAGATGCATTGAAAAATTCACATATTTAAAAATTAAGATTTCTTGCAACAAATTATAGTAAGTACTACCACTTGAGTCTAATTCCACTTTTTATTGTGACCATTGATTCTGACAGCCTCTACACTGATTGCATGTGCTCTCCAGACTAACATTTGCTTATTGTTAGGAGAAAGAGCTTGTAATGTAGAGGAAAACATTCTTGTTATTATTTTGGTTATTTCAGTTGTCGGTTCTATATTACAAATATTTACACAGTTATGAATTCAGTAATGAAGTAGCTGACAGCATAGAAAGACAAATGGTACATTACTGAGCAGAAAATAACATTTGTTGACCTTTAGGTGTTAGTTAACATTTACAAATGAGAAGGCACATTGGCGTTCTAGAACATGATGGAGATGCCAGCTACGTGTACATTACATTTAAAGCATTCCAAACAACAGTACATAATATTTCATATTTTATGGCTGTAACTGTCATATTGCTTTTATAACATGAAAAAAGTTCACAATAATAAATGCTCAGCGCTTAACAGGCAAGTAAAACATAAAATCCCATTTTTACTTTCTTTTCCAAATCTATTTCCAATATAGTTTAATTAAAAAATGTCTACCGTTTTTATAAGAAACCTGACTGCATGCAGTGAAATTCCCCCTTCATTTACTTCTGCGGATAGGAATTGTCAGACAGTGCCTAACTGCTCTACAGGGAAACAATCACACTTATGAACAGCAGTGGGAGCCCCAGTGTTACTTCCCAGCCATGCAGCAGCTTTGTTTCCCTGTTGAGCAGTCAGTGACTGTGTAGAGATTTGTATTGGATTTTATTTTTGCCTTTACATCCCCTTTACTCTTTCTAACTCCAGTTGCAGGGACAAAGATCATGGAGCTAGATTTAAACAGATAAACTGGGATTCTATTTGGAGGATATTTTGCTGTAGCCACTGGTTCTGGAGAGTTGGAGAAAGTTTGTATTAGGGTAGAGACACACACTGCAATTCGGGGAGTTGCCCAGTGACCAATATTTAAATCAATTATGTATATAACCCCTTAAATTCCCCAAGTCTTATCATTTCTAATTTTCCAGACTCTTCTTTCCCTTACGCAGAATAGATAAAATGTTGTTTATTATTTTGAGCTAAAGTTGTGCACAAGGTCTAGTATCGCACAGAAATGAATCAACTGATAATGGAGGAAACTTATTTAATTTAATAATGCTATTCAATAAGGAAATAAGGTACTATCTATAAGATATGTCATGATATGTCTATGCATCTTTTCAATTGTTCACCATGATTTGTTTTGTATGGTTTTTGATCAGCCTTATTAGTCTCTTCCCATTTGGTTTATGGCTGTCATGGTCAGCAGACGGAGCTGATTCTTTTTATTGCTAGTCTTTTTTGTGCTTATTTGGGATAATTAACCAGATATGTGGTGTACAAGTTGGAGGGGTTATATCGTGGATGACAGATACATATCCCCCTTCTATTTAATCCTTGCAGACTGAACACTATACTTGGCTGAAGTAAGCTATTTTGTATTTTTGGACTTGTGTTGCTGAATTCAAGCATATCTTTCTGTTGCCATTTTGCAGCTGTTGGTAAAGCTCATTTGGGTTAAAAAATAAACACTTCACTCTGTAGTGGTCTGCATTTATGGTGCAAATCCCGATATGATCCCCCTAGACTTCACAGTATTATTATATTGTACTCCTTCACAATGTCTTTCATTGGCAGTTTATTTTCAAGTCTTCTCTCAAGGGTTTCCCATAACTAACTAGCCTACATCCGTTTTTGTAGAGAATTCATATGCATTCAAAGTGCACTGTGTGGAGGAATCCACGCAATAGCTTTGCGAACCTACACAATATTCCTAAGAAAAGAAACCATTTTAAATAGTTGTTTGTTTTTGAGTTCCTGTAGCTCATATAAAGCCAAGTTAGAAACAATAGAGAAGAGAGAGAAACTGATGGTCTGTCTGATGTTCTGTTTTGAAGGCCAAAGAGACAGACAAAATCAATTGGAAAGATCTCCAGAGAAAGTCAGAAATGTGAGCATTACTTACAAATTCCAAACGGTGCCAGACAGCCAAAAGCCAAAGAAGACTGGTGTCATTTTAAATATCACTCTTCACATTTTATTATCAAAGACAAAGAAGTGGACTAAATAGCTTATTTGATTTAATTCTGGAACACAGAAGATCTTTTTGGCTTTTTATAAACCATGTATTGTGGTGTAGCAGTTAATGCTTGCTGGGGTAAGATGGTCTTTGTCCGTGAATAGAATTGCTGGAAACTATGAGTAACTAGATCATTAACCAGCAATAGGCTAAATGTCAGCTAGAAATGTCTCTTTTTCACAAGATAGATAGATAATACAGTAGATAGATAGATAGATAGATAGATAGATAGATGATGGATGGATGGATGGATGGATGGATGGATGGATGGATGGATGGATGGATAGATAGATAGATAGATAACCAGAAAGCCTTTGAACATGTAAAATGATCACCATGATGCCATCATCTATTTATAATTAAATCCTTGCCTCCTAAGACTGCAAAATGATGTATAATGGAAGCTCAAAACTAGACTCAAATAGGGGTTGAAAGCTACACAGTGAATCCACTTTGCTGCTTTTCTCAGGTGCAGAAAAGAGGCCTGCATTTCAGGTAGTGCATTTGTCATACATTACAGAGGAATATAGGGAGGAAGTAGGCATAAAAATATACATGACTATATAATATAACTATACTGTGTTATAAAATATTAGAAATGTCCAACCTGTAGCGTATCAGTTGGTGTCATCCTTTCTAACTCCTGCCACAGTGATTGTATTCATGGATTTGATAGAGTATGCACTATAAAGCAAAAGTAGTGCCTAAACTTAAAATGATTTCTTTGTTTTATCAAACAGTTTCCTTACCAATACCAAAGTCTTCTCACCTATCTGTATATTTAGACTTGGATAATCATTTTTAAATGTAAGGCACAACTTAAAAATCAGAAGACATTTCCAACTAGCTCATGGTCACGCCTTTTGGGACGAAAACTACTAATGGCAGATGACCTTTTCCTATGCAGTTTGATATAGTGGCCTGTGGGCTTAAGGACTAGATGAATTTAATGCATTAGTATAATTTGTTCATTCACATATGGCAAAATGTAGGATCCACTTGTGTGGTGGCCAGTAGGTTATGCCATCAGATTTCATAGGCATCAATTAGTGTATAGCACGGATAAGCATAATTCTTTCTGCACACTCAACATGTCTGTATCTAATATGCACACAACCTGTTGCAAATTATTGATACTATTTAAATGACAGATAGCAAGGGATACCAAACATGCACTGTGCTAATATATTATAAATCATCATCATCATACTGTACTGTGCTATTTCCATACTCTAGTGAACTCTGTCATGCTCAACCACAGCCCAATTGCTTTCTTTCCTACAACAGCTTATTCCCAAACCCACAATGGCATCACCCTGAGTGCTTTAGTCCTACAGATACTTTATAAACCTGAACTCCCAATAACACACACAGCCAGCAGGTGCACCAAGATACTTTTGTAACAATTTCGAGAAAAGCAAATGTTATTTTAACAATTAAGATAAATGGGAGAACATAGACTCACAGCATAAAGGGCAATTCGCCTTCACTAGAAAAACTGTAATAGCTGAAGAAAAAAAACACAGAAATATGTTCAAACTTTCATAACCTGCCAAATCTTGTAAATCAAACATGGTAATTAGGGGTATGGTCACGGACATGGCAGGGAGGTGTCTGGATACTTTTGCTCATTTAGTGCATTCTACAGCTGGTGATGTATTTCTCCCAAAATGAAGCATCCATTTATTATAATGACTGCTGTTTCAATTTAATTTAATTTAATTTAATTTAATTTAATACTGGTACTGTAGGGGCCCATAGGTTTAAGTTCTCCACATGGTTGTAAATCCCCTGATGTGGCCAGTTAAGTGCTGGAACTCAATTGCATATAGCAGGGGGAGTGAGTCCTTTTCCCCAATGCAGTTTGCCCTGGCCGATTCCAGCTTTGGCCAGAAGGTGTCACTGCAATTTCTTTAAACAGCTGAGCTGGCATGTGCTTAGTCTCTCTTTTTCCTTTTTCCTTGGATGGAGTGGTGGTGGGACTCTTGGAGCTTTAGACCCTGTAGGCATATCCGTATTAATGGTGAGTTCTGATGTCATCAGTTATAAACCGTGAGTTCTGATGTCATTCTGTCACATGATTCACTGAACCTTGTGTCTTATAATAAATAAAGCACCACCAGTTGCAAAATAAGAGCATATTAGAAGTTACCTCGGAGTGCCATGACCTGTATAAAAACACACGGCCTTCGGCCTGGTCATGAAACTCCTCGGAAACTTATAATATCCTTATATTTTATAAATATTCATAATATAATACACAAGAGCAATGAATGTCCTGTCAATTATATGCTTATATTAAGGTGCTTAGTGATGTCATCAGTTATAATAAGAAATTAGTGATGTCATTTCTGTCACATTACTCAATGAAACTTGTGTATTATAATAAATAAATTACACCCTGTTGCAAAATATGAGGATATCAGATGTCACCTTCTATGACCTGTAGAAAAACAGGCCTTCTGCCTTGTGCTTTTATATGGTCATGGAACACTTCAGGTAACTTATAATATCCTTATATTTTACAAGAGGGGTTACTTTATTCACTTTATAAAGTTATATTGCTGCACTTGTGTTTGACTATTGCTCCTATTGGGGTCACCCGTAAGTTCCATTGCCGGATCCCACTAGGTGGAGGCACTGCACGAGTTCCCAGTATTTTTCATTTAGCAAATGGGATTCAGGCCCTGTTTTGTTAAGAAAAATTATATTTATTAAGCGTGTACATCTTATAAAACACGAGGTGTCACAATAGGGTTACAATAGTATGTATTGGATGATGGAACTGTAGCTCCTTCTTACAATTCACACCAATGTTTTATGGCCTCTTTGATTACATTTTGATTCCTTAATGATACTACAAAATATAAATAAATAAATGTGTGATTTGTGGTGGGGAGTAAATCATAACTACTGACAAGTAAAACCTCCCCCCCCATACCTTTTATGAAAAAGAACATGTACAAGGCTTGAGCACAAATCAATATCTTAAAGTAGTCAAAATCGGAATGCTAAATTGTTCTATCAAAAAAAAGGCTAAAGTGGCCTCCTAATGTATTCAGAAGGTTAAAAAAATTAGCTTTTGACTGAGTCGGGGACTCAGAGAAGCTTTTAAGCTAATTGAAGCAAGCAACCAAGGTTATTAGAAACACTGCAGCAAATATCATGTGAGATAGTGTACAGTGTATCTTGCATGGACTCATTCGTCAGAAAGGCCTTACATCAAATCCTGTGTGTTCATTCGAACTTCAACAAGAGCAGTGTGTCATTCTATTCTGATCAGCTTGAAACTGTGTGTACTACTTCTGCAGTTAAAGACGTTACAAGTCAGACAGCATGCGGCTATCAGACACAGTTTAATGAATTTATAAAAAAAAACTGCATGCAGTTAAGTCTTCAAAGCTATAATAAAATCTTGCAGTAAAATATGATTCTTCATTTGTCTGCCAAATTGCTTACATTTAACCGTCTGCAGCATTTTCCAGTGAGTCCAGTAGATGGCAGCAATTTATCCAAATCATGCAGCTTAATTTCTACTTCTCTTCAATATAACCATCATCATTTATTCAAGCTGCATCAGAAATTTGTACAGCACTTGAGGCAAAGTATACTGTAACATTCCTTTGTACTCACGTTACGGCAAAACAATGGAAGAAGTGATAAAACCAATTATTCCGTAACTGCAACCAATTATCATTAATTCTAGAAACATGGGAAAATACATTTGTTTGTCTAATACCATCCCATTCGTGTTAGGGCTCCTACACACGGGCGTTTTTACCTGCGCTCTCCTGCGTTGCGTTTTGCTACGTTCAAACGCAGGGGAGCGCAGGTATAGACGCACTCAATTATTTTCAATGGGGCTGTACTCACACGAACGCATGTGAGCGCCGAACGCAGGAAAAATGCAGCATGTTGCGTCTGAATCTGCGTTCAGCGCTTACACGCGTCTCGGGGGTACAACCTCATTGAACAAAATGAAGTGCATCTAGACCTGCGCTCCCCTGCGGCTGAACGCAGCCAAACGCAACGCAGGGGAGCGCAGGTCCAAAACGCCCGTGTGTAGGAGCCCTTATAGCTCTGAAACTAAAATATAACATATAAGACATATAGGAGACGTGTACATGTGCCACATTTTGTACTAGAAACCATCTTCTATATTTTTCTCTTTGTATCCAAATGCTACAAGAAAAAAGCTCATCTGGACTCAATATGTTTTCTGGAATGGGCAAATGTACCAAGACTGGGTCATTATCTAACTGACAACATGGGAGCTTAATGATGACTCTGTCAGTGGGTAACTCAGAATGATTTTTAATAATCGCAGTTTAGGTCAATAAGTACAAGTGACCACTTTATGAGGCAGAGCATTCTGACCACAAAATAATCATTTTGGATAATTAAAATATATTCTCCATTTTCTGTTTGAGGAAATGGAAATGGAAAGTCAACAGTACTGCCCTCTGTGTTCTATCAGCAGCAATAGTGCAGTTCAATTGCTGGTCCCTAGAACCAGTTATAGTCCCCCAAGAGACTTTTATGTTGCATAGACTGCCTTCATTCTTCTTTGCAATGCATAATTTTTTTTTATTTTAATCTGAACAAGTGGTATAAAGAATAACTGTCCCACTACATGCACAGGGTTGGACAGCAGTGACCTAATAATTCTAGTCCCCTTGGGAAGGCTGATCATGTCAGCAAGTATAACTGTCAAGCTTTTTCTCTCTCAATTGACTGCCTGGAACATGAACAGGCATTTATTAATCAGTCATTGGTGCAAAAGATTCAAAATTTAAATAGTGAATTGCAGCTAAATTATTTGCAGAAATCTCTCTCTTCTTGTCTGGGAGGACCAGTCTCTAACAGATCTTTCCAAGATATGTAATTGGCAGGAGAAAGTGCATACACCTCAGAGACGTCAATAATCCCTCACTAAATCCCATATCCAGTAGTTGCTTTGCCATTTTCCGTCTAGGTTCCAGTCTGAGTACAAATGTGCTAATGGTGTATTTCTTAAAAGCGTCCCATTAACAGTACATCCTGGCTGCAGAGAAATTCAATTTGAACAGGAATGTTTTTAATCTGCTCTCCCATAGTTTAAAACCCACATCTAACTAGAAAAAAAATAAAAGATACTAAAATTATCCTGGTCCCAGTGGAAGAGAATGGTTATCGGGAGGAGTCTTTGCTTCCTTCTCTCGGCAGCCCTATATTATATCATCAACAGTGGGAGGTAGAGGCCTTAACTGTTTGTATTCATTGTGTGTCTCAGTGGGGCCAAACACTAGTTTCCTAGTAAAGAGCCAAACCAACTTAGTGGTTGCAGCAGAAAGGCATCTGTACTCACTGTATCAGGTCCTGTCAGACTTTTAAATCATTAACTATAGGTCATTAATGCTTAAAGTACAACATTCATAAATTATCTATTTTGAATATACTGTAGGTAATGCATCTAATATCCAGAATGCTTGGAACCTAGGGTTTATTATATAAAATGAGCACCATGTATGACTTAAGGCTACTAAAAAGATTGACACATTTAAAAAAAATATTGGATTGCCATCAACATTGATTTGTGCAGCTTAATTACTATGGTGTGCCCCTATTTTCAATCAGGTGTTCCATGTACTCAGCAACAACCCACGGAGGTTTTAATTTCCGTTAAATGAGCACTAAGGGGATAAGCTCTTATGGGGTTGTACATACTTTCCCATGAGAAATGTTATTGCCATATGTTGGAACTTTACCAATAAAATAGATGCGTGCATCCTATATCGGCACAAAAAGGATTAGAAACGATGAGGGGGGGTACAGGTGTCAGTACTATGCCTTGCACTGCCCAATCAACTCCTTTGATGGGATACTGTGAAAGCACCATAGCTTTTTTTCTGCTGCTAATACCCTGTCTGCAAACAATCATATGCAATATTATCTGTAATGCTTGGGGAGGATTGGGTAATTTAGCACAGGCAACAAAATGTCCTGTATGCAATCACCCTGAGTTTATATTCTATGCAAAAAACTAAAACATAACATGTTTTGAACAAGTGTGCAGAAACACTGCATAAGACTGGATTCCCATGGGGCCCTCAGAAGATGCTGTGCTTGTTGTCTCTATGTATATGCCCCAGTTTTATGTAAGTCATAGGCAACATTAGCACATCATATGCTGCAAGAATAAAACACATCTTTGATGTAGAAATATTGATTGTTGTAGTTGTGAGCCCATTTCTGGTTTAAAGGGAATCTTAACCCAACCTATACCCAGGAATGAATTAGTGCAAACTTAGGGCTCCTACACACGGGCGTTTTGGACCTTCCGCTCCCCTGCGTTGCGTTTGGCTGCGTTCAGCCGCAGGGGAGCGCAGGTCTAGACGCACCTCATTTTGTTCAATGAGGTTGTACCCACGAGACGCGTGTAAGCGCCGAACGCAGATTCAGACGCAACATGCTGCATTTTTCCTGCGTTTGGCCCTACATGCGTTCGCGTGAGTACAGCCCCATTGAAAATAATTGAGTGCGTCTATACCTGCGCTCCCCTGCGTTTGAACGCAGCAAAACGCAACGCAGGGGAGCGCAAGTAAAAACGCCCGTGTGTAGGAGCCCTTAGAGTGGTCATCTAAACACTTTTGAAATATACATTAATTTAATCTATTATTGTGTTTCTCATTAAGTAGTGAAATATTAGCAGTTATAAGAGGTTAAATGTAATAAATTGTGCAACGGTTGCTACTGGTGTAATCAACTATAGCAATAAATCAGCAGGTAACATTTACCAACTATCTGATAAAACATCTGGTTGGTTGCTATGGATTACAACATCTGGGGAAAACTAATGCCTTCTATACATATTATATGGTATATACTGCTAATAGCAGAATGTCACATTAACGTGTCAGCGACCATAACCATACCTCCCAAAATTGTGCAAGTAAAAAGAGGTGCACAATTTTTTTCTTGCAAGCAATGCGGCAAATTATGTGACCATGCCCATTTTTGTGGCCACACCCCCCTAATTACCATGTTCATTTTACAAAATTTGGCAGATTATGAAAGTTTGAAAATATTTCTCCTGTTACAATTACTTATTTTCTTATCTCAAAAGTGTTACAAAGTATCTTATTTGCACCTGTTAGCTGTTCTGGGCTCTCTGCCCAAAGCCGATTAAGTTAAAATCTTTGTTTCTTTTTCTGGCTGTTCAGTGCAGAGAAAAGAGGGACTTTCCAGTACAAATAAGGGACTGCGGGTTGAGCTGTCAAAAGAGGGACTGTCCCTCCAAAAAAGGGACAGTTTGGTTAGGTATGACCATAACTGTCTTTGCACCCCCTGTCTTCAGTTAACCCTTGAGTTGCTGACACTCAGTTGAGTCAAAAGCCTGCTATTTGCAAATATCTCAGAACCCACTAAAAATAGAAAATGAATGTAAATAGTTTGCATCAATTCATATGTTACGTTTAGATCCCATTTAAGGGCCCTTACACACCGGCGTTTTTACCTGCGCTCCCCTGCGTTGCGTTTCGCTACGTTCAGCCGCAGGGGAGCACAGGTATAGACGCACTCAATGCTTTTCAATGGGGCTGTACTCACACGAACGCATGTAGGCGCCGAACGCAGGAAAAATGCAGCATGTTGCGTCTGAACCTGCGTTCGGCGCTTACACGCGTCTCGTGGGTACAACCTCATTGAAAAGAATGAGGTGCTTCTAGACCTGCGCTCCCCTGCGGCTGAACGCAGCCAAACGCGACGCAGGGGAGCGCAGGTCCAAAACGCCCGTGTGTAAGGGCCCTAAGACACTACTTTTGCACTGTTTATCCTCTTGCTCATTCAGAAGAGAAAACTTAACTAGCTAAACACCTACATGTGTGTGTATAACATAAAAAAGAAAAACTGAAGATGATATATGACTGTGAAAGAGAAGTCAGACTTAAATAATAATAAAGATTCCAGACTCCTGATAATATATTCCATGTCTTCCATCTGCAATAATGTCATTTAGTGCTGCGCATACTGATTAAGCAAAACTCTGCCACTTCTCCCCAAACCGCCTTGGTGCCCATAGCAACTAACATCGAACTGTTTTGTGCTTCGCTGATTCCCGGGCTGTTCAGTGTTTATTGGAAATACATGGGGCAAATCTGATGGGAAGGGACTGCATCCTGGAAACAAATGTTTGCTCAGTGAGATTACATCAAGCTGCATGCACATTCATCCAACCCAAATATCTTTCGATCAAAGTAAAATTACACATAATTGATGGCTTCAAAAGGCACATTTAAACCATCAACAAGCCATTAATGTTGTTTTAGTGTGGGATGGGCCTGCATAGTGGTTAATGTTATTCTTGCACTTTGTTTACTTTATTTAATGTCCCATAAAACAATTCACAAATGCTCTTACGAGATACAGTAGAGTGCAATAATATTTTACTGCCCAACACAGACCACATTTGGCCCTTCTATGAACAAATAGAGAAAAATAGGAGCACAAATAAACTGGGATACAAACACAATTTCACCTGTGTTAACACATTGATTCCCACTTGAGTCTGGGGATCTAAATTATATACTGATTGTTATTAATTACTGGCAAATTTTACAAATCTGTGTATACTATTCGCTACAGGCTTGCAAACTAATACACTCAGGGGTGACAATATTAGGTAACGGCACAATTGTGGTCCAAGCAAATTAGCCTTCCTTAAATTTAAACAAGTCACATGGGCCCGAGACAACAATCAATTCAGTAGCTTACTCACAGAGTTTCCCCTTAATGGAGAAGAAAAGTTATTTTATACTTGGGGTGCAAAAAGTTAGGCAACCCCAAGTGGTTGTATTTACTTACCTGACACTCCAGGTCAGTGCTCCTATCAGCAGGAGCGGCCCGGGGTCTGGCAGCCAGCACCATGGAGCTATCATCTTCTTCACTTTTCAAATTTTTCTAATTTACCTTATGCACAGATCACAGCCCTTTAACTACATTACTTACAACAAAGGGACTAGGAAGAGCTGGAATGCGTATAGCTAGATGGTCAGCAAGGCTATTGAATTTCAACTACAAAATGCAATACAAACCAGGTTTGAAAAACATTACTGCTGATTGTTTGTCACGTTTACCTTTACCTACAGCTTCTGATGCACTGGATGAGGACATAGCAGTTGTAGCATTGACTGATTTACTATAATCTACAGTTACAGCTGCTGATTTTAAGCAAGCTTGTCTCATGTCCAATTCAAGTAAAACTACGGGATATCTTACAAAACAAATGGGCAAATGCTGAGAAGAAACTCATTCCTGATCTTCAAACTTACTACAGGATTAGACATGAACTGTCCTTAGTAGATGGCTATGTTGTCTGTGGAACTCACCGCTTACTGGAAGTGCACTTTCAGCCTGGATCTTTAGTCAGAATTAAGAAACCAGGAATACTAAAAAAAGGACAATCTAAATTTACTACACCACTTGAAGTGAGACGCCAGCGAGGACCATACACATATGAACTGTCTGATGGACGCATATGGAATGCAAGTCGTCTTGCTCCTGCTAGATATGACCTTGGAGAAGCTCCATTTGATGAAGGACATTTTCCTACTCCTGATGCCATCTGCAATAGGCCTGAAGAAAGTGAACCTATGAGGTGTACTGAGAGGATCAAACACCTACCTGCATGTTGTTAATTATTACATTTGCCCAAATGCTTTCCTACTATAGGGGGAACATGTGGTCTTTATACAAATGTTCTTCGGAGGTCATTGTGCACATGAGTTATGATGTGTATACACAGTACTGTCCATACTGTTTAAGAAGGAAAGAGTTGATGTTACTGTTGTGTAATGGCTGCATGAGCCTGCTAATAAAGCACTTATACTCTGCTCACCATCGGCTATCAAAACACAACACAGTGACAAACATATTGTAATTGCTACTTTTTATTGCTCATCTTCCTATTCAGGCCCTCTCCTATTCATATTCCAGTCACTTATACAAATCAATGAATGGGTTTTCTAGGTTAATTTGCACCCTAGCAACCAGATTGCTGAAACTGCAAACTGGAGATCTGATGAATAAAAAGCTAAATAACTCAAAACCCACAAACAATACAAAATGAAAACCAATTGCAAATTGACTCAGAATATCACTCTCTACATTATACTAGAAGTTAATTTAAAGGTGAACAACACTTTTAACCTTCTAGTAGAATTTGCATATGTAGTACATGGAAGAAACACAGTGGTAGAATATACATACAGAAACAGAGAGAGAGAGAGAGAGAGAGAGAGAGAGAGAGAGATAGATATATATAGATATATTCAGATTCAGGCCTTGGGAAGTTTTAAAGTAATAAAAATATAATGCAGTTTTGTCCTGCACTGGTAAAACAGCTGCGTTCGATCAGAAACACTACTATTGTTAATATAAATAAGCAGCTGTGTAGCAATTGGGGCAGCTATTCAAATGAGAAAAGTCTCAGGTTACACAGAAGATAACGCTCTGTAGAACATAATGGTTTAATCTGTTATCCACTATTTAACCTGTGCCATATAGCCTTTTTTCTGTTTCCGGCATTGCAACACAGCAGCTTGATTATATGAACTATAGTAGTGTTTCTGAAGCAAACAGATCAGTTTTACCAGTGCAACACAACAGTACATAATATTTTCATTACTTTAATTTTTTGGTGTTACTGTCCCTTTATCTTTTGAGGCCTATGTTTGGTTAATTTGTCATGGGTTAGCAATACTGTCCAAGTAATTTGCATTTGCTGTTTTCACTACCAACATCCATAATAACCCTTGATTTGTGATGAAAGAAATAAAGTGGTTTGTAAATGTCAAGCAAATGCAAGTGAATTGCACAGAAAAATTCTGTAGGATATTAGCTCTTCTATAGCAGCTTTCTTGCTCCAGGAAAGTCAAAATGTTCTACAAGTTGTATTACAATATATCTCACACTATACTTTGAAACTAAGCATGATGTAGCAAAACCTTGTATTCCATTTGCTCTTTCATTTAAATGGTATTTGCTGAGTTAGTGCCCCCCTTGAAAGTACATTCCTAGGTTGGACTATATAATTTCCAGTGTGACCAGTCTTGTGAGCAGTGAAGGTTAAAGTATTATGACACAGAAGAAGAGTGGCAGCCTGTCTGACACTCTGGAAACATTGCCTATAAATAGGACAGAGATAAAGTAGGTAAGAGGTTCAATGAAGGCTGAAACGAATATAACATATTGTTCCGGTAAATATTAGCACTTGCCAGAAAGCGACAGTGATTTGTATCAGCCTTGACTCACAGGGATAGGTAGGTAGGTACCTTTAATAACTCCAGATGTTGGGAGGATGCTGGGAGTTTTAGCACCCGCTATATCTGAGCTTCTTTGTTGATACATTTGTACATCATATATACGATCAAAAACATGTAGTGAACATATTCTATGTGCTTATCATTATGTATTTTACAAGATCTGTATAATTGTGATGCATTTTTTGGGTATATACTGGCTTTGCAATAAAGTTTATCAGGGACTGCCTGAACTAATGTGAGATAATGTAATATGTAATATAATGCAATATGCATTGTAAGCATGCTCATACAGTACATGCCTGGAGGAGCTGAAAAAACAATGTAACACTGCACACCAAGATGTTAACAATCCCACAAATTAGTTACCCAATTATTTGAAAAATTCCAGCCTTCAAAGGAAATGTGGCTGCCCCTGTATCTAGATGTTTTAGAAATGTCCCCCCATTCTTCGCACAATCTGGTAACCTTAAAGGGCTAGGTTTTTTTTTTTCAAAACACTATTATTAATAATTATTTAGGTATTTAATTTTGAAATCTGACATGGGGCCAGACATATTCTCAGTTTCCCAGATGCCCCAGTCATGTTCTCTGATAAACTTCAGTCATTATTTATTG
>CM044431.1:71265285-71290924 GCA_024363595.1 Xenopus borealis | reverse complement strand
ATTAATCCTTCAAAAAGCTTTCCTACCACCGACGTCAGACTAACTGGTCTATAGTTTTGACCTACAACTTTAGCTGCAGGAATTTGTAATCAGCAGGGAGTTGTATTTGGCTCATAATACACATATATGCATATGTTAATACACTTAGGTACCTTTTGCAGCATGTTGGTCATATGTATTTATATCTTCATAACTCAGATCAGCTACTTACCTAGAGAGGAAAGAAACAATGTTAGTATTTATTGGAAGCTTCATTTAGACATACTCTTGAGAATATATTTTGAATGTAAAAAGATATAAAACGAGATATGGAAAAATTTAAAGATGAAATTCTTAGAAAGACTTAGATAGGACTACTTTTTATGTACCATCAAAACCAACTTTCTTCTCTTTTTGTCTACATGCAATTTTAAAGTTGTCAGGCTTAGAAGTTATCCAATTGTTAAGGTGGCCATACACGGGCCGATAAAAGCTGTCGACAGACCAAGTGGGCCTCAAGGTGGGCATATCGGGGAGAGATCCCCTCGTTTGGCGAGCGGATCTCTGCGTGTATGGCCACCTTAAAGGGATCCTGTCATGGGAAAAAAAAATTACTTCAAAATGCATCCGTTAATAGTGCTGTTCCAGAAGAATTCTGCATTGAAATCCATTTCTCAAAAGAGCAAACAGATTTTTTTATATTTCATTTTGAAATCTGACATGGGGCTAGACATATTGTCAATTTCCCAGCTGCCCCTGGTCATGTGACTTGTGCTCTGATAAACTTCAATCACTCTTTACTGCTGTACTGCAAGTTGGAGTGATATCACTCCCTCCCTTTCCCCCACCCAGCAGCCTAACAAAAGAACAATGAGAAGGTAACCAGATAACAGCTCCCTAACATAAGATAACAGCTCCCTAAGAACAGCACTCAATAGTAAAACCCATGTCCCACTGCATACTATTCAGTTACATTGAGAAGGAAAAACAACAGCCTGCCAGAAAGCAGTTCCCTCCTAAAGTACTGGCACAAGTCACATGACTGGGGCAGCTGGGAAATTGGCAAAATGGCTATCCCCATGTCAGATTTCAAAACTGAATATAAAAAAATCTGTTTGCTCTTTTGAGAAATGGATTTCAAAGCAGAAGTTTACTGGAGCAGCACTATTAACTGATGCATTTAAAAAAAAAAAACATGTTTTCCCATGACAGTTTCCCTTTAACAAATCACAGAAAACAAAAATGAATTGCATGGCAGATCTGCCACACTGTTTACACAAATGTGTTTTTTTTTCTCATTACAGATAGTGATGAGCAAAGTTTGCTGCAAAAATTACACCCATGGAATCCAGTGGGTGAAAAAAATTGTCACATTGGCGACAAAAAATAATTGACACCCATAGACTTACATGCATGCATTTTGTCCATTTCTCAAATTGTTGGTGAAGTGAAAGAAGTCAGATTCGCCCATCACTTATTAGAGAGTTTTTACATTCTGAAAGGATCCGGGAACTGCCTGTACATACACTGAACATACAAATTTTTTTTATAGAAACAACTTATAATAATAGAAGAGCTGACAAGACTATGTCTATTTGCTACAGTTCATTAACATCAGCATAATTTTCAAACCATAAACAATTTTGCAGTCAATCTTATCAAAATGTGGAAGGGCCCCTAACCATAGTTCATAGCTACTTGATATATATAAGGAAACATGATTACAGCATTCAACTAACTGTGGTTCTCCATATACATGCAAACAGTCAATTTATACAAGCCACACACATTTTCCTAACTGTCCTTCACCCGTACCCCTAACCATATCATTGAGCCTCCACTGCTTGGGAACCAAAGGTGGATGAAATAAACACAAAGAAAAAAAATGTATTACAGGTCCAATATTTCCGTAACAAAAATTCCTTAAAGGGGTTGTTCACCTTTGAGATAACTTTTAGTATGATGTAGAGAGTGACATTCTGAGATAATTTGCAATTGGTTTTAATTTTTTGTTATTTACAGTTTTTTAGTTATTTTGCTTTTTATTCAGCAGCTCTTCAATTTGCATTTTAAGCAGTCTTATAACTACGGCCCAAATTACCCTAGCAACCATGCATTGATTTGAATAAGAGACTGGAATGTGAATAGGAGAGTGTCTGAATAGAAGGATCAGCAATAAAAAGTAGCAATAACAATACATTTGTAGCCTTACAGAGCATTTGTTTTTTTAGAAGGGGACGGCGACGCCCATTTGAAAGTTGCAAAGAATCAGATGAAAAGACAAATAACTATAAAACTATTACAAATAAATACTAAAAACCAATTGAAAAGTTGCTTACAATTGGCCATTCTATAACATAATAAAAGTTACCGTAAAGGTGAACCACCCCTTTAAGGATGACACACAGGACATCTCAACTGAGTATTTAGCAGAAAGTTAAAGGGGGATGCAGACAACATAAATGAATAACTACAAGTTTGTCAGATAAAAGTACGGTCAAGCAGATTTAGATTTATATGAAGGTCACCAAGGCCCAGGCCTTTACAAAACTGAAGACAGTGCTTAGCTTAATGAATTCTATGTTGTGGGAAAATCCATTAATTTAATTGTTTATACATATGAATGATGAGTGTGTTTGTATGGGCTGGTTGCTAATTATTCTTAGAACAAATTGATGGCAGATGCTATTGTCATGATGCAGACAGTTATATCTAAGCCAATCTGCAAATTATTTTTGTCTGTACCTAGGTGTTGTGGTTTATTGCATTAGTTACATTTTTGTTTTTTTTGCTTTTCAGCTTAGAATGTATCTGTTTGGTTAGATTCCAATTACCACAGCAACAGCAGCAAGTCAGCAGTTTCAGCTGGTGAAAACAAAGGCCCTGAATAGAAAGACGTAATGAAATACTAACAATCAACAGCCCTTATCTTCAGTTTAAATTAATCTTCTTTCTGGTTGCAAGGTATTTACTAGTATCAAGGTAGCATGTTACATTTTAGCTTAAATAGGCATACAATATAAAAAGAAGTGATTCAAAAACCTCCACTAAAAGAAAAATAAGACATAATGCATAATACATAAATAATACATAGTAAATAATACATAAATAAATACATAATACATAAAGTAAACGTCTACATAGATAGAAAGATAATCTAGCTACATTAACTTCCCCTTTAGTTGTTTCTATTTATTACATAGCAAAACATCCCTGTATCTTAGCTTAGCTTCATTATTTGGATTTGACTTGTCTATGGGATATGGTCTGATAAATTGAATTGAGTAGGTGACCTTTGATACAAATTGTATTAAATCTTTGTAACAAAAATTCTAATTCAAGTGAACTCGTATAACAGCATAACAGAATTATTGCTTTAGGACATATATAATGAACATCATCTCCCTTTGTGCAACAAGTCTGATATATCTTGTGAACACAGGCGAGAAAGTATATGCTCAGGAGGTGTACAAATTTTAATGCAAATTATTACTTAGTGTGGGCACAGTTTGACTATGCAACAGTTCGACTATGAGAGGGCAGGTCCCTGCTAGACAGAAAATCCAATGCCATAGCTGCAAACTGCAAATGTTGGCTGTGTCTCTGTCTCACTCCTCAACCCCCTTGATCCATCACCAATGCAATAACAAGTTTTTTATCATTTAAGCAGAGATGACCAGACAAGCAGAAACAGTGAATCCCAGTGGGCTGGGTCTTGTCATGAAAATGTCTCACAAATTTTGTACAGGCATTCTCACATTTTGCTATGACTGCCTTGACAGCTCACTTAGCTACATTTGTTCTCAGCAGGAGACCATTTACTAAAACCCTGCAAATTTTTACCACTAAAGCAACTATTAAAAATAATCTCCTAATGCACTGGACAAATAAACGGTTAAGCCAAAATTAGCAACTAAGCCCCAAAGCAAATGTTAATAATAAGCTATCATGAAAAGTCACATTTTGCTTCTGAAACATCTATCCCACATTCCTTGTATGGGATCCCTTATCCAGAAACCTGTTTTCTAGAAAGCTCCAAATTATTAAATGAAGGCCATCTCCCATAGGATCTTAAGCAAATTATTCAAAAATGTAATTAATGTTATTAATTCATTTTTATTATAAGCCTATGTTGTTGCTTTTTACTGTTAACCGCTCCCTGTGCTGTGGGTCTGGGGCTGGAGCACCTAGACTACTTCTTCTACTTACTTCTTCTACTTGGTGTTTCTACATTTGGTTCCTTTATGAACCCATCCTTTCTTTTATATACAGTAACCAACATCCCCAAAACTATATAAACACAAGTTTGACGCCGACGTTTATTGACATCACCTCAGTTAGCACAGCATGCAATATATTTCTCTCCACTCTGCCCCATCCTTTTATTTGAGATGTTTGTAATCACAGTGTTGCGTTAACAACTCTGGCATTTAATTTATTTCTCATAAAACTATTAACTACCACAATTAGTCTTCAATGGGAAATGTAACAAAATGCCGACACTATAGAAAATGGTCAACCATTTACCTTATCTGAGTTTGCCCTGGGAAAGAAATTGCCCTACTAGCACTTGCTAAATGACTCCATGGCAGACAATATGCACTAAGAAACATGTTGCAGATGAATAATATCAACAAACCCCAGTATCTCTGAAACCATCAAAAAGGTAAGGAAAAAATACCAATAGGATGTGTGGTGTCCTGTAAAAATTCATGTATTAAGCCACAGGTTGATTTATGTCCCAGTCACTCCATACTCCAGGAATAATGCATAGCCAAGAATAGAGCAATCACACTTTATGTGGGTATTCTGTTCAGCATTAGTAGTAGAATCATGTCTCACAACATACATAAAGCTGTCATTTTCCAGCACAATTTTATGTTGTCCTTGCCGATTAGACCTTGAAATTACCCTTGAACATTCCATGTCCAAAGTCTCCTTTAACATCGGTACTGGCGGCAAATGAATGAAGGAGTTCTTAGAGTTAGAACAAATGCTTCCTTTGTAAGGGTGGCTGGACTCCACAACAGCATGAGTCAAACTCATGGAAACAATACAGCTACCAGCAGTGTAGAAGAAACAATTTAACAGTGCAACATTTTATTCCCTTTTGATCCTTGTTTCTTTCTGTGGGTATTTTGTCTAGTATTTTGTGAGTTTCAGCTGAGGAACCCAAACCATTATAATTGGTTAAACATCTGGCCTTTTTTGAAAGCACTTGAAATACCTGTTTGAAAAGCTATTATAGTAAGGAATCATACCCCAGCTATCAGGAAACCTCTGGCATTTCAGTATCCGCACAGAGCAGAGGTTTTCTGGCTTTTTTTAAGACCCCCCCTTTGAGATGTAACATTTGGTCAAGGCCGTACTTGTTAGAGAGCAGCATACAATTTTAACTCTCAGTGCACCAGATTAAAAGTTCATCACTGCATTGATGCAGAAAGTTGTGCATCCTGAGTCTGCCACGCAACCAGACTTGCACATGCTGTGATGCTCACACAACAGTTAAACCCCTGTCATATAGTTTTACAGTCCAAGCTGACTCTTTGATATTGTTTCTTGATTCCTGGGCTGGCTTGACCCTTACATGTTCCTGACTGTGCTGCCTGCCCCAATTTCTCGCCTGTGCCTGACCTTGATTCCATCTTAAACCTTGTGTGTATCACGCTACTGGATTTTCTAAGCCATGCATGTTTTCTGCAGTACCCAGAACTAGGGATGCACCGAATCCACTATTTGAGATTCGTCCGAATCCCCATGAAAGATTGTATATGCAAATTAGTGACGGAAGGTATAAAGTGGAAAAAACATTTTTTACTTCCTTGTTTTATGACTAAAAGTGATGTGATTTCACTTCTAATTTGCATTTTGCTTGACTAATGTCATAAAATATGATTTTGAATATTTTTTTGGAGTGACGGGTCCACTTTAAGGTAAAGATGCCTAATAGGAGTTACATGGTGCTTGTCTGGTAAAGTAATAATGTAATTTACCCTTTGTGAAAGTAAAAAAAAAATACAGGCAGCGATACATATTATGTAAAACATCTGTTAGAAGTAAATTAAATTTGTTTTTTTATTTTATTAATGAAAATAAGAAGACTACAGAGAAAAGACAGAACTTTTCCTTTTTTCCCCATAAGTACTGTTATCAGTTGTCAAGACCAATATCGTTCAGTACAACAGGACACATGAAATAACTAAACTCAAACTGACACAAGCCCAGCAAGAATGTACTAAATTATTTCAGTGATTTCTTGTTCAGTCAGAAAGGTCACATGCAGAATGACTTCGCTGCCAAACTATTAATAGTCCTTAGGCCTTGCAGGGTATATCTATAGGCCTCTCATAAGCCTATTTCTGGTAACTGTCGGTCAGTTCCTACAAAGTATCCTCAAGGGGAAATAATAAATAGCCAGTGGCAATGTCACTTCCAGTAAATCGTTTAGTGAATATTGATTTTCTCGCTACTGGTGCAGAGCAGAGACTTGCAATGCAACAGGTTTGTGCCAAGAAAAACTACAACTTCTACGGGGTGCCGCTGTAAACCAGGGGAGCCACGCCATGGGGAGTGGATATGGTGGAAGCCCCGTGGTGTAGCCATAGACAACTGGAGCAGGCATGGTGAAATAGAAGATTTAATGGTGTTAGTGAAATAACAGAAAAGTTCAACCAAAGTTTTTACAAAATGCAGGGAACAAGCAGGAACAAGGAATCCAGGTAACACAAACCAAGGTGAAGAATCCAGATAACAAGACTGGGTGGTGGGACAAGAATCTCAGGAACAAAGTAAATCTGGAACAAGGTATCTTAAGGCAGGGTTGGCAGGTCATCCACAAAGACTAGAAACGAACAATGACTCAGCCCTGAGCAAAGCTGAGGGCGTGGTATTTAAAGGGTGGTGATTAGAGATAGGGAACACATGGGGGTAATGAGGTGGGAGGAGAACACACAAGAACAGGACAAATATGCAAAAGGATCAGGAACAGCCCCAAAAGCCCCCAGTGCCTCACATGGTAAGAACAAGTCCAGAAACTGGGAACTAAGAGTTCAAGTCCTGGGCTGATCCTTACACCACCTCTGGGCATGACATAAACCCCTCCTACCAAAAAAAAAAATCTGTATGGTTGGTCCATTTTTCAATGTTAATCTCAGTTCGTCTTTATTCAATGCATAGCTGTACAATCCACTATCCTCTACTGAACTATGGCAGTAATATGGTGGACTGGATGTAGGAACAAGAAGAGACACAGTGGGACAATTTATTGGGAGCCCAGAGCCCAGACTTGTAGTGGTGATGTGCACATTAATGGCACAATTAAGCACAATATTTGGCAGACATTCTCTGTTCCTCGGACGCTATGAAAGCACATTTAGTAGTTCACATTGAGAAATGTGGGGCCTGAAGAATCAGGCCCTCAATACCTTGTTTAACTGGGACCTTGTACACATTATTTTGTATAACTTGTGGCTGTGGCACTGACCATAAAAGGTGTGGGTTGAAACTGGGGTGGGGCTTGGGGGCAAGACTGGGGTTCACTTCTATCATCACCCTCCTACCAGCCAAGTCTTCAGGACATAAACCCCTGCTATCCAAAAAAAGAAGCAGTATGCTGGAGCCAGAGAAAAACATTATTTTAATGTTAATCATGGGTGAACAATCTGCAATCATCTTTATTTTATGCATAGCTGTCACTCCATTATCCTCTACTGAACTACTGTATGACAGTAATATGGTGGATAGGATTTATGGAGGATCCTATCCACCAATGTTCTTTAAAAAATTTTAAGGGGGGGCCCTGGCCACCAATGTTTTTTTTTTTTTAACTTGTGGGGGTGGTACTGACCATCAACGGTGTGGGTGGGAACAGGGGTGGGGCTTGGTGTCCAGGCTGAGATGGGCGGAGCCGAGAAATGTTTGTCGTACATGACCCCATGATTTCAGCCATGTGTGCATGCATTGACATAATGGAGACCCAGATGACTGCAAGTGTGGAAGAAGTAATTTTAGTGTCCCCCCAGCAGTTTGCATAAACAGCCACAATTTTGTAGTTGCACCAAGTGAACTGCAGGTCAATGCAGTTATTAACTTCATAAGCACTTTTGTGTAATTCAGAACAATCGTTTCAGGTGCCACCTCAAAGAAAATCTACTGCTGGAGCACCAAAACAGCAATGATAAGTTAAAAATAATGGAGGCACATGGGATTTATTGTCTCATGTTAAGAATGATCTAGCTCTGATTCATGCTAGGATAATATGCAAGGAAATTGATGAGATTCAAAATTGATGGATTCAAAATGCCAAATCTCTAACAGGGCTCTTTGTCTAAACAACCAGACATGACCCATGCTGGTGTCAGAAGCAACCACTTGTTTCCTATTTGTAAAAGTTTCCCCACTGGATACAGGCTATTAGTCATGTCAGACAACACTAGGACAAACTCACCATTGAACAGCGGGTGTACACACCACTTAAAAAGAATGTTTGAAGACAAAAAAGCTATTGTCTTCACAAGAGTGTGTACATAGCATGTAAACAAGAAAACAAATCCATATATCAAGGAACAATCATGTCTTAATATAGGTAAAATTGTGAAGAACACCATTTGTTTGATATAATGCATCTTCAAACACAAAACAAAGTATATGATTTTGTTACTAAAGGGCAAAACAAGCCATTCAGAATACACAATACATTAATTATATATAATTATTAAATGTACTGCTTTTTAATAGGGATGCACAGAATCCACTATTTTGGGATTTGTCCAAACTCCGACCCCTAATTTGTAAATGTAAATTAGGGTGAAAGAGAACTATGTGCACAGTGTGGTTAAAACATGTTTTACTTCTTTGTTTGTGTGACTAAAATTCACATGATTTTTTGGATTTCGATTCAGTTTGGCCAGGCAATTGGAATCGCCCAACTTTTAATCCTGCTGAAAGAAGCCAAATCTTAGCCAAATTCTGAACAAAGGGGGTCACTGGAACAGAACTGGTGAGAAGTATTGGAGTCCCTCAGGAACGCATCTGGCAAGACTGGTGTCTGGGCAAGGCCTTGGCCAGTGTTGACTGGTCCTCTAGGAAGACACCTGAGGCTGAGAGCGGGAGAGGACACTGGAGGGAAAGCAAAGTGTACTTGCGATGTGCCGGTTTGTATCCAACCTGAAAGTATCCTGAATGCTTTGTACTGTGAATGTATGTCCTGTAGGAGTGCTCCTGTGCTCCTGTCTGTGACAATGTAAAGAGTAACCAATGTTAAAAACAGTTTTAGGTCTCCTACAACTTCCGGCATCATGTGTTTTAATGTGAGCATTGTCCCAGAAGTTCTGCTTACATAGAGTAGAGTCCTGCAGCGGTTCGGGTACCCGCGGGCAAAATCCCGCGGTACCCTGCAGGTTGCTCATAGAGTTTCTGGGTGAGGGTATAGAAGCGGCCCGTGGTTCTGCAGGTTGGCGGGTTGAGGGTAGGGTCGCGGATCCTCGCTATAGTGATTTTTACTCCTTTTTCTGAGCATTTCTACTACTGATGATGTCACATCCGGTTTACAATGACAGCACTTCCTGATTCTTGATGGTCAGCGGGTCGCGGGTCCGGGTTGCGAGTACGGTTCGGGTTGCGGGTCCAAGCGGGTAAGAATGCAGATTGCGGGTACGGGTCAGGTACGGGTCCCAAAAAATGGACCCGCGCAGGACTCTAACGTAGAGCTCCCTCCTGGTGTGGGTGACCGAGCACTGGTGGGGGCAATTTTAAAAAAGAAAAAACTACAGTGTTTCCCTCAACCAGAGTGCAGGTTCTATTAGCCCACACTTTTGGAGTTTGACAGGTGCCTACTTTCCTATTTTATTCAGTAGTGCTAGTTCGTTAATTGAGCATCTGATTTCTTGCAAAGATTCCAGTATTCCAAGCAATGTTAATGGTTTATTTTCGTAATTATCCGATATTTTTAATTTTTTTGTAAAACTATTATAGCATTAAATACAGGATATAAAACTGTAAAAATACATTCTCATCTTATTTTCATGCTGACACCTTAGGTTTCAACCAGATAATATTGTTTGCTAAAGTACCTAAATTTGAGCAATATGAAATCATATCGGTTTTTACTTCAGCAGGGATCTGTTTGCAAACAGCAGACAATTAAATTCCACTTAATTAAAGGTTACTATGGGTTACAAGAACTGGAGCAAAGTTTGCACTCCTGTTGAGAACAGAAATTCCCCACAGTTCAACCTCAAATCAATTTAAATTAATCAGTTTAATTTGATTTTAAAAAAAAGAATCCAATCAAGATCCTAAACCGCTGATTCAAGTTTATGGTCAAGCCTTATTGACTAGTCACTAGGGGTCTAATACATACATTTTTTTTTACTTTTCAGTACCGCCGTAAGGGAAAACTGGCCCTTGAAAAAACATTTTTACACTGCCCACTGAATATAATTTCCTTGTCCTTTTTCTGCGTAATGGAATAACAATGATTCTTCATTTCTCGCTTTTATATATATATGCATAATACATTTTATAATGCTTAATACATTTATGTTTATAATGCTCAGTACATTCCCATGATTTCACACTGATTTTTTACAATTTTTTTCTGGTCCCCTGAAATATGTGAAATTAGGATTCTTATTTTTTAATTTTGGTAAAGGGAAGTTTTCCTTAAAATCATTTTTCATAAAGTAAATGGAAAACAGAGTTTTCACTGAATAAATACACCAATGGCAAAGAAAATGAGAACAAGTTAAGATACAATCATATAAATGTAAATGATTTACTACCCAGATTTGTTGCTGTCAGAGAAGTGCCTCAAAGAAGATAGGAAAGACAAGAAGGTAATCAATTAAAACCACTAGCTAATCAATACAAAAGCCCTGAAAGTTTTACCAGCCATTCCAGTTGAAAATTCATACAAAGGTAAAATATACAATACACTGTACTGTCACACCTATTACTCATCTGAACAATTCTGAGGGGTGGAGTTATTTTCTGTTCATAGCAGGGAAGTTATAATGCTGCCACTCCTTAATTTTAAATATACCCCAATTGTAAAAAATGTAAAGGGAATAGTGATGTGTGGGCTGGCCCGATACCAACGGGACCTGACGGGTTCAGGTCTACCTCACACTCTTCTTTGCAGGTGGCCACCATCAAATGTCGGCTTCCAACTTCAAGGTTCATCTTTTATTAGGGTTGCCACCTGGCCGTTTTTTTACCGGCCTCACCAGTATTTTTGATGGCTGATCCCAATGTTATTAATAGGAAAAAAAAGATAAATATAGGCCGGTATTTTTTTTTAAGAAAAGGTGGCAACCCTATATTTTATGGATGCTGTGCCTGCTCACCCCGCCCCTTTTGTGACCTCATTGGCAGGGTGGGTAGGCGTGGGTCTATAAAAGCAACTCGAAATTTGGATGAGGGTGGGCCGGGCTAAGGTAGGATGGGTTCAGTTTGGGGAAATCCCAATCCGCATATTACTAAAAGTAAAGGCTGAAATTGCATATAGCCATCAGGCAGAGAGGAATTAAAGGAACATTTCAGTATAAAAACTGGGTAAATAGATAGTCTAAGCAAAATAAAAAAATGTTTCTAATTAATTTAATTAGCCAAAAATGTAATGTATAAAGGCTGGAGTGACTGGATGTCTAATATAACAGAACAGAACACAACTTCCTACTTTTCAGCTCTCTAACTCTGAGTTACTCAGTGATTTGAAGGGGGACCACATGGTACATAACTGTTCAGTGAGTTTGCAATTGATCCTTAAAATGCAGCTCAGATTTAAAAGCAAACAGCTATGACCCATGTAGCCCCCCTTCAAGTCACTGATTGGTTACTGCCTGGTAACCAATCAGTGGAAACCAAAAGAGCTGCAAAGCAGGAAGTAGTGTTCTGGCTATTATGTTAGACATCCAGTCACTCCAGCCTTTATACATTACATTTTTGGCTAACTAACTATATTAGAAACATTTTTTATTTTGCGCAGCCTATTTACCCAGTTTTTATGTTGGCTTCCCTTTAAAGTGGACCTGTCAACCTGACACAAACATCTGTATAATAAAAGTAATTTTCAAATTAAACATGAAATCCAATTTCTATTTTGTATTAAAGCTTTCATGGCAGTTTTAAGCTGATTTAAAAATCTCAGCTGTCAATCAAACATTGTCTGCCCCTCCTCTATGCCATAGGCATAGAGGCACGGCAGACAATTACTTTCTATTTCGATTCAGCACTTCCTAGATGTCACTTTTCTCCACACATTCCCCTTTTCTCTTCACTGTTTAATTGTGTAACCAGGGCATGGGGATGGACATTGGGCTCCCCATTCTGGTGCACAAGACTTCAAATAAGATTCAAATAATTTATATTATGTAATTAAATTTCATTTTGCTTGACTAATGTGATAAAATAGGATTCTGAATAATTTGCATGTGTGGTGGCTCCTCTTTAAGTTAGTATATTAGAATGGCTAACTCTAAGCAACTTTTGTCAATTGACCTTCATTTCTTCTTCTTTTTTAATTATTTGCCTTCTACTTCTTACGCTATCTTTCAAATGGGTGTCACTGACCCCATCTAAAAACAAATGCTCTGCAAGTCTACAAATGTATTGTTATTGCTGTGTTTTATTACTACACTTTCTATTTAGACTCTCTCCTATTCATATTTCAGTCTCTTATAAAAATCAATGTATAGTTGCTAGGGTAATGTGGAAACTAGCAATCACACTGCTGAAACTGCAAACTGGAAAGCTGTAGAATAAAAATCTAAATAAAAAAAACACAAATAATAACAAAGAAAACCAATAGAAATTATGTTTTGTGTAGTGAAGTAATTTTTCAATATTTTGAACTTTTAAAACAACTACAATCTACCTATAACAGTTTAAGTCCCCTTCCAGCCATATCAATGACCTTCATCAGGAGCTTAACCAAGCATAAAGTCTTCTTCCAAGCTACATTTAAGATGCAGGCAAGAAGACCCTGAAGACATGACAGAATTTCAATGAAAGAATCTTTAGCCAAGAATTAATGGAATTAAATCTGAAATGCTAAGATTCAATAGATCTTATAAAGTACCAAGCAAAGGATATGCTTATTCACAACATACAGATTATTAGTTTCATTACTGGGCCATCAAACTAAGTAGGACAATCGGTAGGTTAGTTAACTGGAAATTGCCAGTAAATGAGAAGGATCATTTCTCTTTCTGGGACGACATGATGCCATAAATCTATAAGTCTTAGAAATGAAACATGAGTCTTAGATTTGTAGTCCAACTCCAGAGTTATTCAAAATTGCTAAGTATTGACATCTGACAGGTTTAGATTTGTGTATGTGCTGACAGCAGCAAATTAGTTAAGTGACTGTGAGAAAGGAAGCATTTCAACCTCCTGAGGTGAGAGAAATGCCAGTTTAGCCGAACAATCAGGCCTCACCCGCTAATATGCCCTGACATCCAAGAGTTCCATTATCAGAAACATCTGTAAAAGCACATTTATTAACAGCTGTTGTTATTCTTAGCCGTCTATCTCAAAGAATGTTTATTATCGTTCACTTTAAATTAAGATTTTCGAAATCTTTTTTCAAATGATCACACAGCTAAGGGAAGAATTTGAGTAGCTCCACTGGACCACCCACCAGGAATAAGTGTTAGAATCTAATCAGAATCAACATTTCTTTTCAGTTATCCCTTTTAATGACATTGGCATTAGAACATATCTTTGAATGTATTGTCTCAGTTAAGTTTCAGCTATATCTTGGGGAAAATTGTAAGCTCTATGGGACAGTGACCTATAGCACCTGTAGAACCTTTTGTACCTATTAGTATTATTAGAAATTAAAGATATTACTATGATATATTCAACTGTGTATACTTTAATACACCTGCATCTAACTACCAACACACACTTATACACACTTTATACAGTTGTCCTGCCCACAAACCAAAAACATGGACATTATAAAATTAGCTGGTCAAAGAGTTCTACTGATATGCAAAGTGTCAGGATCTCATATCTGAACATGTTTTGCTATGGCAACAACACAGTTAATTACTTTTTTATTACTCAAGAAGAAACAGCAAAATAATTATCCTTGATACTTTAGTTCAAATATGCAATGATTTCATAAAGTACCTACAAAACCTGCACTGAAACAAGTCCAAGTTCTTTGCAAAAACAGCAAATTTTTCCTACGATTTTGTTGGACTTTTTTTGTGAAAATTATTCGACCCTTGATAAATCTGCCCCTAAGTTTGCCCAGGTTCTGTAACCCATAGCAACCAGGTAGCATGTAGTGGTGACCTGTTTAAAGTGGACCCGTCACCCAGACACAAAAATCTGTATAATAAAAGTCCTTTTCAAATTAAACATGAAATCCAATTTAAAATTTTTATCAAAGCATTCATAGCTGTTTTAAGCTCATTTAAAAATATCAGCTGTCAATCAAATATTGTCTGCCACTCCTCTATGCCTTAGGCATAGAGGCGGGGCAGATAATTACTTTCACTTTCCATTCAGCACTTCCTAGATGTCACTGCTCCCCACCCATTCCCCCAGTTCTCTTAACCATTTAATTGTGTAGCCAGGACATGGGGTTAGACATCGGGTCCCCCATTCTGGTGCATAAACAAGATTCTGAGATGATGCAAGGCTTGCCTTAATAACAGTGTCCACAAAATGGATCCTGCCCACTTGCTATAATTATGAATTCCCAGACTGAAGAAAACAAGATTAAAATAATTTATATTGTGTAATTAATGTTCATTTTGCTTGACTAATGTGATAAAATAGGATTTTGAATATTTTTTTGGGGTGACAAAAAACAAACATCTTATTGGTTGCTATTAGGGTTGTCACCTTTTCTAAAAAATTTTACCGGCTGGGGGGGGGGCAAAAAGGGGGCGGTACGTGACGTCAAATGGGCAGGGTTATGACGTTTTGGGGGCGTGACCGAGACTCAGCGCGATCAAGAAGTGACGAACTGTGAGTATTACAGGGCATTGGGGGCTGGCCAATGGGTCTTTTTAAAGGTATTACAAATTTACCGGCAGCTACATTGCCGGTAAATTTGTAATACCAGCCCCGGCCTTGGCGGGTGTTTTACCGGCTAGGCCGGTAAAATACCAGCCGGGTGGCAACCCAAGTTGCTATTGGTTTTTGCACCTGGGCAAATTAGTGCCTTATTATTACATGTGGTGATTAAAGTTTTATCATCTACTCTGTAGCAGTAACAACACATCCTGTGGGAAATAGCAAAAAGTCCACTATAAAATCCACATAAGAATTCTTCCCAGCTTATATACTTGTGTAATCTTGGTTTGATGATATGCATCATAAATCACAGCTATTAATGTTACTGAAATCTGACTACAGGGGCAAGTATAGCCATGTATCATGCATCTACATTATTAATCATTTAAGAACCTTATAGGCACCTTGTGTTAAAACCCTCCAATAGCTATTAGTATACCAATCTTAATCGCTGCACTTAGAACTGCAGCCACCATTCTTCCCACTGAAATAATCTGCATCCACTGCACACCCTGTTATTGGTGGTTAGTGGTCTGCCTGTCCCAGGGATGAAAAATAGCAGTGTTAACAAAATAATAGTCTTCATGTTTCTGTGTTCTAGTCAAAATGGAAATTTAAAAAGACTGAATTCAAAATCCACCTGAAGACTTAACAAGCTGTAAATTATAGAAGTAATGCTATGCATAAAATGTAACTACATTAGGCCTGATGCTGATTTAATGTGCAAATAAAAAAACAAGCATGACTACAAAATCTATAGCTACAATTACAGATATGCACAGGTTAATATTATCATGTCATATATTAATAAAAAATGTGTCTATATAAAGGATGGACCTTTTATCCAAGCACAAGCAGTACATGTTCCATAATGCTGTCATCCAAGATCAATATGTGTTTATTTGTGCCATTGCCATAATAATTGCACTGTACCTTTGTACTGGGAATCAGAAGAGAAATTAACTTGCCTGACCATGTGGGTCACACCAATCAATTTCACCCAAAAGGGAAATAAACTCACACCAAAACACTGGAAACAGGATAACTGCACATGTTATCATTTGTGTGGTTTGTTCCTAGACAAAAAACTATAAACCACTTACCATCGCTGTTTTAAGTCCACTAGGGAATCTAAAAACTGAGTGTGCACATTGCACTTGTCAAAGATATAAACAGCAGTTCGAACAATGTAATTCCTTTACTAGTGACTTCAACGTTGACCGCTTCAGAACAGACTAGATTATAGTTAAATAGAGTTACAGCTCTCCACTGCCATCCAATTAAATAAAAAAAAGCAGAGCAAGCAAAGTAATTATTTTGTATATCACATCTAACACAAGAGGCCAGTTGACATGTGGCTGAATCTTTTTTCTCCCCTAAAGCAAGTTCTGTTTTATTAATTTAAAAAATCCACTCCATATGGTAGGGATCCGATATAAATTTGTGTCTTTCATTATTTCCCCTGCTGTTGTAACAATGTACAGCGAGAAAATGTTTGGGTTATTAAAGGGGGTGCTAACCTTTAAAGGGGAATGAAACCCCCAGGTGCAAACACAATCCCTCCTCCCCCCAGCCTTCCTCTCCCCTCGGCTATTGCCCCTAAGTCCCTACTTACCCCTTAATGCAGGTCCCCTCTTCTCTTCAAACCGCTTCTTCCGAGATCTGACGGCGATGGGCGTGTATGCGCAGTAGGAAGCCGGTACTACTGCGCATGCACCGAAACTTCACGGAGTTCGCCAATTGAACTCCATGAACTTTCAGCGCGTGCGCAGTAGTAACGGATTCCTAGTGCGCATGTGCACCCAGCTCCTTCAGATCCCAGAAGAAGAGAAGAAGAAGAAGAGAGGAATTGGTTAGAAGAGAGAAGATGGCCCCTGTGAACATCGCTGGAGGCGACCGGCATGAAGGGGTAAGTAGGGACTTAGGGGCAATAGCCCGGGGGGAGAGGTAGGCGGGGGGGTGGAGGAGGGAGGGGGGCCTATGGGGGGGTGGGGGGTTTGGGTTAGCACCGGGGGGTTTCATTCCCCTTTAAACACTTTTTTCGGTTGTTTTCAGATAGTTTACCAAAATTCTCAAGTTTCATTTTTCACCTTCTCATATCTTTCTAAAGTAGCTCAGGGAAGTTGGGGGTAACCAACTTTGTATCTGTTCAAAATTGATACTGTAAGGTGGTCCCCAATGGAGTCTCCTCAAAACAATGTAATGACTCGCCCAGTTGCATGCACAATGCGCTGTGACATTGGTGTACACGCTGATGCCATGACTGGCGCTAAAACTGAAAAATAAAAGCCGCATTTGGGCTGCAGTCATTGCTCAAGCTTGTCTTCAGCTTGCTATTGATTATTGATTATCCTTTTGATTTTGACTCTTTTCTGTTGTTTTGACTCTGATTCTTGTAACTTGTAGCCTTTGTACCTTTGCCTGCCTAGACTATGATTCTTACCGCCAGTCTTTGGGGGGAATGTAATTAAAGTCACAAAGAGCAAAACATGGTGCACCAATAAGATTAAAAATCCACATCTCGCAATGTAATTTTGTTCCTTAAACAGTTATTGCATTGCGAATCTTTATTACACATTGCAAGCTGTAATTGCACTCTTAAAAAGTGCTTGAAGGTGTCGTAATCTTTTGGAGCAAACACTGCAACTTTTTCAGTAAGAAGTTTTATTACATTGACAGCGCATTAGCGCAAACTATAAAATTTGCAAACGGTCTTCCGCTGGCGGAAGTGGTCGCTAAACAGTTTCTGGGTTCGCAAAAGGTATTTTACCTTTGTGCAAAGCAAAATGTGTTAGCGCAAAGGCTTAACTTTTTGCATTGCGAATAGTTTTTGCGTTACCGACTTATATTAAATTCCCCTATTCGAATTTTGTCTGCCTAATACTTCGAGCTTTGCCGCCCACCATTGACCACTGCCTGTTCTGACTACGCCTACTGATTAACCCTTCTGACACCATGTACATGGTAGTTTTTCTAGGGTAGTTTCATTAAAAACTTAAATTTTTAAGGATTAAGGATTTATTAGCTAAAACCTGTTGACGCCATGTAAAAGTCAATGGCAGAGGTCCCCTTGAACCATTTGAAGATGTTTTTAGCCTTCACAATTTTCGGGGTTTTTTCAGTGGTTTGTGCTCGAAAACTCAATCAATTCAAGTTTATTCAAGAGAAAACCTAAAAAAACTGACTTTGACTTAATGTATCAGATTGTAATAGCTTGTGCACCTGAATTACTGAGCTGCTAGACTAAAACACTACAAACAGGAAAATTAAAGGGAGCTCAAACACTTTTTTCAGTTAAGGTGGTTTCAGATCACCGAATCCAGGATTCGGCCTTTTTCAGCAGGATTCGGATTCGGCCTAATCCTTCTTCCTGGGCGAGCCGAATCCTAATTATTATATGCAAATTAGGGGCGGGAAATCACATGACTTTTTGCTACAAAACAAGGAAGTAAAAACATTTTTCCCCTTCCTATTTGCATATGCAAATTAGGATTTGGTTTCGGTCGAATCTTTAGCAAAGGATTCGGGGGTTAGGCCGAATCCAAAATAGTGGATTCGGTGCATTCCTAGTTTCAGATAGTTCCCGAGAAATAAAGACATTTTTGAATCACTTTTTATTTTCTATACGTACCTGTTTCTCTAATATTGAAGTTTAAAGTTACATTTTTCACCTTCATATGTATTTCTAAAGCAGCTTGGGGTGGGGGTGGGATAGAGTCCTGCGCGGGTCCTTTTTTTGCAACCCATACCCGACCCATACCAGCAACCAACAATCTGCAACCCCCATTCTTACCAGCCTGGACCCACTACCCTTCCCGCAAGTGCCTTATCTGCAACCCGGACCAGTGTATCATCAACAATCAGTAAGTGGATCACTGGCTCCTGGAGCATTGAGCTGCCAGACTGAAACACCAGACACACAAATATTATAGAGGTGGTTCACCTTTCAGGGCAGTATAATCTCCCTGAACTGCCTTCCCTTTCCTTCAGGCTGGCTAGAATGTAAATCGATGGCGGGATGGCATGCAGAGTACTTTGTTTTCCAAAGTTGTCCAGAAGTTTCCTCATGAGATTAGTCAACCCAAAGAAGAGGAATTTGTCGCTGGGCTACTAATCTTCCCAAATCTGACCACATGTCTCTTAAAGAGATACTGACACCTGAAATTAAACTCTTTTTTTAAATATTGGCTTTGAAAGCTACTTCTAACTTTGCCATAAAGTATTTGCATGATACTTTTACATTACCTATCTACATTACCCCCATGTTCCTATATGAGGAGGCAGCCATATTTGTGCTCATTATTATTGTTATTGCTGTTTTTTATTACTCATTTATTACGTATTGTTATTGCTGTATTTTAATTACTCATTGCACATTACTCATGCTATTTGGGCTCTCTCCTATTCATATTCCAGTGTCTTATTCAATCAATGTATGGTTGCTAAGGTAATTTGTACCCTAGCTACCAAATTGCTAATATTAACTCAAAAACCACAAATGAATACCAATTGTGAATTATCTCAGAATATCACTACATCATACTGAAAGTTAATCGGAAGGTGAACAACTCCTTTAAACATTAAGCTTTGACTTTGGAAAAAATACGTTAACAAAATTTCAAAAAATGCAAAGTTACAAAGGAACCATGGGGCTTTCTGGATAACAGATCTTTCCGTAATTTGGATCTTCACACCTCAAGTACATCATGTAAACATTAAATAAATCAAATAAGTTGGTTTTGCTTCCAATAAGGATTAATTATATCTTATTTCGGATCAATGGACTGTTTTATTAATATAGAGAAAAAGTAAATTTTTTAAAATTTTTTGGATTATTTGATTATAATGGAGTCTATGGGAGACGGCCTTTCCTTAATTCAGAACTTTCTGGATAACTGGTTTCCGGATAACGGATGCCATACCTATATATATATATATCCAATATATATATCCAAACAATGAATTAACATTTCTTTAAACAGGAGCCTAGAAAATAAAAAATGTTTAATTAATTTACCTGAGAGTGCAAATCTCATTGTTTGAATATAGATCTACATTTTTTATACTGCACCCAGGCAACTTTGAACTATGTATGCCGGCTTTGTTGTGGATTATATATGTATCCAGTTCATAGGGGAACTATAACCCAAAAAATATGTTGGCTTTGCAGGGGGGGGGGGTGGGGGTAAGTTTATACACATATGCAGTCACCTGTAAAACACAAAATTACAAACATTAAATTTTTTGCAGAAAACAACAAGGTGGCACCATTCTAGGCTATCTACAAATAAAAAATAAAATAATTTGGAAATAATACTTCCACAGAACTGCAAAGAAAAAGAAATAAACTAGCAGTCAACGTAAAACCCTGATAAGTCTGCTTATTGCTTCAACATTTGAAATAGCATGGGCAGCATAATCATAATGTGGGACACACTAACACAAGGAAAGCCACTTAGTATTCACAAGTTATCTTCTCAGCGGCCCCATACTGTAGCCCTTTGTTTTCTGTAAATAAGCCTCTCTGTGCGATACCTAGATAAAATGCAAACTATGCTTTGTTGTATCATTCTAACTCCAACGTTAAACAGTAGCATCTGGCCTGTGAGTGGGCTGATCCATACAAACATTTAAACTTGCAACTTTGGACTCCTTCAGACATTTTTGGCAGTAGACAATATGCCAAGTGCATTATAATAAGCCAGCAAAGTTTCAGACTCCTGTCTAAACAGTACATATATATGATAAAGATGACCATATACCGTCAATAAATCTGGCCTGTATTGCAGTTAACATTCAAAGGGAAACTGTCATGGGAAAACATGTTTTTTTTTTAAATGCATCAGTTAGTAGGGCTGCTCCAGTAGACTTCTGCACTGAAATACATTTCTCAAAAGAACAAACAGATTTTTTTATATTCAGTTTTGAAATCTGACATGGGGCTAGCCATTTTGTCAATTTCCCAGCTGCCCCAGTCATGTGACTTGTGCCAGCACTTTTTCCTTCTCAATGTAACTGAATAGTACGCAGTGGAACACGGGTTTTACTAATGAGTGCTGTTCTTAGATCTACCAGTTGTGTTAAGGAGCTGTTATCTGGTTACCTTCTCATTGATCTTTTGTTAGGCTGCTGGGTGGGGGAAAGGGAGGGGTGATATCACTCCAACTTGCAGTACAGCAGCAAAGAGTGATTGAAGTTTATCAGAGCACAAGTCACATGACTTGGGGCAGCTGGGAAATTGACAAAATGTCTAGCCCCATGTCAGATTTCAAAATGAAATATAAAAAAATCTGTTTGCTCTTTTGAGAAATGGATTTCAGTTCAGAATTCTTCTGGAACAGCACTATTAACTGATGCATTTTGGAAAAAAAAAATTTTCCCATGACAGGATCCCTTTAACTGCAGTAAGGTATTGATCCGTAATTTGTACTGGCTGCAGCCTGAGAATTCAGGGTCATTATCCAAGTTTATTTTATCAAATTTGACTAAATAAAACATTGAGTAGAGAGGTAACAACACACACAGATGCACAAGCTTAAGGGCTGGGGCAGACAGGGAGATTCGGGGAGATTCTGTCACCTGGCGATTAATCGCTGGCGACAATCTCCCCGAACTGCCTTCTCCCTGTCTGCCGCCTTTTATAATGAAAAAGCGCCAACGCTAATTCACACACATCGCGGAGATTTCCGGAATCGCTGAAAGTTTCCTCACAAAGTAACTTCAGGCGATTCCTGAAATCGCCACGCTGCGTGTGGATTAGCGCTGGCACTTTTTCATTTTAACAGTCGGCGGACAGGGAGAAGGCAGTTCGGGGAGATTGTCGCCAGCGATTAATCGCCAGGCGACAGAATCTCCCCGAATCTCCCTGTCTGCCCCAGCCCTAAAGCAAGAGTAGGTCAAAAGTGCCTGGAGGAGCACCAAGCAGAATCCTAAATGCTTTCAAGCTTAAAGGAGAACTGTCACCCCAATTACTAATTCCAAATATTTTTTTATGTCAGTCAAGCAAAATAATCTTCATTTGCACTATATAAATTATTTAAACTTGTTTCTTTTAGTCTTGGCTTCACAATAATATCAAGCAGGCAGCTGCCATTTTGTGGACACTGTTATTAAAAGAGAAGGAATACCATTTTCTACTTGGGGGTGCCAAAAGTGCCCCCAAGTGACTAATTTTACTTACCTGACAACCCAGGCCGGTGCGCCTATCAGCAGAAAACGGCACCATCCTGGGGTTCTTCTAGTGAGCACCACAGAGCATCATCTTCCTGCTTCTTTGGTTTCAAATTTCCCAGGGTAGACGCATGCACAGTAGAGCAAAATAGCTGGCTTTTTTATGTTCAGCTTGTCAAAGAGGGTCACACCATGGTGCTGTTCTCGCTAGTAGAACCCTGGGCCAGTGTGGTTTTGTGCTGATAGGAGCACTGGCCCGGTGTACCCAAAGTAGAAAATGGTATTCATTCTCCTTTAAGGCATGCTTTACATATTGCCAAAATCTTGATATGCCAGAATGGGGCAACTGAAACCCATGCCCAAGCACTGGCTACACAATTAGATGCTGAAGTGGGAGGGGGAATGTGAGGAGCGCAGTGACATCTAGGAAGTGCGCAATGGAAAGTGAAAGTATTGTCTGCCCCTCCTCTATGACTAAGGCATAGAGAAGGAGAAAGCAATATATGATTGACAGCTGAGACTTATAATAGTTATAGGTGTTTTAATTAAAAAACATTTGGGTTTCGAATTTAATTTGAAAAGGCTGTTTTTATACAGCTTTTTATGTCGGGGTGACAGGTCCACTTTAAAGAGAATATTTCTGTTATTAAGGTCAGCGTCACAAAAAACAAAGCTTTCATGCTCTAACAGCGAGCTACTAACTAGGAGAATTCTTGCTCACCCCTGAGATCTGAAGATGTAAACAAGCTATCCCTTTTATTTATTTATGGGCAAAAAGAAATTGTGTTGTACTTGAGAACCAGACATTGAATGGGAACTTTACCTTACAAAGATGTTCTTCTTGAACAGTACACCACAAACAATGACGGTTTTCAAGTGCCTTCGATTTTCTATTTTTTGACCATTTTTATCAAATTTGCAGTGTAAAGATTGATTAAATCCTCAACCTGTTTCCCAGAAGCAGAACAGCAAGCCAGGTTGCCAACAGCACACTGACGCAGCTTTTTGCCATTGTTTACCCACAAGGCACTACTGAACAGAGACATAATTAATGTTCACAAGCAGAGATGTCCATCCAGCACCTACCTAGCTGTTGTTAATCTGGCAACTTCTGGTTGCACAGGAGCTGTAGGGCCATTCAATGGACAAGATGATAACACTAGACGTGATGATGATAACGGTAAGATTTTATATAAATAATAGGGTTCCCATGCAGACTGTCTAAAATTGTATTCAGTCCTTGCTAACCAACCCTCATGCTTGAAGTTAATATAAAGAATTTGCATTGAAAAATGCTAACAGTGACACAGCAACTGTGACTGAATAACTATATTCCGAGAGGAGGAATTTGAATCTAGTTTTCCTGTGCATAGCGGATATATCAGATCAGACGCCTCCTTCATTCAGATTCCTTCCGAAGCCAAGAAACTGTGAGTGTGTTAACCCCCTTGGTTGATTGGGACGTTTCCAACAAGGGGTCCTCTATGTCGGTCCTGGAGTTAATTAACGGATAACTTGTAAATCATATGACTGGTGTGTTTGTATCGATAGCAATTACAAGGTAAAAGAAGCCTATACTGTGCCTGTGGCAGTTATTCACACCAAAGCAGCCGTTCTTGCTTTATAACACTGACATAACAAGTACATTCTACAAGTGGCAATTTCCTAGTCTGTTGGTGAAGCAGCCAGTGCAGAGAAAGAGCAGGAAAAGCTCAGCTCCCAGCTGTATTATTACCCACAGTACCCTAGGATAAGCCGATTGCTGTAAGCTAATCAAGTAATCCTGCCCTGACATAAGCATGATTTTATTATAGGATTTATCTCTTCTCTCCCCTACTAGTCAGGGAGATGGATCGGCCCTGATTAGACTATTTTGTAACATAATCCTTTGTCACTCTCCTCTCCATCACAGCCAGAGATATACACATGACATTGCAATATCATAAATGGGAGAGTAGATCCTATATCTGAATATAACGTCAGGTTGCATTGTCGGTTACTTTTTCAATATATGAAATAAATCCCTCCCAACAAAGATAAAAGCTTTACTTGCAACTCATATGTAATTGTTTATCTGTTTTATAAAAGAGAATTCCAGTTTTTAGCAGGTTTCTAATGAAAATCCCAATAGATGTTTAGCAGCCACACCCATTTCTGAAAAATATGTAGCATCTTTGTAAACATATCGAGCAGTCACCTAATGGACAATTTCATAAAAAATGCATGAAGCCTCCTGTCTACTTTCACTTCCACAGTCCCCTGAATCTCTTCCAACTGCTTGTATAAATCCCTTTTACTGTTTACTTTTTCATGACTATTCTGGTACTAGTATAATGCAGCAGACTATATATATATATAGTGCATCCCATGTTTTGTCTAGAGTCTGTTCTTTTTTCCTCCCTTCCAAATCAACACTTGCACCTCTTTAGTTAATCACTAATCACGCACATAACAATATCAATTTGCACTGATAAAGTATATTTCTTATGTCCACAGTGTTATTCATTAGTCCTGCTCTACTTTCTAGATACAGCTCTATCATCTGTAAACCCCTGATATATGAATGCCATTTTCTATTTCCATTTCTATATAAGCAAATAAATATTGTTTTTGACTGGTTTACTTTACACTATAATAATAATAATAATAAAATGACTTATATGAACAGAAACCATAAATTCACATCAGTGGCAAAAACAGTCATTTTTAGCAGCCATCAAGGATGGTACTCCAAATTACAGAAATACTCCTTATCCAGAAAACCCCAGATCATAGATGCTACACTTGTACCTATGAGATCACTCTGAATAACAAGAGCTGTAAAGGCCAAATCTGAATTCATTCCATTCTGGGGGTTTAATGGGATAGCAAATAAATTGACAATAAATGGGTGTGGCCGCATTTCCACTGCTTAGGAATGATTACGGTAATAAGAACTGCACCTAGCGCTGTCAGACTATCAAATGTATACGAACAATAATCATTAATGATATCATAGAGAGAACACTATAGAGACTTTGTATTGCCTATATCATTAAAGTGTACAAGTTTGGAAACATGACAGGAGTGATAAGAATCAACAATACAACAGCATATAGAAGCAGCTGACTGGAATTCTGTTTGTATGGCACATGCACTATTATTCTATGCACATGTGTTAGTCAGTGTCAGTGGGCTGCCTGACTGTGGGGAAAGTCGTGCAGCAGCAGTCTGTCATCCTGTTGCACTAGAGATGTGCCAGTGTAGCTTAGGGCTATTGGGAGTGGTAGCTGAGAAGTGAGGGAGATGCAGACTGGACTAGACAGACATAACACAGGCTGATAAAGTCACTTAGTAAAGTCTGGACGGAGGGAGCCTGTAAACGCCAGCCCCTGCTAATGAAGTGTTAATAAGGCAGATAAAAAGGAAGAAATAAACAAAGGCACCCTAGTCGAGCTTGAGACATGCAAAGCATCAC
>CM044431.1:71236821-71265274 GCA_024363595.1 Xenopus borealis | reverse complement strand
CCCCCCCCCCCCACCCTCACATACAGCTACACAGCCCTCCTCCCCGCAGCCTTTCACTTACGAAGCACAGACGCCTGCGACTGAATCCAGCAACAATGCAATTGACAAGTCACCGGGGTCCGGAGCTCCCTGCATCTACTGACCCATGTGCTGCTGAAGCTGCGGCCACTGCCCGCACAGCCCCGCCCAATCAGCGGTGATGTTACATCACAGCGCGAAGGCCAATCAGTGAAGCGTAAGCATCCCCGGGCGCACCGCCCCCAGACTTTTCCATGGTTTTTGTTTTTTTTGACAGGTGCTGTTTTATACGTCTCTGCTCCTGGAGGAAATCTCTCCGCAGCCGCGAGGTCATAGAGCATCGATCTGTTGCACGGACGGTGGCGCTTTAAAAGCGGGGAAATACTGAGGGTGATGGGATGAGCTGCTAGTGCCTAATGACTGTGGTGATGTCTCCCAAGGTAAAACGTCATATTGATGTAATAAAAGGAAGGCAACGAGGTCAAAACATTATGAAAATGGTATGGGACTAAAGGGACGTCAAGTTCCGTCCCTAATTGTGCTCATCTTCTTGTGGCAAAGGAAGTGGGAAGTACAGTGCAACCTAGCCTTCTTCAGCCTCCAATTACAAGTAACACTTGTAGCAGCAATCATCAGAAAGCAGCAGTGTTTTTGTATCAGACATTGTATAGCAGCCAGTAACACTTGTGTAGCAGTAATACATGAATAGCAGAAATAATTGTATAACAGTAATGCAGGTAATGTGGTATTCACAATGCTCCAGGCCTGTGGTTTTCAGATAAGGGATCTTTCTGTAATTTCGATCTTTATACCTTAAAGGGGAATTTAACCCCTCCTGCACTAACCCCACCCCCGTAGACCCCTCCGTGCTGGTCCCCTGCAGCCAGGTTCCTGGCCATCTTCTGCAGTGACATCTTCTTTCATCGGCTGTTGGCGGAGCATGTGCAGTTGAACGCATTTGCCTGTTTGTACTGCTGCACATGTGCTGAATGTTCATGAAGTTCGCAGATTGAACTCAAGGTCGGATTCGGGGGCCAGTGGCCCACCGGGACTGCCGTCCAGGGCCCCCCTCGCCGGCCATCCAGGGCCCCTACTTCACCCGCCTCCATTCCCTAAGTTCCTCCTCACGTTACCTATTCTGGCACCGCTGGGTGCACGATTCCTGATGACTTGCTGCTCGGCGCCGATCACTACTGCACGTGCGCGCCGCTTGTTAGGAAACATTTTTCTTTCAGATTGAAGGGGGGGTCTGGCCCGGCGGGGGCCCACGAGGGTGGGTATCCCGCCGGGCCAGTCCGACCCTGATTGAACTTTGTGAACTTTGGGCGCATGCGTAGTATTACTAACCGGCAAATGCGTCCTACTGCACAAGCGCCACCAGAAGAAGGAAGAAGACGTTGCTGTAGAAGATGGCAAAGAGGTAGCGACTTAGGGGCATTTGCCCCAGGGGAGAGTTAGGCGGGGGAGCAGGAGAGGGGGGTCTATGGGGGATTAGCGCGGAGCTGCACTCCCTGGGGCAAAAAATAAAAGATGGGGGCCGCAAGCCTAGGGCACTTGACCAGGCACTGATGTAAACATTAAATAAGAGTCAAATCAAGAGTGAGTTTATTGCCATTTCATCCATATACATTTGTACAGTACACAGTGAAACAAAACAACGTTCCTCTAGGACCATGGTGCTACACACAACATAGAAGTACCGGACAACAGACAAAAAGTGCAAGTGCAAAATGTGCAACTCCTGCAAGACAGGACAGCATAGTGCAGGGACAGGACAAGACAGTGCACGCTCAGCAGATATAATATGTAAAGTACATAATGCTAAACGTCAGACATGATTGTTATATGATAGTAGTAAGAACATGGTAAAGAACATGCACAAGTGCAGATGTGCTCATAGAGAACAATTGTATCCAATGGCTATTTATTTATACAATGGTGTACAGTCGCTGTGTAACGCTGTGGTATATAAGAAGGTCTGATGGAGTGTGTGTGTTTGTGAGATCTCTCCGGACCCTGAGTGTTTAGGAGCCCTATGTCTTGGGAAAGAAACTCTTACACAGTCTGTTAGTGAGGGCCCTAATGTTTTGGTATATTTTCCAGATGGCAGGAGTGTGAACAGTGAGTGTGAGGGGTGTGTTGGATTAGCCACAATGCTGGTGGTTTTACGCAGGCCCGGACTGGCCATTTGTGGGTTAGGGCAAATGCCAGATGGGCTGCTATAAGGTCCCATAGAAAGTCAGTGTTTAGTGGGCTGGTGGGGGCTGTTTGGGCCTCTATGTGGGCTGATGGGCCTCTTGTGTACCTGAAATGCCAGGGCCTATTTTAATTCTCAGTCCAGTCCTGGTTTTACGGATGCAGTGAGTGGTGTAAATTTCTGTGATGGAAGGATGAGAGACACCTATGATCTTCTCTGCTGTCTTCACTATCCTCTGTAGGGTCTTGTGCTCCATGACAGTGCACTTCCCAGCCCAGACAGTGATATAGCTGCTCAGGATGCTCTCGATAGTCCCTCTGTAGAATGTTGTGAGTATGGATGGTGGGAGATGAGATTTCCTCAGCTAGAGCAGAAAGTAGAGGCACTGTTGGGCTTTCTTGGCTAAGTAGCTGGTATTGTGGGACCAGGTGAGGTTCTCCGCCAGGTGGACACTAAGGAATTTGGTGCTTTTGATGATCTCCACATCTGTCTATCTACAGTGGCAGGTGGTGACCCCTAGTTTTCCTGAAGTCGACAACCATCAGATACAGATAGAGGCTGTTGGCTCTGCACCAGTCTGTTAACCGCTGTACCTCAGGTTTCCAGATAATTGATTCCATACCTGTACTAATGCTTCTATAGCAGCAACGTTATAGTAGTGATACTTCTAAGTCAGTAATGTCACAGCAGTAATGCTTCTATAGCAGTAAATTATAGTAACAATTCCTTTACCATAGCAACTGCATGGCAGTAATACATCTATCACAGTAATTTAGTTGCAACAGATTGCCTATTTAAGTGTATTATCAGGAGACTGGCAATCTGTGAGTTCTGGCAAATACCAGAGGGGCTGCTGAAAGTTGCCATAGCCAGTCACTATTTAAAGGGTAAAGATTTCTAATAGAGCCCACATCAGGTGGGGGAAACAGTGCTATTTTTTATATAGTACAGGTATGGAAACTGTTATTCAGAATGTTCGGGACCTTGGGTTTTCCAGATAATGGATCTTTCTTTAATTTGGATCTTCACACCTTAAGTCTACTAGAAAATCATGTAAACATGAAATAAACACAACAGGTTGGTTATGCTTCCCATAAGGGTTGATTATATCTTAGTTTGGATCAAGTACAAGTTACTGTTTTATTGTTGCAGAAAAATGAAAATAATTTAGATTCTTTGGATGAAATGGAGTCTATGGGAGCTTTTAAGTAATTTGGAGCTTTCTTGATTGTGAGTTTCCGGATAACAGATCCCATACCTGTGTGTGTGTGTGTATATATATATATATATATATATATATATATATATATATATATATAGTGACATATCTTTAAAGTGCCAATGTTTATTTTAGTTTATTTTATATAGGCCTTTCTAGTGAGAAACATTGTTAGTTTTTTTCTTTAGAGAAGAAGCCGATTCACTATTATATATTTCACCATTTACATTGTATAATGTTTATGAAAACTTATGAATGTTTTAAGGTTTACTGAGTGATTGTATCTACATATTTGCTTATTTATATTCACTCAAATATGCAAATTTGTTTCACAGTCATCATTAACAATTTTTACTGATTGGTCCTAATTTGAATTTATACACCACGTGACTGACTCTGAATCAGATCCTGACGACGGGTCAGGGAGAACCGTAACGCGCTGAAGTGGGGAATTATATGACAATTTGAATAAAAGACTACTTAAGAATTATCCGTGAGTGCTCCTAAATACGTTTCAATATTCAACATATATGAGAAGCACCCGGGGTTTGACTTTGTGATAGGTGAATGCCATATATTACTAGTTGTTACATTGATAAAATGCAACATCTAGTTTCATAGTTTCATATTTGGCTCCGGTTGCTGTATGTTTGCTTATAGCAAGATAAGATGGAGAGGTCAGCAGTACAGCAAAATGTCCCTATTCTCAAGGGAACTTCTGGGTAAGATCATCATCATCTGGTCTGTACATCATATGTCATCTTTCTGCTCTTCTGCTAGACAGGCTCTGTATTGATCTAAAAGATTTATGTGTCTTGCGATGCTGAGCATGACCAATATATACTAATATACATTTAAATCTCCTTTGTATGTATTTACAACATCAGAGTTACCAGCACGTTACCAGCACTCTAAAAATACATGGTAATAATGATAATAATAATACTGCAAAACCAATTCCACAGTTATAGATATAGATTTACATGGAGATGATTATACCATTTAGGGACCCAATATTTTTATGTTGAAAGGACCTTGGGGAGGCCAAGTCTTCTAAAATCATTTGATGAAAAAGGCTTTATTTTGTTCCTATGGTTTTGCCATTTATCAGTGGAAGTTTTTCCATTACATTGTAGGTAAATGACGTGACTAAAGAAAACAGATTTTTGGTTGTTATAGTTAATGTTCCTGCAGCAACAGCAGGTGAGCAAGGCCCTTTAAGCATCAGTAGTTAGCTGAGTAACTGTGGCTACCAAAACATAGTGAATGCCATAGGTCTTGGATAAAGTTGATAAAAAAGAGAGAAACAAAAATTGACAATGGTATCCACGGACCAGTAATTTGTGGGTTCATTACAGTTACTATCCTTTGTTTATAGAGCGCTGTAAACTGTGTATATAACAGCATTTTACAGCAAATCGTAGCTTTCATTTTGTACTATTTAAGGGTTTTGCGTTATTTAGCTTTTTAGTCAGCAGCTCTCCGGTTTGCAATGTTTAGCAATCTGGTTGATCAGGTCCAAATTATCCTAGCAACCATGCATTGGTATGCATAAGAGACTGGAATATTAATAATCAAGAGCCTGAATAGAAAGAGCAGTAAAAAGTAGCAATAACAATATATTTATATATATATATTTATAGCCTTACAGAATATTCACTTTCAGATGGTGTCTCAGACCCCCATCTGAAAGCTGGAAAGTGTCAGACGTAGGAAAATAATTGAAAATTCTAAAACTATTCAAAAACTATAAAATTAATAATGCAGACCAACCAAAAATTTTGCTTAGAATTGGCCATTCTCTAATATATTAGTAGTTAACTTAAAGGAGAACCCTTTAAATGTGCATATCAAATATTTTATTTGTAAGTTTTGCCCCTGAGTGTAGTTACCTATAAGTATGTATGAATTATGAGATAACATTATGCCTTTAAAGGGAAACTATAAACATTGCAAGTCCCTGTGAAAATATATTGCAAAAAGCCCATATGTAAAACACTATACTTTATTCTATTTTCATCTGGTCAATTACAAGGTGCTGTTTTATCATTACAGAGAAAAAAGAAAACATTTTTAAAAATGTGGATAAAATGGAGTCTATGGGGCCAATTCACTAAGATGCGCAGATTCGCTAGCGTTGGCTTCGCTAGCGTTCGCCGCACTTCGCCAGGCTAATTTTCGGCAGCACTACGCAAATTCACTAAAGTGTGAATTTACACTCAGGTCGGCGAACGGTAGTGTAGTTGCGGTAGTGTTACTTCGCTAGACAGAGCGCTGTTACGCTAGCAAAGCCTAATTCGCATACGGCGGGAACTTTAACTTATAATAGAAGTATATGTTACAGCCACTACATTCCACTACACAAACCCAGGAAACCTTTAATAAATTACATAAAGTTGTCCTATTGCCCTACATGTGTCCCATATATAGTTGTGTTGCCATATGTTAGGAAATGTAGGGGGAAAGAAGTGTAAAATGATCGATCTTTTTCAGACTATCACCCTCCTATGCTAAAATACGCCAGCGTTTTTTTGGGACTTAGAAACATTTTTACTTTTTTTTTTCAACCTCCTATCTATTGTATTGAACTTCGCTTGGTCTGACGATAGTTTATATCATATTAAGTGGAATATTAAAGAATCTTACCAAACTGTAATATACTGTATATTTAAGTAAATATTGCCATTTTACATCTCTAGCCTTGAACCACCATTTGCGTCCTTGAGCCGATGGGATTTTTAACCCTGCCCGATCTACATCCGATCCACACGCGGGCCAATAAGCTGCCGTCTGTCGGCAGCTTTTAGTGTCCTGTGCATGGGGGCCTTAACTGTAAAAGGAAGAAGTATGGAAGCAAAAGACAGAACTCTGTCTGTTAATAGGACCATTTGACCTAAAATGTATGGTTTGTTTGTGTGCACCATGAGTCTTAGAATCCCAGGAGGTGGCCCTTATCTTTTATAATGGAAATTTTGTATTAAAGATTACCCAATAGCTCATACTACTAAAAAAGTATATTATGAAAATGGCTTATTTACATGAAACAGGGTTTTACATAGGAGCTGTTTTATACAATATCTTTTTATAGAGACCTACATTGTTCTGGGGTATAGTTTTCCTTTAATTCTGAAGGTAAAGTTTTTCTTTTAAAATGCTGATAGTCTGATAAAAATTCCCTTTAAACACAGTTTTTGGCATCTTCATATAAATGATTTGCTACTTGAATAATTAGAAGAGAAAGTTTCTTAAAATAAACATTTTTAAAGAGGTTTTACATTCTCAGGACATTTTAATTGTTTCTGTTTATGAAATAAACTCTTTGCGGAGGCACCTTTGGTCACAGCCTTACTCATTCTTTCTGTTGATCAAACTGTGGCTAAGGTAACCATGCTGTTTTAAATTATGGCTGCTTTAAATTACAATTACACTTAATTCTGCCTTTTCCCCAAGCTTCTGGCGCACAAATTAAGCTCATATTATTTTATTTTCTCATCCATTGTCTCCAAATCTTTTTCAGGCCTTTCTACTACTATGTTACATGATATGGGTTATCAGTAAAGAATGTAGTAGACCTTTAAAGCTAATGAGCTCCCTTTTGTATATAGTAGTATCAATTTTTATTTTGTCCCTGGAGTTTCTTTTCCATTTTGTACAGCTGTGCTCTTAGTGGGAGAATATTTTCTAAAAGGATTTATGCAATATTTATTGTACTAGTTTTTAGCTTATATAACATACATTTTTCTTGCTTCTTGGTGTCAGTGGGGCCTATCAGCTCCCAGTGGGAGTTTGTTAGGACCAAGGGTTAAAGTCCAATACAAGGTACAGCAAAGGTTCAGGCAATATTCAGAGTCCAATTCCAGGCAAAGGGTCAAAAAGGCAGGAGGCAAGTGGCAAGGTCAGGTTCAGGCAAAGGTCAGAAGTCCAGAAATCAATCAGGAAGTAATTTTGGATAAAACCCAGGGATAATTAGCTAAAGCTATACTCGGGCATTGAACCCAGGTCTCCGGCAGAGCAGGACATGCCGGCTCCCAGAAGAGCTCCAGGCCAAGCCTACAGGTTGCCCTAGGCACCCAATCTCCTAGTCCCGACCCCCGGAGACGCGCGAATGCACAAGCGGTATAGGGGAAAATAAAAGAAGGGGAGGTACTTACTGGGAGGAAGGAGAGTGACGAGAAGAGGAAGTGGAGAGGGGAGGAAGGAAGGGGAATGATTAGGGGAGGCAGTCACGAGGGGAGGAAGGGTTATGATGCAGAGGAGCAGGGGATCAAACGACAGAAACTAGAGGTAGGCAGAAAACTTTTTAACTGGTACCTGCCTAGCGCCCCCAAAGCTTTGCGCTCTAGGCAGGTGTCTCTTCTGCCTACCCCTAGTTCCGGCCCTGCCGGGCGGGAATCGTGACACTTGAATTTTTACTATATTTTAAGGCTTCTGTGCAGACAGATGCGTTTGCTTCAGAAACACTAATATTGTTTATATAAATAAGTTGCCGTGTAGCAATTGGGGCAGCCATTCAAAGGAGAAAAGGCTCAGGTTACACAGCAGATAAGCTCTGTAGAACATAATGGTGTTATCTGTTATCCACTATTTAACCTGTGCCATATAGCCTTTTTTCAGTTTCCACCATTGCTACACAACAGCGTGTTTATATGAACTATAGTAGTGTTTCTGAAGCAAACACATCAATTTTACCAGTGCAGGGCAACACTACATGATATTTTCATTACGTTTAAACACTTTCATTTTTTGTTGTTCCAGTTCCTTTAACCTCTAGTTATCTCTCCTCAACTGTGCTTACTTGGTGTGATAGATTAACTGATTCCCCACAATCACACCAGGATAATTAATCATACCCTACTATTTTATGCCAAAAACAATAGTCCTGCATTGGCCGTGCCCAAAGTCCCCCTTGTTTTCTTGCTGGCTGGACTGAGTCAACCGCATTCTTCTTTTAATTTATCTAACATATGAAATGTGTGGTACCCCCAACTTAATTTGACAAAAATATGGGAGAGATTGTTTGTTTGCCCACTATTAGTGGCTTATTATACAGGTAATGGGAAACCCATTATCCAAAAAGCTCAGAATTACTGAAAGGCTGTCTTTCCATAGGCTCCATTTTATCCAAATAATCAAATTTTCTAAAAAAATGAATTTCCTTTTTCTCTGTAATTATAAAACAGAGCCTTGTACATTATACAAACTAAGATATAATTATCCTTATTCGTATTGGAGGTAAACCAATTCTATGGGTTTAATTCATGTTTGTATCTTATTTTAGTACACTTAAGATATGAAGATCCAAATTATGGCAAGATCAGTTATCTGGAAAACCCCAGGTCTCAAGCATTCTAGAAAATGGATACTATACCTGTATTTTTTATTACTATGTTTCTACATTTTCAGATTAAGGACTGTATAACACTGCATTTGCTTTGATACATGTACTGTAACTTGTGACACTTGCTATGCTGCCAACAACTAAATAAAAACTTTTTTATTTGCTGTATCATGTAGTCTGTGTGTGCCAGATGCATCAATGTAGTCTATGTCATACGTAGGTGACTTCACATACAGCAACCTAATACCAATTACACATTTACCTTTCCCCAAAGAAAGGGGGTTCCTTACTTGCCTCCTGTTTAGGGTTGCCACCTGGCCGGTATTTTACTGGCCTGCCCAGTAAAAATGATGGTTGATTCCAATGTTATTAATAGGAAAAAACAATAAATATATAGGAAGGCCGGAATCTTTTTCCAGAAAAGGTGGCAACCCTATTCCTGTTTCATGGAGTAATTTTGTTTTTGTACAGCCTTATTTGTCTTGCTCATTCTTCACATGACCAAGCCTAACAGAACTCTGCTCACATTAACCATAGGATAGGAATATGCTTTATGGTGGCCCACAATGCTGCTTTAAATTGTGTCACATATGGCAGCCTATCACAGGAAAAGGTATTTTTCACAGGCTAGTGTGGCGACAACACCAAATGAGTGGTCATCGGAATTAAAACTTCCCGAAATATATTGTGGCCAGATATCGATCAGGAAGACCCGATTATTATCTGTCCGTATATGGCCACCATTAGTTTTGGTTAGTGCCTAGTTTCTTAAAACTTGAATTTTTATTTATTTTCTTTTCCCTCTTAGATGATCATCCTCTAGTCTGTGATAGACTAGCCTAATACACAAGCAGACAACTTACTTAGTGTGATTTTTGTTCAGGACAATAATACACTGGGATCTTTACTGTTTGTGGGAGATCACCTCTCCCACAAATCACCTTTTGTGGAGGTAAATCTACCAAAAATTACTTTCCATAGTTTAACATTAAAGGGAAAGTCTTTTTAATGAAAAAGAAACCTATTTCCAATAAACTTTCATTAAAAAATGTGGACCTTTTTTTATAAGAAACCTGACTGTATGCAGTGAAATTCTCCCTTCATTTACTTCTGTAGATAGGAATTGCCAGACGGCCCATAACTGCTGTGCAGGGAAACAATCATACTTATGAACAGCAGGGGGAGACCCTGCCTTACTTCCTAGCCATGCAGAACTCCAGCAGCTTTGTTTCCCTGTAGAGCAGTTGGTGACCTGTATTGGATTTTATTTTTGCCTTTACATCCCCTTTACTGTTTTCAACTCCAGTTGTAGGAACAAAGGTCATGGAGCCAGATTTAAACAGATAAACTGGGCTTGTATTTGGAGGATTATTTTGCTGCAGCCACTGGTTCTGCAGAGTTGGAGAAAGTTTGTATTAAACAATACAAAAACTATAAAATCCACATTAGATTACATGACAACACAGGACCCGGTGCAGTCTCTATATTCTGATTATTAATCAGTCTTGCTGTATCGGCTTCTGGAAGATATTATTTGACTTGTGCTGTTTTGATAATTTATGACGATCCCTAAGCTTAGCCCAGGCCACGCTGAGCATGTGCACAGTCTTGGTCTTTCAAAGATCTATAACAAAGTTACAAGATGACAGCCCCCTGTGGCCAACTTTGAAAACATAAATCATTTTGTATGATTAGTCTTGTGGTGCAGTAAGTTCATGTTTATGTTTTGTATACAAAATACAATTCTATTTTAGACTTTCCTTGTCCTTTAAGATCGTCCCAAGTAAAACCTAATAGCAAACCACAAAAATGCACACATTCATCAAATGTTATTCATAAAAGTAATTGTTGCAGTGCATGCACCATTACACTCTAGACTTGTGCCAAAACATTTACATTCACCACTTTTGAGAATGAAGTGCTACAGGGTGCACAGTTGCACCTAAATACATGCTTTCTTTGCACTTTGCTGTCTCAATAACTGTACTGGAATAAAGCCATGAACTACTGTGATTTGAATCTCCCAGAATATGGAGATCTCATTGCAGCACAATGTTCATTATGTGCCGCAACCTGCAAGGAGATGGTGATGCCATGATGCAGTGAGCTCTGCTGATTTGTTCTACAAACTGTGCTATCAATTAGGTGCAGAAGCTCACTGTAACTTGGCATGTATTAAACAGCAATCCAAATGAGTGTCAGGATGAATTCCTTGAAGACATTTGACCAGGTTGGAATTTTCATCACTTATCTTGCAATGCTTGGTATGGCTGGTAGGACTGGTATTGATGCCAATGTTATTAATATTAATGAAAGATAACATAGAGCCATTTTTCCTTAATACCATACACAAATCTACCAGTGGGCAATGTTAATGTAAACCCCATCCCACTTAACAAAAGGCAGGCTAGATTAATTGAAGGAAAGAATAAATTAACCTACGAAGGGAAAAACCTGACAATTTGGATTACTTTGACTCTATAGGAACATCATCAAAATGAAAAATATATACAGGATCAATACAATGTGGTGTTGTGAATAGTTAATCACTACAACAGTGCAGGTAAGACTAATAGTATAGCAAGGGATTTTAAATTGTATTAGCAAAATATTTTCAGTTTGAATAATTAAATGGATACTATTTTGGGAAGTGGAAGAATGTGTCCTGAACTGAGGCTTAATCTGTTGTTGCCGGGTGTTGCACCTGATGTATATATACTAGTACAGTATATAGACCCAGGAATAAGAATGTGCATTTACCACAAATCTAAATGCATCCATTTTTAGACCGTCCCTAACATCTGTTAAATAACGTTCCATATGGTTGGCTAGTCCTAATACAATGATGACTCATTTACAAAAATATTGCATGCAGTGATTTTTTTTTTTTTTTAAACGATTGTAACTTATTTTTTAAAAGAGCAATTTCATCAAAGTAAAGGTAAAAACAAAAGGCCTCCTAATTCCATTAGCATTTGACTACTCTTTTCCCAGACATTCAGTATAACATCTATAATGGAAATAAGAATGCATTTTTTTATTAAAATGGGTTGGCAATACAAATAATAGTTCATCAAATATTTGTATTGAAACACACATCTTTGTGTATGGAATATGGGTGCAATGTACAAAGGGTTCATTACAAAAAGAAGCCGGACTGCTCTATGGTACAAAATAGGAATAGAAAAAATAGAATGTAAAAAGTAAGAGAAGGAAACAAATGAGCATTGGACAAAATTACCTAACTGGTTTGCAGCTGTATTTCACTATCTTACAGGATATTTACAGTAGAGCAGCAAACTAGAAAGGTAAAGGTAAGTGCAAAACTAATGGCAGGTTGCACCTGTTTCTTCACACATTGCACCCTACCCTGACATTTATAAATTAACCCTAATTGTTTACTATCTCTGCATATAATAAACTATCATATCAACTAAGTATTAACACAAGTTTAAAAATGTCATAAACATCTTATAGGTTTATACAGGCAAACTGAGCTGTATGTATAATGTGCAGCTTTACGTAGATTATACATAATATTATGTGTATTAATAATGTGTTACAGTTATCACTATGCTGCAGCTTTTTGGTGGGATCTCACAAGGACAGGGCAAGTTCTATAAACTATGTACAGTATATTTGATCTTTACTTTACAACACCTACATAAAATGATACACAACATGCACACAAAACATTTGTATTTCACAAAAAATCATGCAAATCTTGTTTGTTGCTTATTGATATAGCTGTCGTTTTGTTCATAGTAATGCAAAGTGACTGGTAAAAAAAAATTTAGATAAGTGCATATAACTCAGTAATCCTGGCCGAATCCCAAGCCGAATCCTGAATTCTGTGCATCCCTAGATAGTTTATATCAAATTAAGTGGCATATGAAAGAATCATATCAAACAAATATATGGCAAACTGGCAGCTTGCACACATAACTTTTAGGGGGAGTAGTCAATGGTAGGCAGGCAGCATAGGACAAAGGAGCATAAAGACAGGGACACAGGCTTCTCCAATCTCTTAGCAAGACTCTCTGAGAGTCACAACCTTGTCCTGGGCTCCCTCTGCTTTGTGCAGTATCAGGCGGCACCCCAGCTCTTCTGGGAGTTCCTAACACAGCCAGATCTCCTACCTGCTGAGAGACCAGCTCCCATTCTAATTAACTTTAAATAGACTTTAAAGCTGTCCTGTGGAAGGTGAACTTCAATGTCTGGACTGGAACTGCGGAATGCAGTCCCTGGCTACTAAAGTCTTTTAACAGAGAACTTATTCTCTGTTTAATAACTCCCTTCCTGGAGCCTATCTCAGTCCCTGGGGAGAAACTAAAGGTTAGAGTGTCCTTTTCCCTCCTTTTCCTAGTCACTCTACCACCAGTAGGGGTGAGCACATTGAAACCCTAATAGAAATTCTCTTTTTCTTAAAGGGATTTCTATAAGTCGCCTCGTGTTCACTTTCCTATGCATGAGACCCAACACACACTTCTCAATCAGGAGTCCACATGCGTGTTTCCTTGTAAGGCTGAGTGACTCTCCGGCCTCACCAACTTGTACTTGCAATTTTGCCTTACTTTACTCCCCCTGGTTATCATGCCTGAACCATGGGAGTCACTTTCAGATGAACCGTTCAAGGCAAACTTATTATCGATACCACATGGACCTAACACGTATCTCTATGGGAGCGGCCACACACAAACTTCCATCTCTTGATTTTTATCAGCAATATGAGGCACACATGCCTTAGCATCTCTATTACCATCATGCACCCTCTGCATTTTACTTTTACCCACAACATGGCATATCGGGTGTCCTTCCACAACTGGCAATGGTGGGTTTACAATTAAACCGTTGGTTTTTGCTTAAAGCACACAACTAGCAATTTTAGTCTGCCTTCTTGTTGCATCTTGCTCACAGACTTGTGTTATACAACACTCAGGGTTATCAAGTAACTCACATTTGGCATCATCCATATTCATACTGGACTGCATTCTGTGACAGACACTTTCTGTCTTCAACACTCCTAGCATAGAATGTAACACAGGAGTCATGACTTTGCTTTCAACTACAGTCACTCCATGTGGATTATCTGCCAGACTTTCTGTCTGCAACACTCCTTCCATGGTTTGTAGAACAGGCGTGCTAACACAAATAGGGTCTGGAGTATCCAACTATCCAGCCCAATTAATTCCATCCAGGATGTGGCATCCTTGCAACAGGATCTTGACAAACCGGCAATCTGGGCAGCTAAGTGGAAAATGAGATTCACTGTTGATAAATGTAAAGTCATGCACCTGGGATGGAAAAATATTCAAGCCACTTATACTGTTAATGGGACTGCACTAGGTAAATACATTAATGGAAAAGACCTTAAAGTCCATGTAGATGATAACCTTGGCTGTAGCAAGCAATGCCAGTCAGCAGCATGAAGGGCCAATAAGGTCTTGAGCTGTATTAAAAGGGGAACAGAATCACGGGAGGAGGGGGTCATTCTTCCACTTTATAGAGCACTTGTAAGGCCACATCTAGAATATACAGTACAGTTTTGGTCTCCATCACTCAAACAGGACATTATTGTATTAAAGAGGGTACAGAGAAGGGCAACTACACTGTTAAAAGGTATGGAAAATCTTAGCTATGAGGAAAGACTGGCCAAATTGGGGATGTTCACACTGGAGAAGAGGAGCTTAAGGGGTGTTATGATAACTATGTATAAATATATAAGGGGGTCATATTATAATTTCTCTAAAGTTTTATTAACCAGTAGGTGTTTCCAGTTCCACACATTCCAATTGGAAGAAAAGAGATTCCATCTAAATATTCAGAAGGGTTTTTTTTTTTCACATTGGAGAGGCTTCGGGTTTTTTGCCTTCCTCTGGATCAGCTAGCAGTTGGGCAGGTTAAAAAAAAAGGTGAAATGTTGAACTTGATGGACGTGTCTTTTTTCAACCTAACTTACTATGTTACTATGTATATAATATGCCACATAGACAGTCACTATTTATTGAGCCTGTGGTGGGGTGGCTGTTTGTCCCTCTTTGTACTAGTAATGCCAGGGCTTATCTCAGTCTCAGACTAGACTTAAGTAGGTATTAAAAAAACCTTTTGCCTATTGTTTTTCGACAAATCTTTTAGGTGAACATGTCAAACATAGCAAGCAAAACTGCCTTCAGTTTCCAACTCCTTAAGCTAGTTAATGAGTGAACAGATAGATCTCCTCTATAATGGACTTTGGCATATTTGTAGACCAAAAACAATCATAGAAACGGGAGAAAAGATACAGAGCTAATTTTCTGTGTTTAGCTGGTTACAGGGAATAGGAGGTGAAGTGTAAAAAAGAAGAATTAGCCATTAGTGGACAATTATACTTTCAGCATAACTTCTGGTGTATATAGGTTTTTACTGGAACTTTAAACATATTCAGTTTGAGTGAGGAGTTGAATTTGATGTCAGCAGCTATTACATTATTGTTATGTTGATGGGCCTTGACTGGTGAAATATTACATTATTTTCATCATATTATGTCCTTTGGTGTTATTACTATAAAATCTGCTATGGCTGGCATTCTTCACTGCATTTACACAGTATGTGTTGGGGATGGCATTGCCCATTTTTCTCCCTGTGTAATATGATGAAGGTGGCAGCTAACATTTCCCTAATTACTTTTTAGCTAGAAGCCACCTCCTGTGTAAATCAGGAAATTTTCACTGATGGGAATTTGAAGCTGGAGTAAGTATTCCTAGCATTCTGGGATCTGTGGGGTGCATCAATAGCCCAGAGAGCAACACTGAACTCTGCACTCTCTGCTCACCTTGCCTCGTGGCAGAAACGCCCCTGGTTGGAACTGGCAAACTAAGGGTCAATTTACGAAATTCACGTGAAATGATCGAAGTTCGATGGAATTCGATCGAGTAACGATCGTACGAATTTTTGTGAAATCATGAAGTGAATTTTGGCCTATTTGATTATCGAATAGATCGAATGATCGGATATTCGATAATTCGATCATTCGATGATCGTAGGAATTAAAATTTTAAAGTTATTTGACTGCCTACTTCGCCAGATTGAACCTACCGAATTGCAAAAGAAGCCTATGGTCGAATGCTTATCGAATTACGAATTTGGTCGAGCTTTTTTCTGGGAATAATAGTAAATTTGCTCCTTAGAGGTCTATTTATCAAGCTGTGTAAAATAACGGTGACAAAATACACCACATATCACTGTGTAAAAAATGTTGTATTTACAGTATCAAGGTATGTATTGATTTTCAATGATTGCGTACCTCAAAAATGTAAATGGAATCAATTTTTTGAAAATGTAATGGGAAAATATGACGTTTGTGTTTCCCATTCATGGATTTCATGAGGTCTGAAGTGGTGTCAAATCGGGCATTTGGGTGACGTAACATAACTTTATTTTGGCCATTTATTACATGCCATTTTTCTGGCATAATCATTTTATACAGCATCATAAATAAAGACCAAAATTTGAACTCTACAAGTAAACTGTAATGGTGGAGTTTTGTTTGGAGAACAGGATGAGTGTATGATGCAGGCTAATTCAGTTGTGCATTGTTGTATTGAAAAGAACCATAGAAACCAATGATACCACAGGGCAAATACATTTCTCTGAACTGGCTGCGTAACACATGGAAGATCCTGGGTTCAAGCCCCGATGCAGCCAGAGGTTTCAAATTAAACGTTAGTGGAATGTTTCTATGAATTAATGTAAATTACTGTGTAACTTTCTGGCACATTATAAATAAATGATGACGATGGTGTTGGTTTTGGCAAGCAAATAGTATGTCATTTCTGACTTGGGCTATAATTTGCTATAAGTTATTTTCTTTACAAATGTAAGACAGCCTACATTCACCATCTGTACACAGCTTTGTCCTAGGGGCTACTGTATGTTTCATGGGCATTTTGACAGCTGCTGCCCTCCAGCTCAGGCAAGTGTTTTCACACCAAGGTTCACCCACTGCATGTGTCCAATACAGCTTTATTCATGCATTGCTATCAAGAGCAGAGGGTCACATCTGCTACTGTTTTCCATTGGATGCCTGTGTGAACACCCTGTGGTCCATAGCCCTAAATGATAATTACCCCCATGTTATACAAGGCTTCGAGTTTGTCCAGGTGAATATAATGTTTGCTTTTTTTTTTAGGTCAATTTTTATTTTCATAAACCAAATATGATAACAATACATATACATCAGGTCGTTCATATTGTCAAAGGCATTAGCATAGCATAAGAGTTACCTTGTTAGGTATATCCCCCCATGGCAATCTGGTGTAACTTATTGTTTTCTTCTGGGGTGTGGAGTTACTAGTTTCAAGGGTCCAGGGGTTGGAGAACTTCTGGGAGTATATCACACCAGGGTCCCCACACTTTATCAAATTTGTCAGCGGAACCTCTGCTCTCATATGTGAGTTTGTAGAGTGGAATTGTGGTGTTTACCATCTTCAGCCAGGCTCTGATAGAGGGGGGATGTGCTCCCAACTAGTGGGTGGCTATTTTTTTTTTTTTGTAGAATAGTAGTGTGTGGTAGCGTTGCCTCACATATGTTCTTGGAATTACTTTGTCTAGTACCCCAAAGAGACAGGTAGCGGGCAATCTTATCCTGGGGAACTCCAGGTTATTAGCTAGGAAGTCAATTATGTTTGTCCAGAAGGATTGTATTTGTAGACATGACCAGATTAGATGATAGAAGTCCGCATTTGGTTCCCCACATCTTATGCATTTGTCATCGGCAGAGCACCCCATTTGCTAGAGTCTGACAGGAGTTATATAAAGGTGGTGGTAGTTTTTATATTGTACTAGTTTATCTCTAATTGAGATTAAGTTGGTGTAGGTGTATTCTGTCGCCTCCTCCCATTCACCCTGCATCAGTTCAGGGAACTTGGTAACCCACCACTGATATGCTAATTGAAATGGTTTTGGTTCCTGATGTATCAGGTTCTTATATATGCGAGACACTAGTTTAGCCAAGAAGGGATTGCGTAGAGTAACCTCTATTGAGGGCGAGGCCAATTGGTGCGATAGTGTGGAAAATTGTGCCTGGAAAGCATGTCTCAACTGGAGGTATTTATAGAAGATCAGGTTTGGCAGGTGAAATTTTTGTTTCAATTGAGGGTATGTTGTAAAAGTATCCTTCCATGATGTCCCCCTAAGTATTTAATCTTATGCCGTGGCCAAATTATGAAGCCTGCAAAGTGCCTAAAGTGGTTAAGGTATGAGTTCCCCCAAAGTGGCAGGTGGGGGGACAATATTGGAGGGGGGTGGCCTAGCATTTTTTGGGAAGTTGTCAATGCCTTATGGGGGTTAGTGAGTGTGGTTGGTAGGAGTGCCGTGTCTGGCAGGTGCTGGTATGGAAAGATGGAGAGGCTTTCAAGAGAGGATAATATTAGTGCCTAGAGTTGCATGTTGAGAATGTTTGCTTTTAAACAGGTAACCAAGTATTGCAGCCTGCATATTGGTTGCTATTGGTGATAAGGTGTGTTATACATTGTCCAGAAATGCTATCCTAATTATGGAACGGCTGCTTCCCACAGACTCAATTTTATCCAAATAATCCATGAATTAATTCAATAATTCTTAAAAATGCAAAGTGAATCACTGGGGGTAACACTTCCTACCTGAAGTCGGACTTCATTAAAACGAAGTTCCGCATATGGTTTACCACTGGCGATTAACTTTATCGCCAATGGGAAAGCATTTGGAGGAGATTATTTGCCTACAGCAAAGGAGATTTGTCATGGGCAACTAAATTCATCATATGTCATTACCTTGAAACTAAAGGGAAACTGTGAGTGGCACTCAGACAGCTAATCTCATGCAGATGGCTCTCCAATACTGGAACTGGAAGGTATAAAAAGTAAGAGTTTTGATGCAATATTTGTTAATACTGTATGTATTTTACCTATATTTAAAATATTGCAATTTCAAGCAAACTGTGTGATATTAATGCATATTTGGTGACAGCATGACATTTCTTCAGGCACAATAGGATAGTGAATACTTATAATGTCTAAATCATATGTATCCATTTCATATATCCACCTTTATTGAATAGAATTAGAGTATTGTCTGTTTTGACAACTCGATACACATGGATAGATTAGCCCATTGTCAATGACACCAACAGTTAGATTTTTGGCCACAAAGATTGTGTAGTCTGATAATACTGATGCTGGTGTATTATTTTGCACCAGCCAGGCTGCAACACAAACTATCTGAGCACATTCTGCTAAAGTACAACTTCCAACATCCTAACAAAAACTATCACGAAATATTGGGTAATGTACTGGTGTGTATTGTAATAAATATGGATATTAGAGGATAAGGGGATATTACAAATCACTTCTGAGTTACATGCAACATATAAAACATTCTTCCTTGTGCCTTGGAGCTTCTCTGAGACTTATCCTTATATTCTACAATAGGGCATACATTATTGACTATATCGTATTCAGACGGTAAAAGTTATCACTGTTACAGAGCTCTGTACTTATTTAGATACCAGGGGCGTATCTATAGAGGAAGCAGACCCTGCAGCTGCAGGGGACCCAGTAGGTATAGGGGGCCCCATGAAGCCTTAATTATTGAGCCATTTTAACATGTATTGCTAAAACAGGTCAACCTTTGCATATTTGGGGGGCCCTAAAATAAATTTGCTATGGGGCCCAATGAAATCTAGATTTTCCACTGTTAGATAACATGCATTCCAAAAAATGACTTAGTTCCTCCTTCCTAGGTCTATGACCTTTTCATTTCATTCAGTTTTTTATGTGGCGCATATGAGGATAGTAGGTAACGTAGCTTCTCATAGTATAACCTAGCATTTTTGTATGTCCAAAGCAAATCACTGTTACAAGGTCTAATTTAAGATCTGATGGAAACTATAAGCGGAATCAATTTTGTGAGGTGTTCTGGATGAACACCCCTCACATCACAAGTGTTTCTGCATTAGCAAGAATCAGATTAAGATGGATAAAGGGAAACATTTCTTCCTGTTCCTTTTATACAGAATAGATTAAATAGTAAACCAAAGTTCTATAACAAGATAGTCATAACTAGCAGGGTGCTGCATCTCTAAGCAGATGGGATAATAGAACAATATAATGGTCAGTGCATAACTGTAAGGATAGTAGGTAACAAATTAATCCCTACAAAAATACAGTTAAAACCATTTATGTATATATATATATATATTTGTGTGTGTGTACATGCATCTTTTGCCAACAATCATTCTACTCACAAATTGAAATAAATATTTGGCACAACTGAAAATTGTATCTGGGTAAAGCCCAATTAAATGCACAGCTTACGCCTCAGCAACTATATACAAACACATTAATTATAAAATGGAGACCCTCCTGTTTAGCTAGCTGTCTTTCTTATTTTTGCTACTAACACACAACTGCACACTGCAGTAGACATGCTCAGAACAGGAAAAAATGGCCTCTGCATGTACACACAGACATCATGCATAGGAGTAGTAAGAGCCAAAAAACTAGAAGGCATGTGTGTAAACTGGGCATTTGTGAACAAAGTAGTTATAATTTATAATTGAGCCAAAATATGTAACAGACTGTTTAAAATGATTATGTTCTTAGTACATCATTATTAATTATTCTCAAGGTTGTCCACTGACTTTGTAAGGGTCAGGCACATCCTCCCCAAGAACCTTTCAATTTATGTTTTCGTGAAGTAAAGCAATTGTGGGTGCCAGCTTCGCTTTTGGATAACACACCTTACAAATGTTACTCTTATTGTCAGACTGGAATCCACTGGCCGCAGAAGAGTATCCATTCTGGTCTCATTATGTAAGATCTTATACAGGCATGGGACCTGTTATCCAGAATGCTCTGGTCCTTGGGGTTTCTGGATGAAAAAATCTTTCTGCAATTTAGAACCTTAAGTCTACCAGAAAATAATTGAAACATTAAATAAACCCAATAGGCTGGTTTTGCTTCCAATAAGGATTAATTATTCATTTGGATAAAGTACAAGGTACTGTTTTATTATTACAGAGAAAAGGGAAATTATTTTTAAAATAATTTGATTATTTGGATAAAGTGGTATCTATAGGAGACAGCCTTTCTGTAATTTTATGGATAACGGGCTTCCGGATAACAGATCCTATACTTGTATATTATTTAACATGCAAACTGGTTACATGGCTCTATTTAATAACAGGAGATTCTTAAACTGGGGCCTACTCAGAGATTCATATGTGCCCTGGCAGGCCAGTCTGACTCCCGACAATTAGTGAAATTATAGTTTTTTCCAACCTACGCCTAAAGCTTAAGCAATGAAACTTAGACTCAAATTCTGTCTAATTTCATTTTTGCCTAAAGCAGTTGTTGAATTCTCATGGAGTCATATTTCTTCTATTCCATCTCAATAACTATCTAGTATAGATATGTTGAATGCCATTGCTAACAGTCACTAATTGCGCTCTGAAAAAAATACTTGAAACATCTCTGAAAACACTATGATATGATGTGGATGGTGCATAAAATATGTTTGGCAGTCTGGGAATTACATAGCTATTTAAAAAAAAATATATATATATATGAATAATTAGCAAAACTGAAACCTAAAAAAAGAATATGACTAAAAACACTGTAATATATATACAGCGTACTGAATGTTTTTGTCAGTTTATTATTGCCTTTGAGATAAATGATGGCATATGTCACATACTGTATTCTCCTCCACTATCTATCAGCTAGCAGAGACAATATACATACAGTATAGCAATATATACAGTGACAGGGAACTGGTTCCACATAAATAGCACATATGGAATGAGGACAATTTGTGTATATGCAAAATAACTGAAATCCTGGGAAGCATTCAGTTTCTCTCTCTCTCTCTCTCTCTCTCTCAGTAACCCCCTCCCCCAATTATGATTCTTTTTTTTATACCCCCAAAAAAAGCATAGGAAAGCATAGCCTGTGAGGAATTCATTATACATATATTAAAATTAATATCATTACTGCTTACAGTGTCAGGGAGTGCTAAATAAATCCATTTCCTCCCACAGTTATTGTGTCCAAGGAGGGGAATGTGTGGAAAAATTCACAGTCTGTATGCAATAAAAATGATGTAATTAAAACAATAAGCTGAGCATATTATTAAACAAAAGTTATATATGTTATTTTTACTGGACATAACTGTACAGTGTTAGCATATTCAGGCTCGGATTTGTGGCAAGGCCCAGGCCTAGGGTGGCAGAATATTGGGGGCGCATGCCGCCCAGCCTCTTCCCGGGGAGCACAGGTGGGGGGGTGCACCTGAGGGGGGTATGCAGGCAGGTGCTAGGTCCATATGTGGCCTTGGGGCGCGCACCCACTAAATCTGGGACTAACCATATCATAAAACACAGGAGCTATTTTTTTACTGTACAATAGCTGTGCAGGTATGGGACAAGAATGCTCAAGACCTAGGGGCAAATTTACTATTATTCTCCAAAATAAATTCTACCAAATTCGCAATTCGATAAGTATTCGACTATCGAATGCTTATCGAATTCTTTTAGGCTATCATTGTGCTCGATATCCAATTTCTCGATTAATTCATATGGTCAGATACTGATCGTTCGATTTCAACAAAAAATCGTGAAATTTCATTCGAGCGTCCGGAAAATTCATACGATTCAAACGATCGAACGCTCCGATCGTATGAATGGTATTCGTGCAGGAAGCCTATGGGGTGCTTCCCATAGGATTCTATTGCAATTCGGTAGGTTCAATCTGGCGAAATAGGCAGTCGAATAACTTTAAAATTTTAATTCCTTCTATTATCAAATATACAATCCTTCGATCTATTCGATGATCGAATAGGCCAAAATTCACTTTACGATTTCACGAAAAATTTGTATGATCGTTTCACGTGGATTGAATTTCGTAAATCGGCCCCCTAGTGTTTTTCAGAAAAGGGGTCTTTCTGTAATTTGGATCTTCATTCTTTGCTAAAAGATCATTTAAACATCAATTAAACCCAATATAGTTGTTAATTATATCTTAGTTAGGATAAAATATAAGCTACTGTCTTATTATTACAAAGCAAAAGTGAGGTATCCTTTCCATAATTCAGAGCTTTCTCGATCATGGATTTTCATATAATGGATCCCATACCTGTACTATAATAGCATATCTACATGTGCAGATTGGTAAGAAGATCAGCAGCTCTAACTGTGCTTCTGTGTTTTTTTTTATGTTTTGTAAAATTAAAAATAAAGGAGCAGAAAGGTGTTTATTGCAGTGTGAAAGGCTTAGCTAGTCACTGAGATGATCAAAAAAATTATAGTCATCAGAATACGATCATTGATATTCTAAGAAGGCTCAAAAGGATTGTTGGGTCTGTTTGGCTGTGCACTCATGCACTCATTTGTTTGATGCTATAGGTCAGTATTGTCCAACTTCTGAGGCCTGGAATTTTTCTGGCCTACATGGTGGAGGGCCAATATTGGAAACCAGCAGGTAGTGTATGGCACACAGGCAGGCAGTGACAATGTGTGTCCCCCTCTAGCAGTTTATATGAGGTGTGAACAATGTAGACACTTGGGGGCAAATTTACTAGGCGCCGAAAATGCGCTAACATTTGCTCGGTGAATTTTCGCCAGCCTGCCACAAATTCAGTAAATTGCAAATTTGCACTCAGGGCAGAGAACATTAGCGAAGTTGCGCTACCGTTGCTTCGACAGGCAAAGTGCATTTACGCTAGCGATGCCTAATTTGCATACAGCGCAAATTTAAATGTATAATAGAAGTATCTGTTACAGCCACTACATTACACAAGCCCAGGAAACCTTTTATAAATAAAGTTGTCCTATTGCCCTACATGTGCCCCCTGTATAGTTGAGTTGCCATATATTAGGAAATGTAGGGGGGAAGGAGGGTAACCCCCTAAAAAATTACGCTATTTTTCAGACTATCACCCTAAAAAAAAAGTAAGTGAGGCTTGATAAAGGGCCCGGGTGACCCAAAACATTGCCCTGTTTTGTATGTGATGGCACAATAAAATTCTAAAGTTGCTCTAGTCTACTTTACTAGCAAATTTTCGCCAGGGACACTGTTAGTAAATTGGCGAAATTGCAAAATAAGCGTCACGCTGGCGAATAAGCGCTAGCATTAGACACTGCTGCTTTAGGGCTAGTCCAGACGGGGAGATTCGGGGGCGATCCGTCGCGGCGAGAAGTCGCCAGGTGACGGATCGCCCCCGAATCTCCCCGTCTGGACTAAGCCTTATTGAATTTGCCCCTAAATCTCTGGGTATTAGGTGCGAACAGTACAAGGTTTTAGGGTGTGAACAATGCAGGGGATTACAGGCGTGAACCTTACTGTCTGAATTTGAGGTGTAAACAATGCAAGGGCCCAGTTTATCTCAGTACTGATACATTTTAAAGTTTACACAAGGTAAGCAGTCCCATCAGGCAGACTTTTTTCTTTTGAGGGGCCGAGCAAGGGAGGAGGCGCCAGTTTGACAGCACTGCTATAGGTTTATGTTGTATATCAAGGAGACTGAGCAGCTTATGAATGTTGATTGCACCATGAAAATTTTCTCTGGCTCTTTCCTCACAGTATTAATATACTGGCTTCTCATGAATAAAATGGTGCTTTTACCCCTTCCAAAATTTAGGCCATGACATTTAAAGGGAGGAAAGATTAATCTTAATTAAACTGAACATGCACATATCACCTGGGAGACAGCAACTGGGCAAGCACTGCAGCACTACTGAGCTTATATGACCAGAAAAGACTGGAATTAACATTTTATTCATTTCAGTGAAAACCTGATATAAAACCCCTACTAAGGAATAACAGTTAGAACTATAAAAGAAATAAGGCCTTACTTGGACTTGCCAAAACCTGTGATGACAAAGCTTGTTGGTGAAAAGCCCAGAAGTTAAATGGGAAGGGTTGGTTGTAAAGTCATTTAAATAATTTAATTTGTGTCAAATATTCATAAAAGAAATCACAAACTATAAAACTGTCATGCTAAATCCTCTGGCATTTAGAATACATTTTTAGGCTATCCTTGGGTTAGAATTGCAAAGGCCAATTTTTAACAGACAAGCTGCTGATTTGCTTTCGACTATTAAGTAACATGCTAATGGGTAAAAGTCATCTCCCATCATTTAACAAGAATTCCTTCATTAGAACAAACAGTTACTGCTAGCACTAAGTTTCAAATATTATATGTGCTAGCAAAAGCACAACATTGTCCAATGCCATACCAATAACATCAATACTTAAGCCAGATAAGTACTGTTTGTAGCGGAAGTATCACACCATAGTGAGTCAAAAAAATCTCTAATGTTTGAGGGCTTTTACACACAAGCGTCTGAAGCTGCACTCCCCTGTGTTCCAGTTTTATGCATTCAGCCGCATGGGAGTGCAGGAGTAGGCGCATTAAATTGCGTGAATACAGCCCCATTGAAAAAAATTCAATGCGTCTACTCCTGCACTCTCCTGCGGCTGATCGCATAAAACCGGAACTCAGCGGAGTGCAGCTTCAGACGCTCGTGTGTAAGAGCCCTAAAGGGGGCAACATCAGATGCAGTACTATCTGAAAAGGTTACTTACACATGGAAATCACAAACAAAACCATTTTTATTATTTTATGTACACTATTGAGTTTCAGTAATATCCAGATCCACGCATTAGCATTCACTTCAGAAACTCAAGCTTACAGTTTCCTATCAATTGCGTTGCCCTGCTTGGGGATTGGGGAAGAATTTACTTTAACTACAAAACACAAGATGCACATCCTGACTTCTCACGACGCATGCAAATTTAAACTGTGTCCTTCATGGTTAATAAGCAGTTCTTTTAGGTGCATGGTGCTGACTATGGTGGTTTCTAATAATGAGCCTTTATGTATTTGGATCTGGATGTGTCCAGTTGGGTTGAGATGTCAACCATAGTCCAGCAAAGTAAAAAATATGACTTAAAACGTGAGAAATGACATCTGTGGGGACCTGGACATCAGCCCTGTGCAATGATACACATGCAAAGAATAAAGGTTACAAATACAAAAGTCTTCACTGAGATAAGGCCATTTTTGTGTGCTACATTTGTCTGATCCTTGCCCCCTGTTCTTACCCAGAATATAGAAAATACATATTGTGAGAGGTGTCTATGTAAGGACATTGATTATGTGTGTATTCCACCAGTATTAGGCTGGTGAAATGTAAACTCCAGGGAAAAGTCTGTGTGGCTGCAGCAAGTAATGCTGTTTAGCTCTATTCCAGCTTAGGAGAAGATGGATAGTGGATCCCTGGAGAGAATGGAAGAGAGGAGGGTGGGCTTCCATTCCTTGCTCCAGTAAGGGTTTTCAGCTGCCAAGCTTGAGGCAGTTAAGTGAGCAGTAGTTAAAAGGAGCCATGGGACTACAATTCAGAGCTTCTTCCCCTGGATACCTCCTGGAGCTGAAGGAGGGTGAGGTGCCATGTGAGGACCTACTTGAGTGAAGGAAGGTGCCTATGTACAGCCTATGTACTCTCTGTGTTGGAGAGAGCTCCAAATGGACTGAGGAGAGGACCAGAGCAGGTCCAGACTGAGAATTAAAATTGGCCCTGGCATTTCCGGTACACAGAGGCCCAATCAGCCCACGTAGAGGCCCAAACAGCCCCCACCAGCCCACTAAATACTGACTTTCTATGGGACCTTATAGCAGCCCCTCTGGCATTTGCCAGAACCCACAGATTGCCAGTCCAGGCCTGGACCAGAGAAACCACTCCCAGGAGACAAATGTCTCAAGTGTGCCCAGAGAGGATTCTAGGATTTGTGGTCCAGTGGAAGTCAGTGAGGACTAAACACTGTGAGTAACCTGTACGCCAGTGAAGGTGTGGACCTGAGACTATTTCTGTTAACTCTTCTCTGAATCCCCATTTGAAGCCAGTGGGCTGAAGATGTACTTTGTTTGTGCTAAATAAAAGTCTGCAAAGCTGCATTTAAACTTAAAGGTGCTCTATGCCGAAAACTCTGTCATGGCTATGATCTTCGCTACCTGAAGCTCACAATATGAAAAATGTTATCATCAGTCAAATTATATATATTTTAATAAATATAATAATAATTAAAAAAAAAAAAACATACTAAGGCAAGTGCTACCTGTTAATCGATTGTTATAGGTTGTCAGACTTGTAGCAACCTTGGTTTTAAAATTCTATTACCCAGGATAACACTGCATACACATAGGGTTGCCACCTTTTCTTGAAAGAATTACAGGCCTTCCCATATATTTATCTTTTTTTCCCATTAACAACATTGGGATCAACCGTCAAAAATACCGACCAGGCCGGTAAAATACCGGCCAGGTGGCAACCCTACATACACATGACTAAAGAATTAAATGATTCTTTTCACTAACCTTGGATGACTGTAAGATCTAATTGATTGAAATCACATTCAGTATAAGCACCTCAATGACATTTATCTGGTAGAGTCTAATAAGTACTTGTAGTTCTGTGCATATGTGGTGTTTATACAAATGGCCTGCAGGTGGCACTGTGTATACATAGTACTTTCTGTACAACTTGAAAGTGAAAGTAAGACTTACTGCTGTTATGTAAAGGCTGCATGACCTGCTGATAAAACACTGTTCTACCCTCCTCATCCTCGGCTACCAAAAACAACAGCATAGGAATAAGTACAGAGGAACAAGGAACACACAGACGGGCCCTAGTACACACCAGAAATAGCTCAGATCCAGAATCCTGGCTGGTCCCACCACAAGCTTGGTGATTTTGCAGATAGTGGGGTAATGCATAGCTAGATAATGTCTTTCTGCTGAAATGACAAATCATTTTTACTGACTGTTTCTGTAGGGAGGTGCTTCCAATATACAATAGACTATATTAAAGGTTGCTGCAATGCTGGTGCAATGCCATCTTTTTTCATAATAGCTATTAACCCTTTGTGGGGCATAGAGAAAATTCTTTACTGGCTTTGCCCTCAGGAGGGCCCTGATGACTTTCACCAAAGCATGCGCCATAACCAGTAGTGGAAAAAGATGGTAAAGTTAGTATAAGGGGCTTCAACAAGCATGGGTGTGGATTAGCAAACTGGCATTCAATTTAACACATTTAAATTATATAACCAAGAAAAAAAAATAATGCACATTTTATTTTTTTTAGGTAAAAGCTGGATTTAAACCCTGTAATAAGAGAAATATGGCCTTCGACATTTCAAAACAGGCAATAACAAATGCTTGTTGGTCAAACGCCCAGAAGTAAAAGGGAAGGGCTGGTTCTATGGTCATTTAAATAATTTCATTTGTGTTAAGTACTCATAAAATAAAACAAAAAGCTATAAATATTTCCCACTTGCAAAAGAAAAACAGCTTAGAAAACCCACTGGCATTTAGAACACATTCTTTAGGATTTCCCTGGTTTAGTGCTGAGAAGGCCATTGTTTATTGGACAGGCTGTTGATTTGCATCCAGGTCATGAGTAACATGGATAAAAGTCCTTTTCCATCAGCTAACAAGCATTGCTTTCCCTAGAACCAATTGTGATTGCCAGCACTGAATTTCAAAGATTGTACGTGCCAGCAAAATACATCCAGAAACTTTTGTATTCTCACCTTTTGCACAACTTCACTGAGAAAGTATACTACTCTGTGGAGTGAAAGTATACTACTCTGTGGAGTGAAAGTACACTACT
>CM044431.1:71156343-71234831 GCA_024363595.1 Xenopus borealis | reverse complement strand
GTGAAAGTACACTACTCTGTGGAGTGAAAGTATACTACTCTGTGGAGTGAAAGTACACTATTCTGTGGAGTGAAAGTACACTACTCTGTGGAGTGAAAGTACACTACTCTGAGGAGTGCAGGATCCTAGTATGTACATACTGATCCTGAATGTTTAATACAAGGCTGAAATTTACCTCAGAGGTTAAGCAGAGAGTTAACAGCTGAAGGCTCCTGGCAGGTGTTCCAATACAGTCTACTATCTTTCACAACTTTATTTATTCTAAACACTTCTGCTGGAGTCATCCATCTATCTCATAGTTCTATATCAGTCACTCACCTACGGATACCCCTTTGATGCCATGATTTGTATTAAACCACATTTGAGACACATAGTTACACTAGCCAAGGGAAATCCCATTCATATTTTTATATTTAATAAAGTAGGGCTGTCCAACGCTTTCTTTGTAAGGACACACATGGAGTATATTCTGTTTTCCTCCGCCTGCATTATGTGCACAAGTGGAAGAGATCAGATCTGCACTCGTGCTCATTACTGTAGCTAAATTATCAGGCCCGGCTTTGGCCTGTGTGGATATTACTGTGCAAGATGCAGGTTGAAGAAAGCAGATAATCCGCTGAGTGTACCCTTGCCCTAATAGCTTTGTGTGCCACGGGGATGTCTTTAGAGGATACAGATATAGGTCACTGTGGGGTTAGACTGGCCCACCAGGATACAGTGAAAAATCTCAGAGGATAGCAGATGTTTATATTGGAGGTGGACATCAGTAGTGGCTTGGGCCCTAGAGGTCAGATCCTCCATTAGGCCCAGTCTGACACTAGGTGGCTGTTGTCAGAGCGCTGAGAATTTTAACTCATCAACTAGCACAAGTGCAGCTTTAGCTATAAGACCAGGAGAGAACTTGGGCCCTAGGGCCCAATGATCGGATCACAACGGAGGAGGTACGGGCGGTCGGATCACAGGACTGCATCAGCAAACAGATGTGGCTGCGATCCAACAGGATATCGATCAGGTAAGCTTGTTGGAGGGCCCCATGCATGGTCCAATAAGCTGCTGACTCTGTCTGTGTATATGGCCACCTTTAGGGTTGGGGCAGACTTCCGTCTGCCTTCCGTCTGCTTGAATGAAGAATCGACCTGCACTAATGAACTCGCAGCGCAGGAAGAAGGCAGTTCAGGGAGATTGCTGGCCCACAGAAGAGTTGATTAGTCGCCAGGCGACTAAATCTCCCCGAATCTGCCCGTCTGCTCCAACCAGGGATGGCAAATAGTGTTTGAGATGCCAAACATAAATGCATTAGCTAGTTTTATCCATGATATTCTGCCTGTATGTACTCATGACCTGCATAGGGGAGCACAGGACCAAGTGCAGCTTAGTCTTTCAGCTTTAGACTTGAGGGTCCGAGGTTCACAGAGGCTTCTGACACAGGTGCCCCCACCCCCAGATGCAAGCCTCCTCAAGGCACCCTGCACCCACCCACGACTAAGGTTGCCACCTTTTCTGGAAAAAAAAATACTGGCTTTCCTATATATTTATCTTTTTTTCCCTATTAATAACATTGGGATCAACAATACTTTTTACCAGCCAGACCGATAGAATACCAACCAGGTGGCAACCTTACCCATAACCCCCCTCAAAGCCCCCAGTGAACACCTGTTGTCTCAATTGGGGCCAGCAGGGTGGGGATCAGGAGGCAGCATGGGACTGGGCATGCAGTGGGTCAGTGAGGCCCACTGAGTTTTTAGCCTGATCCTGCCTGTACTGACACAGTTGCATCCAACCTAAAGAAGGGTTTGTAATCTGTTGATTTCCAAAAGACTTTCTCTGTGCTTCCAGAAATCTTACAAACCTAGCATGTAATGCCACATTAGGATTTTCCTGAAGTCCTGATTGAGCCACCAGTTGATATAATTGGGCAGATGGGCAGCCACAAAATAAAAATATAAATTATGATGTCCCAGACCTTCCCTGGCATAGGAAGCAGACCATGTAGTAAATAAAATATCAGTGATCAGTTCCACAGAAAGGGTCTTATCAGTGTCTGTATGAAGTTGCACACTTATTTTGCATTTATTGTTGGCAAGTAATAAAACACATATAAGCATTTCAGTAGGAACACCATTTTTATAATGTTTACCCTGCAATGTAAGTAGGAGGGAAATCCAGGCAGTAATTTTTGATGTACTTTTAATATAAAACTGTGCCAGTGCATGTCTGCATTTGTGTTTCCCTGGCTCTCTGCCTCTGATGATATGTAGGAAACGCTTGCTTGTGGTGGCATGTCAGAAATCTATCAATTGTGAAGTATATATTGGAGAATATAATGTTACTTAATTACAAAGCTTTTTTGAAGGAGATTGGCTTAATGCAAACAAGATTTCCCAGCAAAGCCTCCCCATAGTCTGTTGGCTGCTCCTCGATGCACAAAGCTTTTATCTGTGCAACCTCTTTATACAGCAAACGTCTTACTGGCTCAACATGAAAGATGGAAAATGCACGTACCGTGACGCAGCACAAGTCTGATAACAACAAACTGCTGCAAAAAAGATACCACTCCTTAAATGATGCAGCATCTATTACGTACACATATTCCCATATGGCGTTTATCAGCTACTGCCTGGAATCCGCTGACAAATCATTCGTCATTCGTTTTTAATGGAAATCACTTGCCAACAATGACACATGAATTTTGGTGTGAAAACACTCAAATGCTTATTTCTAATAATGCAAACAACAGACAGGTGCTTCTCCAACGGCTGGAAAAAAACATCAGCAACGAAAAATTCCCATGTGTCATCAACATAAACGGGGTTGCTCTCCTTTTAATGAACTTTTAGTGTGATGTAGAGAGGGATATTCTGAGATTTGCATTTGGTTTTAGCTTTTTTGAGTTATGTAGCTTTTTGTTCAGCAGCTCTGCGGGTTTGCAACATCAGCAATCATGTTGCTAGTGTCCAAAATGACCCTAGCAACCATGCATTGATTTTACTAAGGGCAGAACTACACGTCCGACTTAGTTGCATTTTCGGCGGATCCGGTGCTTTGCACAAAAACGGATGCGAGAAGTCCCATCAGGAACAAGGTAAAGTAATAGGAAGTCGGATGGTGTCGCAGGGTTGATCCGACGCAAAACGACTGTCGGACGAAGACGCTGCTTGCAGCATTTTCATCCCTTGGATCAACCCTGCGATACCATCCTTCCTATTACTTTACATTTTTCCTGTTGCATCAGACCTCTCGCATCCGTTTTTGCGCACAGCATCGGATCCACAAAAAAACAGGCAAGGTGGCAACCCTAAGGGCCCTAAAACAAATGTTTCAACCAATCAGTCTCTGATGTAATTGCATCAGAGACTGATTGGTTGAAACAGGTCTAGAGCCACCTCATTCTTTTTAATGAGGTTGTACCTACGAGACGCGTGTAAGCACCGAACGCAGGTTCAGACGCAACATGCTGCGTCTGAACCTGCGTTCGGCGCTTGCACACGGTTTGGGGGTACAACCTCATTGAAAAGAATGAGAACGCAGGTTCAGACGCAACATGCTGCGTCTGAACCTACGTTCGACGCTTACACGTCTTGTGCGTACAACCTCATTGAAAAGAATGAGGTGCGTCTAGACCTGCGCTACCCTGCGGCTGAACGCAGCCAAATGGAACGCAGGGGAGTGCAGGTCACATACGCCCATGTGTAATGTGTTGCTGAATTGTATATAGACTGGTAGTGGTTGAAATGCAGAATGTGCAAGATTTAGAGCAGCAGTGTTCCTCCGATACATATTTACATCCCACACCCATGCAATAGTAGTGATCTTTTCATAAGGCAAATAAATGGCATTTAAAAAATAACCTGAGGTTAATTAAGGATATTGATTTAAGGACTCGTCAGCAGAAATGTTTTTGCCTTATATCCCAAGAAGGTAATTTTCTCATATTTGTAATAGGCTTTAAAAGCAGTGAAATGAATAATTGAACCATTCCTATTTAGATCTACGAGCACAGAATTCTAGAGGCAGCACAGAATTTCCTGTATAATATTATCATGCACCCTTCTCCTGTAGAACCTTGAGCACTAATGCCAAAGTGCTTCGGCTCTTTCAGTAAACAAGGCATCTGTTAAGCGTAACCATTAGATAGGTAAAGCCTGTTGTTCATAAATGCATTGCCATGAAATAGCTGTAATACAAAAATGAATTACAGATATGATGTGGACCACTGCAGTCTAAAGGCTCTGTTAGAAAGAAAGGTAGCAGATCAGCCATAAAACATAATACAGCTTCTGCTTTATGATTATAAAAATAGTTAAACATAGGAGCCCCTTACTCAGAAGGATCTAATGGCATACGTCTGCTACAGTGTATGGTCCTGATAGTATATCAATGTATAAACAACCTCACCAAATGAGGGAATCTTGTTTTAGGTCAAGCTTTTGACGTATGACCTGTACTGTTCACATGCAATGAGAGAGATAAAAAAACTCCCTTCTTGATGATATACGTATATATAGCCCCTTCCAGCAGTGTCAGGATGCCTACAGCAAGAGATACAGCGAGATTAAAGGAATTGTTCAGTATAAAAACTGGGTAAATAAATAGGCAGTGCAAAATAAAAAATGTTTCTAATATAGTTAGTTAGCCAAAATGTAATGTATAAAGACTGGAGTGACTGGATGTCTAATATAATAGCCAGAATCCAACTTCCTGCTTTTCAGCTCTCTTGTTTTCCACTGACTGGTTACCCTGGTGACCAACCAGTGACTTGAAGGGGGCCACATTGGTAATAACTGTTGCTTTTGAATCTGAGCTGAATGCTGAGGATCAATTGCAAACTGGCTGAACAGTTATGTCCCATGTGGCCCCCCTTCAAGTCACTGACTAACTCAGTGTTAGAGAGCTGAAAAGCAGGATGTTGTGTTCTGGCTATTATATTAGACATCCAGTCACTCCAGCCTTTATACATTACATTTTTGGCTAACTAACTATATTAGAAATATTTTTTATTTTGCACAGTCTGTCTATTTATCCCGTTTTTATTTTTACACTGAACTGTTCCTCTAAACACATTTAAATGTAGTTTTTTTGTTTCTGTTTTATATTTTTAAACGTAATAATATTAAATAATTGCGCTCGTTTATCTAAACTGGGCAAATTTGCCCAGGGGTTGTAACCCATAACAACCAATCAGTGCTTGGCTTTTTTTTCAGGTAGGTGCAGGTAGAACAATGAATGCAACAATTTGATTGGTTGCCATGGGGAACTGCCCATGGGCAATTTTGCCCAGTTCTGATAAATGACCACCATAAATGTCTATTTTAAAGAGATGGTTATCTCTGCAAATATTACTGTAATTTTAATGCATGGTATGGGATCCATTATCCGGAAACCCATTTTCCAGAAACCCTGAATTCTGGAAAGGCTTTCTCCCATAGAATCAATTGTATCCAAATAACTCCGATGTTTAAAAGTAATTTCCCTTTTCTCTGTATTAATAAAACAGTATCTTGTGTTTGAGCCAAACTAATATATAATTAATCCTTTCGGGAGACAAAATCATTCTATTGGATTTATTTAATGTGTAAATATTTTTTTAGTAGACTTAAGGTACGGTGATAGAATTATGGAAAGTTCTCCTATCTGGAAAACCCAAGTCCTGAGCATTCTGATTAACATCCTAAAACTTTGTATAAATGTAATGGAGAATAGTAACATGGTGCTAAAATGTAACTAAGCGGTTGACTATAACATCACATCATAAAAGATGTAATTGCCTTTTTTTTTTATTAAACACATTAGCATGTACAACTATGTATAATGTTCCCCCCCTGTCACTTTGTACTTTGCTGCAGCACTTTGCAGAATGTGACTGATTTAGTGGTTACTTGCTTGGCTGTAGGACAGCATCCAGGATTGTTACAATCTCTAAACTGCATTCCAAATAAATGTTTATCAACTCAATCTTCTGCTGTTTCGAATGTGCCATAGCCAAAAACAAATTGGCAGCCTTTGTAAGGATTTCTCTTTTAACCCTTTCAACACTGAAGGTAAATTGCACATTCCAACAATCCCAGCAGACTGATTAGAATTAACAAATAAAGTGTAGGCGAGGAAACCCACTAAAAGAGGAATCACAGTTCTTTTGCATCATCCTGTAGCAGTAGTAGTAGAAGCAATAGCACAGCTCCTGGCTTACACTTTGTTTTCTAGTGATACCCAAGTTATGGACAATCCAGCTCTTATGACAGCAGATATAATAGTTTGATAGTTTCCCTTTAAAACAGTGACATGCAACCTGTAGGCCTCTGGCTGAACAAAAACTCTCATTCAAATGTCTCTTTGTACTGACAAGAGCAGATCAACATATTGGAAAACTAGAAAACGTTCATATTCATTTACCATTTTACCATAAAAGCCAATAAGTGTGAGTTTCCTCTGGGTAATCTAGTTTGCTCCTACACTCCAAAAACATATAGGCAGGTTCAGGCCTGGACTGAGAGTCAAAATAGGCCCTGGCATTTCAGGTACACAGAGGCCGCATCAGCCCACACAGAGGCCCAAACTGTCCACCAAATAGTGGCTTTCTATGGCATATTATAGCAACCCCTCTGGCATTTGCCAGAACCCACAGATTGCCAGTCCGGGCCTGGGCAGGTTATTCGATTCCTGATAAAACTGGTCCTACTGCATGTGGATGTACCTTAGATTGTAAGCTCCACTGGGATAACTTCAGACTGGGCCGTTAGGGTGCTGGTAGAAAACCTGGTGGGCCCAGGCCAGGACAAACAGCCTGCTTGGGTTGACAGAGGGACATTTGTGGTGTCTGTAGTGGGGTGGCAAGTGGCTGGAGTGAAGGCACCCGCAGGTGGGCCCAGCACACCGCAGTCCAACACCACAGTGGGACTAGGACTGATGTCAATTATTATATATATATATATTTTTTTTTTTTTTAATTTTTGTAAGACTCTGCATATATGTGTTTGCTCTATATAAATAAAAGGAAATAAATACATGTTATTAAGAAGTCACATGGACATATAATATATGATGGAAGTTATTTCTGCTGGACTGTAAAAAAAAACTGCCTTTTAAATATTATCCCTGAAACAAAACTTATTAGCTGAAATAACCCAAATATTCACTTGCACAGAAGGACTGGGGTGTTTGTGTGGTCTTTACCCCACTGTATTTTTTATTAATGGTCAGGCTCTAAGGCTAAGGCCAGGCGGGGAGATTCGGGGGCGATCCGTCGCCTGGCGACTTCTCGCCGTGACGGATCGCTCCCGAATCTCCCCGAATAGCTAGGCACCGCTGCGCACCGGCGAGGCTTAAAAACGCCTACGCTTATTCACACAGAGCGGCGCGATTTTTAAAATCGCTCAAAATTGCCTTGCCAGGCGATCGGTCGCGGCGAGAAGTCGCCAGGCGACGGATCGCCCCCGAATCTCCCCGTCTGGCCTTAGCCTTAAGAAGAACTAAAGCAGGAGTGCCCAAACGGTAGATTGGGATCTACCAGTAAACCTTTAGCTGGTGATCATTAGATCTCAAGATAACTTGTCTTAATCACCCTCCTGCTTTTCATTCAGATAGTTATTATGTCAAGGTAACATAAGAAATAGCTGTTTGTTAAATATAGCAATATAATTTTCCCACAGGGTTGGACTGGGGGGCCCACTGAGGCTACTGTCTCACCCTCCAGCCCCCCCCCCGCTGCACCGACAAAGGGAGGTCGAGGCATTAAGAAGCGGATCTGTGCAAGCGGGGCCCACAAGAGCACGGGGCCCACCAGGTTTTTTCCAAGTATACACTGTTACTTTTGCACTTTATCCTTGAGAAAGGCCCCAATGTGGGCCGAAAGTTGGATATGCATTAAAGAATAAATCACACGAATATTCACAAGAATTTGGAGTGCGAGTCCTTCCTTTAATATATATAAATATATATATATATATATATAGATATAAAAACTGCCATGGTAGACTGCACGCTCTGAGCTTGGTTAGTACCTGGGTGCCCATGCAGGTAGAGTACAAACAAAAGCCAAAGGTGATGGCACTCACAGGATTTAAACAAAAAAGTCAAAAAATGTAAAAAAATAAGTTTATATATATATATATATATATATATACCAGAACCACAATGGTTCTTCCGCAGGTGTTTTGGTAAGAAGTCGTTCTGCAATAACTGTAGATGTGTCGATAAAGGTAAGGAATAAAGGCTGGTATTAAAAAAAACTATGAAAACAAAAGCAGACTATCCTTTCACATTTAACCTGCTTTCTAAAAACTGTAACCACACAGTACAGTCAGGACTAAGAAGGGTATGGATTCACCATAAACTCATATATTGCATTTTGCCTAATGAAAAATTCAAATTCTTAGCAACTTGCAATCATACAGTACATCAGTTACTGATTTTCAATGGTTTTAGAATTATTTGTAAATATAACTGTTATTAAATCGGAATCTTTCTGTCGCTTGCTATCCTCTTCCCTGGTGGTTCTGACTTTTGAATCAGAATACCAGAAGCCAGCTGATTAACAGACCTGTGAAGAAGCACGTAAAAGACAGAACCAGAAGCCAGAACCAAAAACAATACTTCTTTCAATACCAATGGCATATACAAAAAAAATGAAAATGATTGAACATCTGTAATGAATATATATATATATATATATATATATTCTTACTTACTTAAAAGCGCTATGCAATATGTGGGCGCTATAGAAATACATAATAATAAAATATTAATTACTGATATATATATATGGGGAAAGTTGTTTAGAATTATATTTTCTTTCATTGCCAGTTTTTAATTGTGTGGTTTACATGCAATTCAAGATCAGGAATACAGTGCTGCAGTTAGGGTTGCCACCTTTTCCTGAAAAAAATACCGGCCTTCCTATATATTTTTCTTTTTTTCCTATTAATAACATTGGGATCAAACATCAAAAATACCGGCCAGGCCGGTAAAATACCGGCCAGGTGGCAACCCTAGCTGCAGTTAGAATAAGGGGGTGACAAGGCAAAACAGGCAGGCCTTTCAAATCAGCATGTCCATTCTTGCGTTAGTAGTTATATGCAGTGGGTCTGATTTGATCAAATAGGTGCTAAACTGCACCAATCAGATGTTAGCTTTCATTCGCTCTCCTGTAGTAGTCTAATCAAAATGAATTGTCGATTGATTGCTATAAAACACAATGGGGAACTGTAGCCCATATATTTGTAAATAAGCCCCAGTAAATTCAACAGATGTCAAACTGCTGACTTCAATATCAGTTAAAACCAATGCAGTAATATGAAATATTTCTGTTTTCTGACTACTGCCTGTATACAAGACTTGTAGTTTATCAGGGTCTAAAAAGCTCAGTGGGATGTTCCTTAAATGGCCTGTCTGACAGGTGAATCTCTACGTGTATACTGATATTGTTTGCAACTGATGTGCAGTAAGTAAATGTGGCTATGGGTTTCAGGTGGGACCTGCAATCTTCAGATCTCCAGCTGTTGCGGAACTGCAGCTCTAAAGGGGAATTAGCAAATCACTGGAAAACCTTATGTTGCAAATCCCTGGACCTGTTGTTGAACAATGGGTGTAGCTAGGAGAGTCCCTGGATGAAAGGAAAGTAGGCTTGGTGATCAATTCCACTCCCATGACAAAGAGGATTCTCTTGTGACAGCGACAGGTCCCTGCAGCGCTAGAACTGATTGCAGAGATTGCTTATTTGCGCAGAGAATGTCACAGCAGAGTACACAGAGTATGTTTCCCATTCATAACCCTTGTACAAAATAGAGGCACTGAAAACAATCAAGCACAATTTAAGGCAACACTGTACCACAATGGGCATGCCCACGAGGGCACCCTGATCTTGGCCACCCAGTTCATCACCCACCTGGCGAATCCTTGGTTGGCTGGAAGGAGACACCCCACTCCCTGGTGTGGAGGCAGGGGTGGGAGAGGCCATTTTTCTTCAACCGTTGCCCAGCCTCCTCTCTTACACAGTGTTGTTTCCTCCCCAAAAAGACGTTGGCATGTGAGAGGGTCCTACTCCGGTGCCAGTGCCTGAGATCATGCACACAGTCCCATGTTCTCCCTGCTGGATCAGGAGTCAGTAATAGGAGAATAACAAGCAGCCTGGAGAATCCAAATAACTGACTGCAGTGAAAGCAATGACCTTCCAGAGCCAGATTCTATATAGGTGCCAGCCCAGAGAGCTGCACTTGGTGCTGCTGCCTGCCAGTCTGCAGCGACTGCCTGTGTGAGGCAAGGGGGGAGAGCTGTGCCGCTGCTGCCTGGGCTGGGATTATTATAGAAACACACACAGCCGGGTGAGCTGGAGGCTGGGCTAGTGATGAGATCATGGAGAGCAGCCAGATAGCAGTCTGTATCATCATGCCTCCAACATGTTCTTAGGATTGGAAACTGAAGCACTCTACTACATTAAACATGTTAAACCCCCACCCACCTCCAACATGAAATATTGATTTACACATATTTTACAAACCACCGTTTAAACCACAAAATGATGTAAAACCACATTTTGCATCAAAATGATTTTCTTTTTCTCTTTATAGACAGGAATGAAAAACATTTATGATAATATATAATATTATTATTATATTTATTATAATATAACTGATTTGGAAAGCCCCATGTCTCCTTTGAGCAGCAAACCAAATATGTACAGCTATGGAAACTGTTTCGATTTATATATAATACAGCTAAAAGACCTTCCCGTAATTATAAAGAAAAAAAATTATTTCTGGATTAGGATTACGCTCGCAAATTTTTCAAAGCACCGTTGTAAAAATCAACATTGCAAGGCCAAAAATACCACTAACAGAAAATTCACACTAGGAAATTTAAATTTTATTTTATAAATGATTGATGTTTGGATATGCATGGTGTTAATAATGTATGGGGCATGTACAGACTTCAAAAAGAATACTTAATCCACTGCAAAATAAGCAGCCTTTCATGTATCATATAATCTTTGTTCTGTAGAAACTTTTATCCAAAGAAATATTGTGCATGCTGTGGCACATAAAGGGTTAAAATGCTCAATAGCACAATACACAAGGATGAAATGGATTGCTAGTAGGGGTGATTCTCTTCCCATTGTTGCCTGAGCTGTCCCCCCCTCCTCGCTCCCCAGCAGTTACTGTTCTTGTGCAAATATGGGTCCAGGGAGGCAGCATTGCACTAATAACCAGAAATGTAATCTGTCTCTTTTTACTGCCCCTGGTAACTTGGGTGGTGCCGCCTCCTGAGGCTAGAGTCATAATACTGTATATGCAAAATGCATTGCTGAAATGCCAACCTGTTTTAAGGTATGACTTTTCCTGACTAAACACAAGATTGAGGTTGACGCACTTGTGTTTTCGCGTGCGTGTTTTGACGCAGGCGTCCACAAATGCACATTTTGGTGCATGCCCACAGCTCGTAAATAGACGCCAAGGCCTGCTGTCCAGTGTGAAGTGATTGTTGTTTGATTGACACTTTGGTTTGATTTTTGGCCTGCCTTAGCCCTGCTTCTGGATGCTCCTTTGGATACTTCAAATTTTTCTGGCTTGACTTTGATCTTGTCTTACCCTTTCTGGATTCAGATAAGTGCCTATGAACTGTTGCTACTCTCTGTTACTCTTTATCTGGGTTCATTCCTGTATCAACTCAGGCTCTGAGTCCCACTGAGAGGCATAGGGGAGGCTATTATGCGTCAGACTCAGACCAATATTCATAGCCTGTTATATTATTGTACCATATGACGTTTCATTTTCTCTTCATCCCTTCCCTCGGGTTCCACCTTTCTCCCTTCTCAGAATTTAAGATTGATTGTATAAGGCTGGTGCAACAAGGGGCTGACCCTTGGCCTGTGTGTGAGCCAATCTCTCACTCTTGTATCTGCACTCGCAGGCACTGTGTTCGCCTTGGTGTAGACACACGGACTGGATTTCAGTGCAAAAATGCATAATGAAACTATCTCTTCTGTATGTCTGTACCCAGGCCAACAAAGTGTTTGTGAATGCAGGAATATGAGTGAGAGGAAGCCCGCAGATCAGGTATTGTAGCCTGGGTTTAAACATAGGCCAGGAATGTGCACCATGTGATGCTAATCCTAAAGCTGGCCATAGACACAAAGATTTGATCATACAAATCTCCGATTTGTAAAATTTTTGGGCAGTGAGTGGAGTGTCCCGAAATTTTTCATGAGATGCCGATCGGTTGTTCAGTCGATCAGACAGGTTAAAGGAAAACTATACCCCGAAAATGAATTTTTGAGCAACAGATCATCATTTATATCAAATTAAGTGACATATTAAAGAATCTTACCAAACTGGTATATATGTTTAAATAAAATTGCCAATTTACATCTCTTGCCTTGAACCCCCATTTTGTGATGCTCTGTGTGCTGCCTCAGAGATCATCTGACCAGAAATATTTCAACTCTAACTGTAACAGGAAGAAGTGTGGAAGCAAAAGACACAACTCTGTCTGTTAATTGGCTCATGTGACCTAACTTTATAGTTTGTTTGGTATGTTTGTGTGCACCGTTGGATCCTAGGATCCCAGGAGGCTGTCCTTATTTTTCAAAATGGCAAATTTCTATTTATGATTACCCAATGGCACATGCTACTAAAAAGTGTATTATTATGAAAATGGTTTATTTACATGAAGCAGGGTTTTACATATGAGTTGTTTTATGCAATATCTTTTTCTAGAGACCTACATTATTCGGGGGGTATAGTTTTCCTTTAAAAAATTTCTGTTGGCTGCCGATAATCTCTCTGCATGTATTGCCGATCTGACACTTTTCAGTGGGAGACAGTCACCAGCTTTTGTCGGACATAAACATTCATATGATTGCTGTCAGGGCAGAACATCGGCTGATCTTGTCTTTTACTACTTTATTTGATCTGAATGGTTAGTGGCAGGTCAGGAGATGCAACAGAGCGATAGATCGTCCAATATGAAGGTAAATCTGCACGACCTTTAGGATGATGGCATGCATGTAAGGCGGGTGAAAATGGTGTCAACTATAAAGTGGCAGCATGAATGTAAGAAATTGCTTGTCGTGTATGTGCATGAAAGGGTGAATTGAGATTTTGAATGTAAAAAAATTGGTGTTGGTAATTTAGAAAGTCACCACTAGGTGGCAGCAAAGTGTTAAAGTTAAGAAAATGTTGTTTTCCCCCTGGCCACTAGAGGGAAGCAGTGAAAAGGGTATAAAAGGGATGGTTCCACCCAGGGCGTAGTCAGTCGGTTCTGGAAGGTACAGATGGATAGAACCAAAAAAATGGGGCACTAGGTGCTGTAACTAGTGAGGGCTAATTTAGCATGGGTAGCTGGCACCCCACCGTAAGAGGCCTAGAAGCCATAGCCTAGTAGCCACAGACAGGGAAATAGTGCTAGTTAGTACAGTTTGGACAGCTCAGGTCCAGGTGGAAAAAGCCTACCCAGAAAAGCCAGAGGACACTGCTGTGGTGGTCAGCTGGCCAAAGGAGGGAGGTGGCACACGAAAAATTCCTACCGGGCGAGGTGGATGGTAGGTGGTGCAGTAAAAGCTGAGGACTGGGCTCGCAAGTCTAACTAAAGTGGGGAATGGTCAACACCTGTATGATTGGAAGTTGTGGAACTGATTATTTATGTGTGTGGAACCAACTTGTGATTTGAATAAAAAAAAAACACTTTTTTGGACTTTAGTGTATTGGGCCTTTAAGATCCTACTATCTGGTAAAGGCCCTTACATGGGGGGCATCAAGGAAAATCTCTCCTTCAGATAACAAAGTACCCAAAAATACCTTCACATTACTTTCATTTACATTACGCTACTGATATTTTTTTTACCTGTAGTGACTTACATAGAGGAATGCCATCACATTTTGCACACACATGTTTCATACAGCCTTCTCTTTCAATGTAAATCACAATATACATCATATTTCACATTTTTTCCATCATCTGTTTGGGTTTAATACAGTGGTTTATGTGAATATTTCAGCTCTAGCCAGGTTGGTGTTCTGTTAGTGGAGCAGTTTTTGATTGGCCTGTCAGATTGCTAAAGAATCTGCCCAATCAGTGAAAGTTTTCATCATCCTTTTCCCATTTCCACCAAGGATCTATATAATATTATCATAGCTAGCATAGGCATGCTCTGCATAGTAGGGAAGCTAATCTCACTGCTCTGCTTTCAGAATTACTCTTCATCATCTTTATTTCAGGGTCTGCTGAGTTTTTGGAGCTGCCTTGTCAAAAATGGTTATATCTCCCCAGTTTAGATCTATCCTATCACCCACATGGGAAGAGGCAGATACTGGGATGTTATGGAGGCCCCTGGTGGAAAACAATACCACACAGGGCACCACTGAAATGAAAGAGTTAATACATGAATATTTATATTAATTAATTGTATTTATTAATGACTATATTAAAACATATTTTTCCAAGGAAAGGGACCCTTTTGTTAAACAAGCTTCTGTATATCTGTGAATCGACTCTGTTCCTAAGCACTCAACTTCTAGTTAAAGGGAACTTTTCCTTAAAAAAAGCTTGTATAAGCTTGTTTTCATTTTTCCCCCTATATAATGCATTAAAACCAAAAATAACCTGTTAATTATATATCTATATGAATGGTGCTTACCAGTGTTGTCAGTTATATACAGTACATGTAATGTAAGAAATAATCTCCCTCCTCTACTGTAAAATAAGATGATTAGACATCACCTTATAGTTCTAAAGAACTTGGCCTATAGCTTTATTCTTTTATATGGTCATGGAGCTTTTTCATTCACTCCTTATATTTACATACAATATATGGTATGAAAGAGCAGGTTAACCTGTTATACGCAAGGTACCAGTTAGGTAGGCTAATTGTAGTGGAAGAAAAGCACAGAATGATCAGAAAAGTAACTTTGTGCTGCATGCATTGCCATTATTGCTGAAGTGAACCTGTACTTTGTGACCATGGTGCTGCAATCATTAGAATTGTTGTTGTTTCCATTACAGATGTGTTACACTTCCTTAACTTTGAAGGTCCATGACCTGTGGTGAGCGTATGGTTCAAGTTCAACTTTTAACCTGCACATATACCCATGCACTTCAACATCCTCTGTGGTCTCTGGAAGCAAGGAAACTGCACCTCATGAGTCTGTTTGTGTAGTTCACTAGTGATGACCTGTTGGGCGGGTTCAGGGTGAAATTTGGGTGACCATTGCAGTGTGGTTGGGTGTGGGTCAGAAAGGGGAAGTACACTCTTCCTCTGCTTCTGAAAATTCTGTGTCTTGCAGAAGAACATACAGAAATGGCCCCTAGAGGGAGAAGACACGGGTACTTTGGGTACAGGTCCTACAATGGCAATATTTTGTGGGCTACGGTTGGGTGCCAGTTAAGATTTTGCAGTAGGGTTTCCACCTGTCTGGTTTTGGCCCGGGAAGCCTGGGTTTTTGAAGGGCTGTTCGGGTCCAAATTTGGAAAACAGGGAAGGATTTCCTGAGATTGATGCAGCGATCACCATATCATAGCCCTGCCCTCGACATCACAGTCACGCCCCCCACCATGTTAAGGCCCCGCTATGTCACGGACCCGCCTCCCCCTGGGGGTGGGGGGAAAGGTGGCAACTGTATTTTAGAGGTTAGGGTCCGGTGTGGGTTGACCTGCACAACATTATGGCTCACATTTACAGAGAGGAGTGAAAATGAATGTGCTGAGTCACACTTTTCAATGACGCTAGATTGACCAATACATGTTCTGTTCCAAGCTAATAGCAGCAGGCCTGAACTAAGAATTTAAACTAGGCCCTGGCATTTCAAGTACACAGAGACCCAAACAGGCCCACTAAATAGTCACTGTCTATCGCACCTTACAGTAGCCCCTCTGGCATTTGCCAGAACCTATGTGTTCTGTAAAGCAAAGCTACCACCTCAAATCTGCCGCTATCTTTCTTTGCAAGTTTCAAGCTGGTGAACGTAAGCATTTTGGGGGTTACCGCCAGTGCACCTCCCCAAGTTGCTGCCCTATGAACTTGACCCATAGCTGCCAGTAGGGAAAATACATGGTAATAAATGTATGGAAGATATCGTATAAAAAGCAAGAGCCACTTATATTACTATAACAGTAGACTATAATAAACCTAACACTGTCTATCTTTGTTGCTAGCTCAGTAATAGAAATCCTGCAACATTCGTTTGTAACATTTCTGTAGTACAGTAATAGCCCACGTGAGTCCATAATAAAGTTCAGTCACCACAAGTTAATGCAACTCTTTCCCTGATTAAAATGGACCCTGCCTTAGAGGAGCCATTGAATGATGCATCAACTCCAGGGCTGGACTGAGAATTAAAATAGGCCCTGGCATTTCAGGTACACAAGAGGCCCAATCAGCCCACATAGAGGCCCAAACAGTCCCCACCAGCCCAATAAATACTGACTTTCTATGGGACCTTATAGCAGCCCCTCTGGCATTTGCCCTAACCCACATATTGCCAGTCTGGGCCTGATCAACTCTGTAAATCGCTGTGAAAATGTGTTGGTGCTATGTAAATTATAATAATAATAGTAGTTTATAATAGTAGTTTATAAAACAGTTCTGTATTTCAGCATTATTTTTTTTAATGCAGGAAGATGGAAAAAGCAGGTGTGCTGGTAGATATGAAAAGTGTGCAAGTATGCTACGATTTCATTCATTAATTTTTTATGCAGCGGGGAAACTGCATTACAGGTCTATAGCAGATTCCTGCAAACAAATTGGTTTTCACGTTCTTTCACTTAGAAGAGAATGCTGAAAAATAAATGACAGAGGAAGAAATCTTTTCACTATATTTTAGTGACACAAAGTGAAGAGTAGGGAATATTTTCTTGACTTTTGATATCTCTGCACACAGAACCAAAAGTTTCAACCATAACTGACAGCTCTATAGTATTTTACCCTTGCATAATCTGTAACAGATGCTGCACAGTTTAGTGAGGCTCAACTACCAGAGCTTATGAGTTGTTACACTATTTAGTACACACAGTTCACAACACACGTAGAATTGCTCAGGGTCGGACTGGCCCGGTGAGACACTGCAAAAAATCCCGGTGAGCCCCAACCCTTAATCCCCTCTCTCGATATTTGAATTCTCTTTATTGAGTTTTTCGTCGGCACTGCCTTCATGCGAGTGCGCTGGGTGGTGTGTCTCAGTAGTCTGACCATGGACTTGCCTAATTTCACCAGTATCTGGGTCTCAAGTGATGTTTATGTCAGGGGTTCTGCTGGCAAGAGGGGAGCTGTAAAGCTCGCCTCAGGTGCCATCGCCCAGCTACACCCTTCAAGAGCCAAAATTCAGATTTTAAAACAGGATTTCAACTCTTCCAGTGCAGGAATTGCTATTGAGCTCTCTGTATTAGTGATGTGTCCCCCCCCCCAACTTGCTCTAACACAACAAACTAAGTACAGGGGGTTGGCCTAGCCTACCTCAGGGGGGTTCCACATTGTTAAATTTAAGAGCTAAATTTCCATTTTTCAACCTGGAAATTCGGCTCTTCTAGTGCAGAAAGCACAATTGCGCTTTCTGCACTAGTGATGTGGACCCCCCTGACCCCCTTCCGGCGCTGAAGGTGAGCGCCGTGGAGAGGCGGGGGCGGCAAAACGAAGGCTGCCTCAGGCGGCAAAATGGGCTAGATCGCCCCGGTTTGTTGCAGCCTCTTTTTAACCTTAACTCCTAACCCCCCAAACACAAATGTGGCCTTAGGACTCATTTACATCCTCAAGAGCAGTAAGAAAAGTAAAAAATTTTGAACGCAATCGCCAAATTTCCCCCCCACAATGGAGCATCTTTTCCAAGAATTCTAGCACCATTGAGGACATAAAGGGGCACTGAATCTGATGCAGTTGTGCAGCTTCGGGCTCAGTTGGCCTAATTTGCAAAAATGTATGCAATTGCGCAGTTGCCCTGAATTTTTTCAAACTCTGGTGTCATTTCCGACTCTATTCTTTTGGTGCAAGAGTGATGTGACAATTGATTCAGGGAGTTAAGAGAACCCTGGAACTACATTGTGATCAGGAGGTGGCAGCAGCTCCAAGGCTCCACTGCATCAATAGTCTCAGCAGCTCCTGATTCAGAATTGAAGGCTGGAAGGACTGAATGGTTTAAAGCACAAATATACAGAATTGTGAAGAGTATATTTTAACACAAGAAATGTTCATGGAAGTGGTTGCACGCAAAACTCACTGCAGGGAAAAGAACAAGTTGCCTATGTGTTTACACTCTTAAGTTGGCCGCACACGTCCAGACTTTATTCTTACATGCGACAGACCAACCTAACAATAACCAGTCAGGTTAAATAAAGTACCAATGGTAGAACAACTTGGATGATAATGCACTTACCTCCGTTCCAAAGCAACATGAAGAAGCGCAGGCGTCATGTCGGATCTGGCGAATCCTAGGTCTCATGGCGTATGCATGCTGCAACAACATCCAACACTTACCTAGGAGTCGCGCATCCGACATGACGCCTGGGCTTCCTCGTGTCGCGTCGGAATGGAGGTTAGCGCACCATTATCACCCGTATAGTTCTACCCTAAAAAGAACAAATCACACAATGTTCTTGCCATACAGACTGCAATTGTATGAACGTTATGTCTGACAAATAGTAGTAACAGTCTTCCATTGATATCAACAGGCAAAACATGGAGAGATATTAGCAATCTACTAGCCTGCCCTGCCCAGTTGACCAAACTACCGATCACAATGGTACAAAATATTTCAGGTTGATCCACACACAGTTCTGAAAATCATAAGAAATATCTTTGTGTCTATGGGCAGCTTTAAATGAGCTCTATTATCTCTTACCCAATTTACCTCTATTCATCAGCCCTGCCATTTTTATGGGCCCTACTTTCCTAGGTTCAACTCTAAACAAGCCAGCCCCTAGACTGAATCCATAACATCACTCACACGTTCTGGAACTCTTCTCAACATGTTTCTGATTAGAGTTCCAGCTGCCATTGCGCTTTGGTCACTGAATTTCCAATAATGACTGGCAGGAGGGCATTTTGATAGTGGCGCTGATTCCATGTAACATTTGCATTTGTACATAGCCACTGACTAGAATTATAGTTGCATATTCTTACTTCTCCTTTAATTTTCTCTCGGATAGGGGCATAAATATGACAGTTGATTAACTAGTGGACAGGTGCTTTGTAAGTGAAGAGCAAGGCAGGTTGCTACTACACACAGGTGGAGTATAATAAAGGCTAGGGGAGAAACAAGCATGGAAATAGATATGTTTTCCAGGATTGATTAAATCCATTGATTAAGTCTATTTATAAATATGCGAAACTGAATTGCTGCATTGCACAAAAGAAGATAAATGGAAGCTAAACGTCACTACACTCCTGACCATTCCATTGCGGTCCAGGTGTATAGCCAATTGGCTGATCAATGTGGCTCAAGTCGTTAAAGGGGTGGTTCACCTTCAAGTTAACTTTTAGTATATTGTAGAAGGGACAATTCTAAGAAACTTTTCAATTGGTCTTCATTATTAATTTTTTATAGTTTTTTAATGATTTGTAATTTTCTTCTGTTTCTTTGCAGCTTATAAATGGGGGTCGCTGACACCATCTAAAAACAAATGCTCTGTAAGGTTACAAATGTATTTTTATTGTTACTTTTTATTACTTATCATTCTATTCAGTTCATCTCCTATTCATATTCTAGTCTCTTAGTCAAATCAATGCAGGGTTGCTAGGGGAATTTGTACCCTAGAAACCAATTTGCTGACACTGCAAACTAGAGAGCTGCTGAATAAAAATCTAAATAACTATAAAACCACAAATAATAAAAAATGAAAACCAATTGCAAATTGTCTCAGAATATCACTCTCTACATTATACTAAAAGTTAACTCAAAGGTGAACAACCCCTTTAAGCTTGATTGCTAAATGGCCAAACAGCTAGCTGGCTGTAACGCAGCAGGGCTCTTGGGTTGGCCAGTGGATGTTACCTGCCCACCAGTTGTATTTCAACTTCCTTAGCTCTGCTGCTCATGGGGCCTCTGCAGAGCAAATTCTATGGCAATTCTGTCCAAATTCAAATGTCATATAAGATCACAGTGGCAAGTTCAAAGTATAATGGATCAAACATGTTCACACTGTGGCTTTCCAGCTGTAGTCATCATCCCAGTCCTAAAATTCCAAAGCATTCTGGGAATCGTAGACCAAATTGAACTGAGGATTTCAGGGATGCTGCTAGTTGTAGTTGGGGTTGTCAAAATATTATTAAAGAGGATCTATCACGAAATTGAAAATTTTAAATAATCTTAATCTCACTGAAATACAAAACTTTCTAAATACAAATCAATTCTGTAACATTTAAGAAATAATCAATTTAGTTTTCAGTATCTCACTCAGCTAAACCTGTTGCTCTTCATGCTCCGGTCTGGGTCAGATATTGATTGACAGGTAGGTCTAATAGTTCTTTTAGGGGGCTCACTTTCTTAGCAAAAATTGTTATAGCTAAACTAACTAATAATCAACAAACAAACGCTAACTGACTATGACAAACACCTTGCATGCACTGTAACAGTATTTCCATCAGTTGGTTGTTTTAAAAGAGTGAGCACTCATACATCTTCTAGGCAAAGGCTTCACCCCCCTCCCAAAGGATGTATTAGCCCTAACTGTCCATCAAAAACTGGCTCCACCTACTGCATGAAGAGTGTGGTACAGTGAGGAGTAACTTGGTTATTTCATATATGGTAAAGAATGTTTGATTATATTTAGAAAGTTATTTTCATCTTTCTTATTTCAGAGGAGATGAAGCTTATATGAAATTTCTATTTTCACTACTGACCTCCTTTAGGGTAGTGACACACGGGGAGATTCAGGGAGATTTAGTCACTTGGTGACTAATCGTCTGTTCTTCTGGGCGACGATCTTCCTGTATAATGAAGAGTCACCTGTGCTAAGCACACGCGGCGCTTCGGTTTTTTTATAAGACACCCGATGTTGCCTCACAAGGAAACTTTGGGCAACATTGGAAAACAAAGTGGCGTGTTTGCTCAGCGTAGGTGACTCTTCGTTATACAGGAAAGGAAGACACGCAAAGGCAGTTCAAGGAGATTGCCGATCAGAAGAACAGGTTATTAGTCACCAGGCGACTAAATCTCCCAAAATCTGCCTGTGTGTCACAACCCTTAAAGAGGAATTCAACCCCGCCAGCGATAAACCCCTCCCCCTGTAGGCCCCTCCTCCTCCCTACCTCCCGCCCCCAGGCCATTGCCATTACTTGTATTTTACTCCAAAGCGCAGGTCCCTATGTGCAGGTTCATGGGCGCCATCCTCTGCCGCAACGTGATTTTCCTTCTTCCAGGGACGCATGTGCAGTAGGATGCATTTTCCAGTTGGGGCTACTGCGTATGCGCCCGAAGTTTACGAAGTTTAATCAGAAAACTTCATGAACTTTGGGCGCATGCACAGTAGTACCAACCGGCAAATGCGTCCTACTTCGAATGCGCCGCCATCACTGATGGAAGAAGACGTTGTGGCCAAAGATGGAACCTGCATGAAGGGACCTGCGCTTTGGGGTAATATACAAGTTAGGGGCAATAGCTGGGGGGGGGAGGTAGGTTGGGGGGGAGGAGGGCCTACAGGGGGAGGGGTTTAGAGCCAGTGGGGTTGAATTCCCCTTTAAGTGTAATACAGAGAACAACCGGATGGCTGTAAGTCTAACCGCCCAATGACAGAGAAAGGCCAAGGTTCTACTCCATTTAAATGAAATTTGTTTTCTACACATAACACTACTATAAAAGCCTATTCTGCAACACCTTACAGAACATTGAGTTCTAGTACTTTTCTATCAACACCCAAACTACGACATATCCTATTCATTGATCACTAATGTCACAGAGGTTTTCAAATCCACTTAGAAGATTGATGGAAGATTTATATTAAGAGTCCCCATAGGAGTGATGCTTCTTCAAAGCACAAGCAATATCGTGCCTTTAACGCTCATAAACTTATTTATACTTAAACACGAGCACCATGGGGACATTTATTTGGGACACTAGACTAAGCAAGAACAGTGGATAGATTTAGAATGCCAACTTGCTGCCATGCCAATATATGGTAATAAATGGAAAGAACCCAATTATTTAGAAACAGCCAGAGGCACATTTCTAAGAAAAGATGCTAACGTGGGATAGGGGAGCAGGAATTCTCTGTACTTAGAGCTTATAGTGACGCTCAGTCACTCTAGGCAGTAGGGGAGATATTCAGACACATGTTAGCCTCTTATTAATCACATTAAATCTTACATGTTTATAACATTGAGAATGAATATTCATTGTTACAATGCCATATGTTACCCATGATCCATCTGGCAACAAAGCTTTACATTGTGCTGCTGCGAGGTGAATGGTCACAAAGGAAATTAGTTCTGCAGTTAGTACGGTGATAAATGATCACAATAAAAATAAACATAACTCACATACAGTATTTAAACATATTCTGAGAATCGTAAAAAAAAGTGCTTATTTTGTTGGGTTTTTTTTTTTCAATTTGGAGAGGAAAAGTCTCTCTTATATTAACTTAAGAATGGAAACAATGAACGCTTTGTTTTTCAGTTGCTTGTGAATGTATAAAGGCGCTGTTATTTTACTTTCAATATACAGACTAAGTTGTTCACCTTCCAATACTTTGCTCGGTTTAGTTGTTTTCAGATTTCAGTTTTACCAGAAGTAAAAGGTTTTTTACAATCACTTTCTAATTTCTTTTTGGAACTGTTTTGCTTTTTGAGGTTTAATGTTTCCTTTTTCACCTTTCTAAAGCCGCTCTGGGTGGGAGGTCGCCAACGCTGTAAACTGTTCTTAACTGATACATTAGTTGAGACATTTCTTATCTGAGCAGATATTATTATTTATTATTATTATTATTATTATTGTTATAATTGATACAACGATTGATACGATAGTTGCTAATATTAAACAGGTGCTGCTGAGAAATGTAGCAACTAATGTAGCGAATTGTAACAGTTCAGAATCTGCACCTGGATTACTGAGCAACTAGAAGGGAATAACAGAGAGGAAAATTAAACTTCAGTTTTAGGAATACAGTAAAAAAAATGTTTTAAATGGAAAGAAATTGAAAAAAGTATTTATTTCTGGGAACAATCTGAAAACAACTCCACTATAAAAAGTGCTTGGAAAGTGAACAACCCCTTTAATGAGCTATCACTTTGGTAGTATAACATCAGTATTATCAATATAAATCAAGTGCCCACTCCCAGTAGTTTACATGGTTTTTTTTTACCATCCAGAGCATCATTAATTTGTGCAATAAAAATGTCAGAACTCATTATCAATACATTTTCTAATTCATGCTCTATAAAAAAAAAGTCTAAAAATAAAGTCAACAAGAAACTATTAGAAATATTGTTGAATTCTGCACAGTTAAAATGTAAATTAATCTTTTCTATCACACTGCAATGATAAGTAAAGTGCAAGGTAATGCTTAAAGGGCACCTATTGCAAAAAAAGTTACCCCCAACCAAAGGTACTTTTAAAAGGTATTTTGCAATAGGTGCCCTTTAAATGGGTTGTTCATTTTCACATTAACTTTTGGTATGATGTAGAGAGTGATATTCTGAGACAATTTGCAATTGTTTTTAATTTTTTTTATTACTTTTGGTTACAAATTTGGGTACAAATTTCCATAGCAACCAGGCATTCGTTTGAATACAAAACTGGAATATGAACAGGAGGGGCCTGAACAGAAAGCGCATGTAGGCGCAGAACGGCACCTACATGTGTTCGTGTGAGTACAGCCCCATAGAAAAGTATTGAGTGCGTCTATACCTACACTCCCCTGTGGCTGAATGGAACGCAGGGGAGCGCAGGTAAAAACCCTCGTGTGTAAGAGCCCTAAAACATTACTGGACATGTTTGCTACATTGCTTTAATATATAACCCCAATACCAAACAGAGTATCTACATATTTACAGTCACAATGGGACAGATGTGTCTTTATGACTACTTGAAGTCCCAATAAGATGGAAACACATGGTTGCTTGATGGAGTAAAAATTGTATTTTACGGAGAGGTGAGCTGGCTCAGTCTTTGAAAGTCTTGGTAATCACTGCTTAATTGGATATACGTAAGGTCCTAAAAGAAAAAAACATTTTTTTACAATGTAGTGTCTCACAGCCTGGCCAAAATCTGAAATGCCTCACTAAGAGCAGGGGTAAGCAATATGCAAACTAATGTCTGGCAATTGCGCTTGTACTATTTAGCACCTATTTTAATAGTCCATAGTACGACACTAGTCATATGACTTTCCATTCTATAATCCATTCATCGCAGTCTCCAAAAACATAAAGTGACGGTTAACTGGTTCCTGATGAAACTGACGTGTGTTATAGGAAGGTGAATGTGAACTCCTATGGGGAATCAATGTGATGTGAATTATAAACCATTAAGGTAAAAGCATGTTGGCATCCCCATTGCATTCCTTGGGTAATGCTAATAAAATTGTGTTGTGACCATCAATGGGATGGACCGTTATTCTCTTTTGTAATATTTCTATTTATAAATATAGTGTAATGTAGCAAAAAAAATATTTGTGGGTATTTTATGTACATTTATGTTTATTTTTATTTGTGTATCAAGTTTGTACAGTCAGATACAAGATGGTTATTTTTATTGGAAAAAATATAATTGAATTATTTCCTGTGCTACATTTTTAGATTACGCTATTAGTTAAATCAGGTTACTTACTGTGTAGGGGTTTTCTGCATTGTTAGGCACCACACTATCATTCTGTAAGGTAAATGCAAGAACATTATCACTTGCAAATAGATTATTCACTGCAAATGAATAATAGGAACACACCCAATAGTACTGTAAATATTACTGTAATACTACTGAGCAGGTGCCAAGGGCAGCATTAAAAAACACACAGTTGTTCAGTACCTAACATTTCTATGCCCATAACTAACTCTGTCTGCCTCTGTCATTCCACTGTTCCAGGACTTTGTTTGCACTGTCCACTGCCCACCATGGAAAGAGTCTTGGAGCCCAAGAATCCATCACTTCAAAATGGAATAGGGGTTGGGACAGGTCAAATACTAAAGAATTGGGGAATGGTCCCTACAAGTCAAAGACAGACTCATGGTTTCCTCTCAATCTGATGAATTATGCAAGTCTTTATAAGCCCAAATCAAATGTATAAGCTCATGTCAAGGGTATTTTTTTAAATTTCATGAAGTGTAAAAGTTTTTAGTCTTTCCTTTGAATCAAATGAAGCAGTTCCATTGTATAAGTCTCATGGGACACAGGGAGTCTTGATGCTGACTCACCTTCCAGCAAAATGTTATTTAAAATATTTAAATCATGCCTTACTGGCAGTACATTCTGTGTCTGTTCAAGTTAAGATCCCCTTACCTCCTGCTCCTGTGCAGAACTGACACTAAGGGGCAGATTTAACAAAATGTGAGTTTAGAACTTAATACACAAAAACTTACCCACATCCACTTCCGTCATGCACAGCAACAGGAACCCCCCTGCCTCCCATGTCTTTCGCTGGATTTGACAAGTAAGTATCAGGCAGCAGGGGAAGTGAAGTTTTTCACAATTTTTTTTAACCCTATAGGCATCTGAGTGTCACTCTTTATTAGGTGCCATCATAGGCGCAGGCTCTGGAGTGCCTGTATGGTAAATATACCTAAGGGCATTTGTGGAACTGTGCATGTGTGGAAAGTTGGGGCCAAGACTAGATTTGTTGTTTGGGTCCCTCACCTGCCCCCCATATCCTCCTGCACACCCCCTCTTGCATGCACCAGTTTTCCACTTCTACAAAGAGCATGTGGGACTTTGTGCACAGGGAATTTATATAAGTCTCAAAATCTCTTGTACCTTCAGTTCTCAGTTCTCCAGGGGTTGGTTGGAACTAGCAAGTGAATGCAGATGTGGTTAAGTGGAATGCCATCCCTAAATTAGTGCCCCCTAGGCCCTGGCATTGTGGCTTTCCCAGATCCAGGTCTGGTTGGCTCTACCATTTCTAAAGTGGAAATTGCATCAATTCCAGCATGTGACATTATGTCTTTGGCACAAGTCTGCTTCTATTAGTGTAAACTGCTGTGGGAACCCTGGAATAACTGCCATGTTCAGGCTAGTGTCAGCTGCAGGGTTCCTCAGCATCAATTGGTGCAGTTGTATATGACAGAATGGATCTTAGAGCAACTACATGGAAGTGCAAGGAGCATGTTTGGACTTTGGTACTTTTAATGAATGTTGTTAATAAGAGAACATTTGCATAATTTCTCAAAATGTATTTGCATAAATTCTCAAATGGGTGCAATGACATATAGCTCCAACAAATCCTGCCACCCTCATTTAGTTGTAGAGACTTTGTAGTTTATTTTTATAATTTTAAATCAAATCATCTTTTGAAGCCCACAAAGTTCTTCCATTAATGCCATAATAATAGACCTATTACAGTAACGTAACTAGAGGGGGGCAGGCCCTGGTGCGGGATGTGCTGCCAGCCCCGCCATGATTATCTCCCTGGATTCAGTGGCACGTGAGCTGCCGGGGGGGCCTGAGGGGGTGCAGGCCCTGGCCCAATCGCACCCCCGGTAGTTCCACCACTGACCTATTCTATTACTTTATGAAATAAGGTTAATTCTGAATTAAAGTTGAGTTTGACAGCATTTTGGGATACACATTATCCAAAGTACTAGAAAACTATGAATTTATTTAATTTAATAATTTATGTCACCCTTCGCAATTTTAGTGGGTTTTTTCCCTTAAAGGTATTGTGTAACTGCAGTATAGCCTATCAGTGCACAGCTATATGTGAAATACATGTAATAACTATTTAAATATAACTGACATGAGGAATAGGAGGATATACAATGGCCATCAGTATGAACAACCATGAGAAAATGGCTTTTACAGCCGAGTCTTGCTCAAAATTTAGTGTAGACATTATCACTGGCATATGGAGCAGAACTCCAAGCCCTTCATGCACTGTGATACCGCCATTCACAAGACAATAATAGTGGTAATTAGAAGAGGTAACGATATAAATCTTATATGGGGCCATTCCTGGTCAAACTGCACTAAAGAGGAATGCTTTTTTTCTATCCAGGGTCTTAAATGACCCCCGATAAGTCTTTATCACTGTAGGATGGTAGTGGATGGAATGAGGATGTCTACATGCCTCTCCCTTCCACATTTCTGAAAAGATATGTTTCCAAAGCAGAGCACAGAAACCTGCAGAATTAAGTTGGAAGGCAGGGTGCAAAGAACTGATTCATTGTGCCAATTTTTTGTAGTTTGCCATCCAAGTTGAAAATGAGCCCTAAAATGTAGTAGAGTTTGGCTGTTGGTTACTTAAATGGAACAAAGGCTCCTTTACTTTGTAAAACAGCTAATTCTTCATCTGGCGAAGAATGTACTTACTTTTGTTTAAAATGTAAGGCTATTAGAAGTCACCAAAGGGTTCCATTATCATGAGGTCATGGGGTATTTTTAGTACCCCTATACTTTACACTACATTTTATATACATTTGTATATGTGTTTTAACATTCATTTTTGTATTTCTTTAGTTACAGAATTAAACTTACAATGTGAATGACTTCTTCATACACAGCGATATTACTGTTCTGTTAAGAAAAAATGTTTTTTATTAATATGAGAATCCAAACACAGATGTGCGTGACACAGTTTTTCTTCCCCATGGAAATGAATAGCACTTGTAAAGTTTGCTTCATTATGCATCCACTGTGGTACAGACATTTTTCAAGATGAGGATATTTTGAGGGACAAGGGTCCCTTTTCGACTGAAAACCCCTGACCTGTCTCTTTGACAGCCTGCAATAGCTGAGGTTATTGAGGTTAAGGCTGGGCATCCTTGCTTTATGGAATTCCCCTTTAGATAAAGGCATCCACCACCCTTCTGCTGTATCAGGGGGTTCCTTTTTCTATTAATTTGACCCTGAATACCTGATAACATCATGCATTGTCATCACATCACATTTGTCCAAAGAAGTTGAATAAAAAGGTTAGTTATACAGAATTCTTGTATTCTCTTTTTATTGGTTCAGAAGATCAATACAGTAACACATCTTTCTGTCTATTAGGTTGGACCAATGCATTTTGGCACCCAAGGCAAAGGTTGCCCAGAGTCACAGTCCCACCACACTAATATGAGGTCAGGAAAAGTTTGTGGTGGACACACACCAGATGACACAGAAAAGGCATAACAAGGCATGGATTTGGTCTAACGCTACGTGCTCAGATATATACAATAAACATATTTGCCAAAAGACAATAAACACATCATTTCCCAAAAGAAGTAGCACCCTAGAAAGCTGCCTTTGCTGCCTACTTTTTTAAATAGAGTAACACATCTTTGCTGGACCTCCTGTCCTGGATGTAAGGGGAAATCCTCAATGTACAGATCTGATGGGTGTTGAGTCAATAAGCCAAGGGACTGTTTGAGAGCAAGCAGGGACAGGACTGGAGCAGGAAAAGGACCAAGGCAAGGGAAGAGGAGAGCAAGAAAGAGCTAGAGCTATGGCAACTCAGTATTGAAGCCAAATTCACCAAAATGCTCTGGCAAGGAAATGATGTGGGAATATATATAGAGAGTAGCTGGCACTGATAGGCTGAGCAATTAGGCGAGAGGACAAAGACAGGTGAAAGCTAGTGAGAAAACTTGCTAGTTGCTCCCCTGGCCTGGTGGTTAAGGAGAGCAGTCAGAAGCCTGGAGGTTCCTGGATTGAATCCCAGAAGAACCTAACATCTCCCTTTTTCCATTGTTGGTCCAGTAAGTGGTGTAGACCGGGCTGGAACTAGGTAGAAGAAACGTGGGCCTAGGATACAAAGGTAAAGGGGCACCAATCATGTACCTCTTATCCTTGGCTATCCATAGTTCCTGGCGAACTCGGGTGCATGGCACTCATGCCTCCCTCTCCCGGCTCACTTTATTGTGCACACACGTGGACGGGAGTTGCGTTGACTAAATTGCTCTGCTTTGGGTGTGCCAGTGACTTGGCCAAGGCCTGAGTGTAGTACATGTATTTTAGCATGTATTCAATTACATTATTGGTAATGAATCCTTTCTTCAGTGTCAAAAAGCCCTTTGTCCTTCTGGGTGTTGGTAAAAGTGGTTTATAAGAGCCTTGCATTTGATATTGCTATCTTAGAGGTAAATACACAATAATCTTTAAAATATTATAATTTTTCTTTGGTTAACTGTATTTCTTCATGCAATGGAGTCTTTAAAATATAAGGTTGTTGTGAAAATCCAGAGGATTTAAATTTACCAAGCACTGCATTTTGTAAAAGTATTGCTCTGTTATATACAAACAAATTATCTTTCATTTCATAAAAGCATGTTTCTTTACCAACCTGATATTCACAAGGGTAGGGGTCTAATAGAATGGGGTAAGGGGTCCATCTAACTGCAGGCTGCATTGTTTCCCTTGAGAATCTATTTGCCTCCACTGTAAAACAAGAGTTAAATGTTAAAATGTTAAAGAGACCTTTACATGTGAACAATACAACAAAGCATTGAGTAATTGTTATGTTGTATATTTATTCTGTCACCCCCAGATTTGAAATTTATTTAACGGAGAAGGAAAGGTTAAAACTAAGTAAGCCTTATCAGAAAGGTCCACCTAAATATACCTAAAATATACCTGTAAACCCTCATAGTAGTGCTGCTCTGAGTACACTGTCAAAAGAAACACAACATTTATTTCCTTCTATTGTGTACACGTGGGCTTCTGTATCAGACTTCCTGCCTTCAACTTAAACCTCCATGCCCCAGGAGTGAGCATGCTCAGTTGGCTCCTCTTCTCTGCTGTAATCTGAGCCCAGAGTGAGCAGGGAGAGACTCAGGCAGGAAGTGATGTCACACCAAGCTAATACTGCAGCTGCTTTTCTAAACAAACAGAACTTCTAGAGCTTTTTACTCAGGTATGGTAAAACATTCTACAGTATAAATATAGTGTTATAGCTTGGACTATTGCAGCTAATCTATTGGCAATAAAATGCCTCCGTAGCTTTCCTTCTCCTTTAAATGACTATTCTAAGTATGGAGAAGTGGGAGAAAGTCAGAGCACCCAGAGGAAACACACACACAGAACTAAGAGAATATATGAACTCTAAACAATGCAAATGGATTGTGAAGGCCACTGGTTTATGGACTGATGTGTATGATTAAACATTTGAGCTCATTTGCTAACATAAAGTGCAAAACATTAATTATTTCAATTATCCACTGGAATCAAGAAATATAATTTTTAAAAAAAAATTAATGTATTAGTTTCATTTTCAGCTTACTTGCTCTTTCAGCTCCGGGTTCAGCTTCATAAACTGGTTCTGTCAATGATCTTTTCTTTTTTTTCTTTTGCCATATTATAATCCCAAATACCAGGATGCCAATGACAATTACAGCTCCGATTGTAATCAGCGCAGGAAATATGTAACGTACATGTGCTGCATCACATAAAAATATATATAATAACTTAAGCATATGCATTTATTCAGTATGTATGTTTGATATATTAAGTGAAAATATGCCCTTTTTAGTATACGGGATTATTTTCTATTTATTGAGAACACAATGCTTTTCTACATATACAAACATGTCATCAGCCATAGAGTTCACTTACATGATTGCCCCCTACTGGTCATATACAGTGCTGTACAAAAGACTTCTGACCTGCACAGTAATCTAATATTAATGATAATAAATCATACATTTGGGGGCAGATTTACTAAATTTGTGTGAAGGATTCAAATATTCGCGTGAATAGTCTTGAATAGTCTCAGTTTGATAGTGCGACTATTCGAATATGCAAATTAAGTATATAGGATATTCGGGCGCATCAAATAGATCGAATAAATATATATTCGATCGCTCGACTATTCACCAGTCGAAGGACTTGACCTTTAAATTTTTATTCGACTGCCTACTTTGCCAGATTGAACCTACTGAATTGCAATAGAAGCCTATGGGAATCCCCCCTTAGGCTTTTTTTCTCCAAGTCTTTTGCTGAATTTCAATCGTATGATCGAATGCTTCCAACGTTCGCTTCGTAAAATTTCGGTGAATATTCAAGCGTATCTTCTGCGACTTTTCAAAAATGCGCTCAAAACCAGCGAATATTTTTAGATTTTGACGAATATTTATTCGCCAAATATTCACCAGTCGAATTTGAGGGCTAAAAACCCTAGACAATTCAAACCTTAGTAAATCTGCCCCTTAAACTTTGTTCACTACTTTACATAGAGCTGCCACATTACTATAGGACAGTTTTAAAGGTGTTGTATTATTATTGTACAGAAAGTTGGCTCTACAGGTTGTTACCAGTGATATAACTTATATCACCATTAAATGTTTTCATCTGGCTTGTGGCAACCATGAAATCGTGGGCTGCCCATACAGAGAAAAATATTTGCAGATGACAAGCAATGAGCCATAGCCCCCCCTTACAGAGGAAGATAAGAGGTCGTCACCCATTATCAATATATTTAGGACATTAAGGGGGTTATTGCTTTTTTTTGGTCAAAAATGTTTTCCTAAAAACTCAAATGTTTCAAGTTTTATTAAAGCCCAATGCAGCAAAAAGCTCAGATCTGATAACCAGCCATCTCAGAACTGCTGAGGTTGTGTATAAATCAATGACAGAGGTAGTTTCTGTGATCTGCACTGGAATTAGCCTGAAAATCTGACCATTTCTGGCAAAGATCCAAAAGATTCAGGCTTCAGGAAAAAGCAATTTGGGGAAAAAAAAAAAAGAATCTGAAATTTTTTTATGATTCGGGTTTTCGCTCAATTTTATCAAGTTTTTGCCCGAACCAATTAAATTGGGCTTTTTAAATAACAAAGAAGGGGAAATTGTTTTTTTTTTTTAATTATATGTCAGTCATTCCTGTTCTGGCCAGTTCTACACTACACTACATTGCAATAGATGAATAAACAATCCCTTTTTGTTTAAAGGGGGCATTTTCATAGGTTAATCCCCAAATATCTGAGTGTCCTATATATTGATTATAGGTGAGTGCAGAGGATCTGTTGTCTTTGTCTATATGAATTTTGTGGTCATAGCTTCATTGCACTCTAATGTTTTAAAATTTAGTGATGAGCACTTTTTTTGCTATCCCTCACAGAGGAAGAAGGACCGCCCCCCACCCATGTACGACCATGGGGTCTGCTTCCTCTAGTTACTCCACCGGTACTTACCACTAATGTATAAATGAATGCATAAATGATTTCCTACTCTCGGTATTGACAATTATATAGAATTTGTATACATTTTCATCCCAAACCACAGGGGTTGCTAATAACGCATAAAAAAGGTGTCGGTGGGACCCACACTAGGTACATAGTCCATCTGAATCACAAACAAATGTTAATGTGCTTTCTAAATGTGTGTCTCACCTATGCGTTGTATTAATTCAGTAGTGGTATCTTCTGGAATATTTCTAGTGGTATCTTCTGGCATATTTCTAGTGGTATCTTCTGGCATATTTCCATTTCCAGCTGAAGAACAGTTAGGAAAAATAATAACAGGAAAGAATATGTAAATATAAATAACAGATTATTTGGAATGCTTGTGTACTAGTTATTTTAAATCTGTGAGCAGGTGGAGGGGGCGCCACACCAATACCATTCTTTTTATCGTAATTATTTATTTAATTTGCTTGCCAATAAATTTAAAGAAAAACCATGATAAAGCAATTTCCAGGAGCTTGGTAGCACCCTAGCATTTTTTCAAACCACTTCCCTTTAAAGGATTTAAAGAAGATAGGCTTACGTGTTAGTACATGATTTAATTATTATATTAATACTAAGGAAGGCATTTGGGTGATTTCGGAAAAAACTAATCGCCGCGTTTGATTAGCACCTGCGATTTTTCATTTTAGCCAGGCACAGAGTGAGGGAAGGCGTTCGGGGAGATTGGTTGAGATGAGACTCAGCAAAATCTGATTACCAAGCACTCAAGAGAAAAGATAGGTTACAATCAGTTGTCACCAAACCTCAGGCAGAACCTTTTCTATATCACGGGATAGTGTTGTAACTTTTTTAGTTATACAGTCAGATAAAGCACAATTTCACCAAAGACTGCATGGTAGGGTTGTATTTTAATTCATTCTAATTCGTGCCGATACCTGTAAGATCTTGTACACGTGAAATAAAACGGATGGAAATGTTTATGTAACACCCCTACTCCCATTGGAATTCACCATTGTTGATAGTGATAGTGAGTAGAGATGTGTGGTCTTACAGGGATATTTATATATATATATATATATACAGACCTATCATCTGTACTACTGGCATGCTTCTGCATGTGCAAAAAACATTAGATGACACAGTGTAGGTTTAATTGGGAGTAGCTATTCCAGTTCAAAGTCATAAATTGTTGACCTTGCTGACTAAACTGAGACTTGTCTTAGAAAAACAAGCAATGCCCAGTGTCTAACCTGAGGGATTATTAACATCTTATGTGACAGTAGTACATATAAACTCACCTCTGCTCACTTGAATGAGTCGCTCTTGGCTACACTGGATCCCAGAGAGATAATGAGTCCAGTCACAAACAGATTAGGGCTTGTCCAGACGAGAAGATTCGAGGAGATTAGTCGCCTGGCGACAAAACGCCACGTCTTTGAGGCGACTAATCTCCTTGAATGGCTTGCTCATATCTTGCACCCGCTAGGGCTAAAGTCGCCGGCGCCTATTCACACTCGGTGATATGGTTTTTAAATTCACTCGAAATTGCCTCGTGAGGCAATTTTGAGCGACTTTGAAAATCACGTTGCCGCGTGTGAATAGGCGCAGGCGACTTTAGTGCAAGATACTAGCAAGCCATTCGGGGAGATTAGTCGTGGCGATTATCTTCCCGTGTGGCCTTACCCTTAGACTTTAAATGTCAGCACCAAGAACCTTAGAAGTTAAGTTACCTTAGAAGTTCAGGGAGGTTAGTGCTGTTCTTAGCAAAGAGGGGGTTTGTGAGTGGGTCCTTATCCTAGAACAAAAACTTACAAATATACCACATGACTGCAACCTCAGTTTTCTCCCTTCACAACCCATGCTAAGACAGTAGGCAATGATTCTACAAAACAGGCAATAAAATATTTGGGTATGCTAATTATGTTGGCATACAAAAGAGGCAGATTTATTCATTTTTGCTTCACTGTTTAACTGCAGCTGCAGAAGAAATGCAATGCAATAGATTCCTTGAAAAAACACAATCTCGAAAAATGCAACTAAAAGCTGCTAAATGAAAGCAGAGTCAGAGCAAGAGCTCTATAGGGTTCATTCACAATGCCCGACACAGTGTACAAAGTGCAAAAAATGGCCGCAATCAGCCATTCCTTTGCACCTAACCCACCGCATAAGGCATTGTGCAAATATCTGCAGGCCTCTGTGCTTCATTTTGGAGTGCAGAGATTTGTTGAAGGTGCTTTGAATGGAACACTGCCTGTTAGCCAGGGTTCCATTCAAAAGGGCTGGGGGGAGGCATGTAGGTGCCCTCCCCTCTTGCTCTATACTTGTTCCTGACTTACACACCGTTCTTAGGGGCAACATGGGAGTGGCAGGGCAAGCAGCTCTGGAGCCCTGTCCTTACAGTCTGTCTTAAAGCATCAGGCACTCAGTGTCGATCGCAGTGTCCAGTAGGGACAAGTTCTTCTAGGAGTCATTCTTCACCCTGAGGGTCCCAAGTGCCCTAAGGGTTACAACCATGTTCCCCATAGTGCTCATTCTGGGATTAAATATCCTGCTCTTAGTGCAGAGACTAGCACCAGGATGTGCAACTAAGACTAACGCAGGCAATAGGGACTGGTTTCAGATTAAGGATACATGTACTTTTGCTGCTTACCTTTTGCATCTAAATGGTATGACATCATAAGGTAGGGGCAGGAGAGGGGACAACTCTCTGATCCTAAACTAACGCAGTTAGTGCTGGATTCAAAGGCTGTGCTGTAGGTCTTTGCACTCCGAAACTGCAAGGGTTAAGGATGACCCACCTCTCAACCATAGCATAGAAATGCCTAAAGCATTAATAATGGTTTGTATTACTTACGCGCTACTGTAAGCTCATTTGTAGCACTCTGCAGGCCATTTGAAGTACTGATTTGCAGCGTGTATTCTCCACTGTAATTGGTCAATATGTTCGATATTTCTAGTGCTCCGTTGTCCACTATTTTCTCTCTCCAAGTGCATTCCTCACCAGGTGTCGCATTAGATCCAGGAGAATATGTCAGGATATTTCTTTTAACAGCTGTCCCCCTGCCTCTGTACCAGTTGATGATAAAGATTTCCCCAGAGTAGGAAAATTGCAGTAAAACAGTCTGTCCTGAGATTGGCTTTGGTGGATTTATTGTGATGGATAATCCTGATACGTGGATTTTCATCTGACTGCAAATAAAGACTGAACAAGTATTTTATTTTCAACCTGTAGTTATAATGAGTTTATGGTTTTATTGTTATCTCCCAAGTTTACTAGCAATTGTATTTAAAGGGGTGGTTCACCTTTTAGTTAACTTTTAGCATGTTATAGAATGGCCAATTATAGGCAACTTTTCATTGTTTAATTTTAATAGTTTTTTAAAATTATTTGTTGTTCTCTTCTGACTCTTCCCAGCTTTCAAAAGGGGGTCACTGACTTAATCTAAACACAGATGGTCTCTGTAAAGCTACACATTTATTGTTATAGGCACTTTTTATTACTATATTTCTATTAAGACCTTCTCCTATTCATATTCCAGTCTCTTATTCAAATCAATGCATGGCTACTAGGGTAATTTGGACTCTAGCAACCAGATTGCTGAAACTGCAAACTGAGAGCTGCTGAATAAAAAGCTAAAAAACATAACCACAAATAATAAAAAATAAAAAACAATTGCAGAATTGTCTCTGATTCTATTCAGACCCTTCCTATTCATATTTAAAGGGATACTGTCATGGGAAAACATGATTTTTTTAAAAAAAAATGCATCAGTTAAGGGTAGGGGCCGACGGGCAGATTTGGAGAGATTTATTCGCCTGGCGTCTAATCGCCTCTTCTGCCAGGTGACAATCTCCCCGAACTGCCTTCTTCCTGCCTTCCATCTGCTAAAATGAAGACTTGCCTGCATTAATGCACTCACGGCGCTTCAAAGTCACCCGAAATTACCTCATGAGGAAACTTTGGGCGACTTCGAAAATCAAAGCACCGTGAGTGCATTAGCGCAGGCAATCCTTAATTTTAGCATATGGAAGGCAGGAAGAAGGTAGTTTGGGGAGATTGTCACCCGGCAGAAGAAGCAATTAGTTGCCAGGCGAATAAATCTCCCCAAATCTGTCTGTCTGCCCAGCAGAATCCTTCACTGAAATCCATTTCTTAAAAGTGTAAACAGATTTTTTTATATTTCATTTTGAAATCTGACATGGGGCTAGACATATTGTTAGTTTGCCCCCAGTCACGTGACTTATGCTCTAATTAACTTCAGTCACTCTTTACTGCTGTACTGCATGTGATATCACCCCCCTCCCTTCCCCCCAGCAGCCTAACAACAGAACAATGCGAAGGTAACCAGATAGCAGCTCCCTAATACAAAACAGCTCCTTGGTAAAGCTAAGAAAAACACTCAGTAGTAAAAGCCAAGTCCCACTGTGACACATTCAGTTACATTAAGTAGGAGAAATAACAGCCTGACAGAAAGGAGTTCCATCTTAAAGTGCAGGCACAAGTCACATGACTGGGGGCAGCTGTGAAACTGACAATATGTCTAGCCCCATGTCAGATTTCAAAATTGAATATAAAGAAAATTTTTCATTTCTATTTTGAGAAATGGATTTCAGTGCCGAAGTCTGCTGGAGTAGTACTATTAACTGTTAACCATGTTTTCCCATTACATTATCCCTTGAAGTCTCTTATTCAAATCAGTGCATGGCTACTAAGGACATTTGGACCTTAGCAACCAGACAGCTGAAACTGGAAAGCTGCTGAATTAAAAGATAAATAACTCAAAAACCATAAATAATAAAAGATGCAAAACAGAATAGCACTCTCTACATCAGGGGTCCCCAACCTTTTTTGCTCGTGAGCCACATTTAAATTTAAAAAAGAGTTGGAGAGCAACACAAGCATGAAAAAGTCCATGTGGATGTCAAATAAGAGCTCTGATTGGCTTTTTGGTAACCCCTATATGGACTGGCAGCCTACAGGAGAGAATGTTTGGCAGGACATCTGTTTTTTATGCAACCAAAACTTGCCTCTAAGCCAGTTATTCAAAAATAAGCTCCTGCTTTGAGGCCACTGGGAGCAACATTCAAGGGGTTGGAGAGCAACATGTTGCTCGCGAGCTACTGGTTGGAGATCACTGCTCTACATCATATTAAAAGTTAGCTCAAATGTGAACAACCCCTTTAAGGGTAGTGGCACTGCGTCCCAGAGTAGATTTAGCACAGGTGACAAAACTTTACAAAGTACCAGTGTATTGAAGTCAGTCTGAATCTCCACTGTGCAAAGTTGCCTTCTCCTGCATTTCAACAAGATGACATGTTTTGCTGGCAGAGGTTCAAGGTGAGTTCGATACAGGCTAGGTCCGCTAGGCTGAATACCAAGGATTTGGCCAAATCTGAATCTTTCAAAAAGAGCTGGGTTTTGCCCAAATAGCAAAATGGAACCCTGGATTCATTCATTCATTCCCTGATTAACAATACGTTTTCATTCTACAACTTGAATTGTGCAAGAATGTATTTGCTTTATCTTTTTGCTTTTTATTTTTCTTATATGGAGTGATGTAACTAGAAACTACTCGGCCCTACAGCAACAACATATAAACCCATAAAGGGCCGGTTTACCTTTCAGTTAATTTTTAGTATGTTATAAAATTACTGATTTAAGCAACTTTTCAAGAGGTCTTCATTATTTTCATTAATAGTTTTTAAAATTATTTGTTTCTCCTCTGTATCTTTAAAGCTTTCAAATAAAAGGGGGGGGGGCACTGACTAATTTTAAGAACAAATGCTCTGTAAGGCAAAAAAATACTGTTATTTCTACTTTTTATTACTCCTCTTTCTATTCTGATCCTCTCATATTCATTCATTCAAGTCAATATGTGGTTTCTAGGATAATGTGGAACCTAGCAACCAGATTAGTGAAACTGCAAACTAGTTGCAAATGGTCTCAGAAAACCACTCTCCATACTAAAAGTTATGGAGAAAAAAACAATCTGCACCAATAAGAATAAAAATTCTCATCTGGCAATGCAATATTCTTCCTTCAACTGTTATTGCATTGCAAATGTTAACTTTGTGCATTTAAGAAGTGCTTGGTGGTGTTGTAATCTTTTGGAGCAAACATAACTTTTTCAGTAAGAAGTTTTATTATATTGACTGCGCATTGGCACGCGCTATAACATGTCACAAACTTTCTTCACTAAGTCGCTAAATAGTTTCCGGGTTCTATTAAATTTGCACAAAGCAAAATCTGTTCATGCAAAGGAATAACTTTGCTAATTGCGAACAGTTTTTCTTACCAACTTTTATTGCATTCCCCCATTTGTCATTGCACTGATCTCCCTATACTTTCTGACAACCCCCCCACAGAGTTTGCTTCTTCTATAGACAGTTATATCTAATCTATCTAAACAATTATATTATAGCCATCTTCCTACCTGATAGCAGATATCTCCATTGCTTCAACATGCTGTCACAATTTCTACGGAACATCCCAGAATAGCTACTGTGCTTAGCTTTTATAAGCTATCAGTAAAAACGGAGGGATGATTGCATAATAACAACAGACTGATGAAAAACTAGCGATCAAAAGTTCTGTAATAAATATTAAAGGGGAACTGTCAGAGTCAGTTTTGATACACCATATAGGTACAGACCAATAGACTATATATATATATATATATATATGTGCTAAACAGAAAGTAAAGAGAGTAGAGGTGTATCCCGGAGAAATAAGGCCATAGAGGAGTCCAAATCAGTGTAGGGGACCCTGTAATATGAAAGGTAATAAAACAGAGGTCATGGACTAGATATTTCAACTGATATGGCATGTGCTGAACATACTTTTTCTGTTGTTTTAATTAGAAAATATGCATGCTTTGGGTTATATCATGCACTAAACAGGGCAAAGCTGGCAGCTAATAATAAGTCACATTCTATTTCTTGTTTATCCCAGTATGAATGAAACAAAGAAATAGTGTCTCTTTAGCTTGTTATATGGAGAATCCCATTGTGGTGTTTATACAAATGGCCTGCAGGTGGCACTGTGCATACACATGACTTTCTGTACAGCTTGAAAGTGAAAGTAAGAGTTACTTCTGTTGTGTAATGGCTGCATGAACCTGCTAGTAAAGCACTGTTATACTCTCCTCATCCTCGGCTATCAAACACAACAAATGGCGACGAGGATGGGATTTATATCTTTCAGCAACCACATTTACTCTTGGCACAAAAAAGTTCTTTATAGCAGTAAGAGCAGTTTCATAAGTCTCATCAGGTAATGGTAATGTATAGAATATACGCTGTCCCTCTGCCCCCAGGCAATGAATAAGTAAAGCACGCTTTCTAGCTGCAGAAATCTCCCCTTGGTCAGCAAGGCTATTGAATTTCAACTACACAATGCAATACAAACCAGGTTCTAAAAATGTTAGTGCCGATTGTTTGTCACGTTTACCTTTACCTGCAGCTTCTGAAATGCTGGATGAGGACATAGAATTTGTAGCACTGACTGATTTACTATCATCTACAGTTATAGCTGCTGATTTTAAGCAAGCTTGCCTCACATGTTCAATCCAAGTAAAACTACGGGACATCTTACAAAACGAATGGCAAAATGCTGAGAAGAAACTCAGTCCCGATCTTCAACCTTACTACAGGATTAGACACGAGCTGTCCTTAGTAGATGGCTATGTTGTCCGTGGAGCTCACCGTTTATTGGTACCAGAAACCTTGAGAGAAAAGCTCATACAACTTGAATATGAGAGTCATCAAGGAATTGTACGTACAAAACAAAGACTACGAGAACTATACTGGTGGCCAGCAATGGATGCCGATGTCGTAACTGCCATTCATTCTTGTGTTACTTGTCAGAATCAAGGCAAAACAGCTATCACACATACACCACCACTTCAGCCAGTACCATTCCCTGATTCACCATGGGAAAAACTTGCTATTGATATTGTGGGTCCTTTTGCAGACGCTCCTATAGACTGCAGATTTGCTATAACTCTGATAGACTATTACAGTAAATGGCCTGAAATTGCATTTGTTTCTCATATAACATCAGCTGCAGTAATAACATTTCTGTCTACAGTCTTCAGCAGAGAAGGAAATACAAAGGAGTTAATATCAAGCAACAGCCCACAGTTTGTTTCATATGAGTTTGAATATTTTCTGAGAGAGAGGAATATTATGCATAGGAAATCTTCAGTGTACTACTCACAAGCAAATGGAGAAAATGAGCAATTCAACAGAAGTCTGAAAGAAGCACTACAGACAGCAAATCTTACTGGGAAATCTTGGAAAGTATTTACAACAGAGTTCTTACATAACTACAGAGCAACGTGACATGCAACGACCCAATCATCTCCAGCTGAATTATTACATGGCAGACAGATGCACACTAGGTTACATGTTGCAGACGTCAAACTTCCACCAAAGACTATTCCTACAAAATCATCTACTACTGACGTGAAATGTCACCAAGCCAAATGCAAGGCTTATACTGATAGAAAACGTGGTGCAAGAGAAGTGCACTTTCAGCCTGGATCTTTAGTCAGAATTAAGAAACCAGGAATACTGAAACAAGGACAATCTAAATTTACTACACCACTTGAAGTGAGACGCCAGCGAGGACCATACACATATGAACTGTCTGATGGACGCATATGGAATGCAAGTCGTCTTGCTCCTGCTAGATATGACTTTGGAGATGTTCCATTTGATGAAGGACATTTCCCTACTCCTAATGCCAACTGCAATAGGGCAGAGGAAAGTGAACATATAAGGCATACTGAGAGAATCAGAAAACTACCTGCATGGACCAAGGACTATGTCATGTGAAGAATGTATATATTGCGTTAAGATACATATGGTTTAATTGTTACTGTTTATATATTTGTCCAAATGCTTTTCTACTATAGGGGTGTTTATACAAATGGCCTGCAGGTGGCACTGTACATACACAGGACTTTCTGTACATCTTGAAAGTGAAAGTAAGAATTACTGCTGTTGTGTAATGGCTGCATGAACCTGCTAATAAAGCACTATTATACTCTCCTCATCCTCTGCTACTAAACACCCATGTCTGAAATTAAAGGGATACTGTCATGGGAAAACATGTTTTTTTTTCAAAACAGTTAAATAGTGCTGCTCCAGCAGAATTCTGCACTGAAATCCATTTCTCAAAAGAGCAAACAGATTTTTTTTTATATTGAGTTTTGAAATGTGACATAGGGCTAGACATTTAGTCAATTTCCCAGCTGCCCCTGGTCATGTGACTTGTGCCAGCACTTTAGGAGGGAACTACTTTCTGGCAGGCTGCTGATTTTCCTTCTCAATGTCACAGTAGGACATGTTTTTTTTTTAGTATTGAGTGCGGTTATCTTGTGTTAGGGAGCTGCTATCTGGTTACCTTCTCATTGTTGTGTTGTTAGGCTGCTGGGGGGGGGGTGATATCACTCCAACTTGCAGTACAGCAGTAAAGAGTGATTGAAGTTTATCAGAGTACAAGTCACATGACTTGGGGCAGCTGGGAAATTGACAATATGTCTAACCCCATATCAGATTTCAAAATTAAATATAAAAAAAAAAATCTGTTTGCTCTTTTGAGAAATGGATTTCAGTGCAGAATTCTGCTGAAGCAGCACTATTAACTGATGCATTTTGGAAAAAAAAAATTCCCATGACAGTATCCCTTTAAGGAGTGGGGATGGGTTGCTTTGTGGTTAAGGAGAAGGAGGGTAAGAAATTTAAAAATGCAGTATATAACTGCGGTTTCTATGAATGTTTATGGTTTTCTGGGAATCCAACAGACCTTAGGGTATTAGTTCCAACGCCTGTTGCATTTTTATTTCTCTGCAGCAGCCACAGATTTCTCTAACTACTGTAGTCTTTCAAGGACAGCTGTGCATATATTCATTACAGCATGCTCATCCACTGTTCTGCAGCTGCTGCTTGTTTCTTTATCTTTTTGCATGTCTTGCTTACTTATGAATGAATCAGTCTTTATGTCTTCCATTTTAGTGTTGATTAAGGCAGGGCATGTTTCATTAGTTATCCTGATTTCAAAGAGGAAAGCTTTCAGATAATGCCAGAGATGGTGCAAAATCCAATCTCAAAGAATTGGGACCAGGAAAAGAGTCATCACTTTGGTTTTCTGTGCTATACCATACGTTTTGCCACAGCGAAAAGAAGTCTTCTGCAGCTTATTTTGGTTCATTAGCTTAACACAGACAGTACGGTATTCATAAGGGGAAGGCTGGTCTCTGACCTCCATTTTGCAGCACAGAGTGATGACTAGGTGTCAGCAAAGAGAAAAGGGTAATGTGGATAGAAAAAGGGGTTTGATATATTATAGCAGGGGAGAGAGAGAAATGGTAGTGAGAAAAAAGAGGAAAGACCTAAAAGAGTGAACAGTTTATTATTATTAATAATAATATTAATAATAATAATAATAATAATAATAAGGCATCTGCCTGGGGACCAATGATTTGGGGGGGGGGGCACTGTGTCACTAGGTTTTTTCATTTAATTTCTTTGGCCCCATTGCCATCCAAAATTTATATCTTTGTCCAGGGCCTAAAACAGCGTAAACAACAGCTGGAATAACATGGGGGCTTTGGAAGGGTAGACAAAAAACATGTAAGAAAAGAACATTGTAGTGACTGGTGCAAACAGAAGGGAGGGCAGAAGTGGGGAGATCCAGACGAGCTATAGGAAAAAGAAGATAAGTTGTTAAACTTTAAACTCACCAAGTAAATTATAGGGCCCACATGTGCCTCACACTAGCACAATTTACTTGGGAATGGATAGAGGGAGAGGTGCAGTGGATCGTAACCATTGGGAATATCCTATTTGCAGCACTAATGGAGATGCAAGGGTGGTCAGAAGAGATTCTAGGTAGAGGCAGGCAACACAGATTCAGAAACAGAGGTCAGAGCTGACAGAAACAGAAGCAACACTAACACTGGGTTACAGAGGGATCAGAACAACCTATTCACCTCAGTCACCTGATGTATTTTAAGGACCTCAAATGAGAACTGAACAAAGGAACAGGCTTGACTTTTCCTGTAGCTGATTACAGACCTTACTGGTCAGGGGTATAAGTGCTGTAGGTAAGAGCAGAGGGGTCCAAGAAATAATGGGGGCAATGGGAGACTAAAGTAATAGTTAGGGAAGGAAAGGTCACAGTAGGAGATGGGGGGATAGGAAAAAGGCAAAATAAAAAAAGACATGGTAAAAGGTAACAAAAATGAGAAGCAGTGGAGAAAAAAGGGAGAACGGAAAAGAAGAAAAGAAGGCAGCAGAGTAAAGGTCACAAACAAGTCGCTGGCATGCAGGTGAAGCTAGCAGGATAAACCCCGAAACATTGCATGCTGCAATAAAGAATTAAAAAGGTTTGTCCCGCTAGCTTCACCTGTGTGCCAGGACTTTCATTTGAAGCAGCGTAGGTGGTTCTTCACAGTGAGGACAGTGAGGTTGTGGAATGCACTGCCGGGTGATGTTGTGATGGCTGATTCTGTTGATGATTTTAAAAGGGGCTTGGATGATTTTTTGGACAGACATAATAGCAAAGGCTATTTTGTGTGTGTGCGTGTGTGCTGGGTTTTAATTTGGAGGGGTTGAACTTGATTGACTTTGTCTTTTTTCAACCCAATTTAACTATGTATCCATTGGAAAAGAGGGGGCGGCCAATTCCTCCATTGCTGTGCACCAGGGAATCGCTTTTGGTGAAGGCCAGGGTGTGCAAGTACATTTGGACTAATTTCAGCAGGGTTAAGGTCCCATTACAGAGAAGACAAGTAAGTGGGTGTGATATGCACGCGGCATACACATCAGTACCATAACATGCATATTTTACAGAATTCCTGCCCAGAAATACAGAATTTGACCTCTTTTTTTTTTTTTTTTTACATTTCCTTCATTTTACTTTTGTCTTATGGTCAAGTACACTGAAAAATACTATACTTTTAAGAAGTCGTTTTTGTTAAAATTCGAGTTTAACCTCAGGCAAAAATGTCTTATATGTGACTGTAAAAAACACAACAGAATTCATTCAGTGGAAGTCGTCAATGCCAGTGCATACTTGCACACCTATGTAGATTATCATATGCATTTTACTCTTGCACATCTTAAAGGTTTGCAGATTGAACAAAAAAGCAACAGCGAGATATATACAGAGGAAAATAGTGGCTGTTGCACAACTGTTACTCCACATGTTATGTAATAATATTGTTGCTTAAGAACTGTAAGTTAGTGACATAAATGAAGCACTTCTGTTCTCTGTGATCAAAAACAAGAAAAACCTATATGTTGTAATTTTGAGTTGAGAGTTAAGAAACACATGACAAAACAGGGATTATTTGTCCAAATATTGCAATATATTCATGCTGGTCAACTACATCAAAGTCATCCCTGATCCGCTTGTTTGGCGACATCGACAAAAGAGATACAATCTCTTCAAGCACCAATACAAAATGTCCAACAAAATGGCCAGCGCTGCACGGCTAGCGGGGAGGTAAACAACAAAATATAAAGTATGACAAATGTGTGTCTTGAAGGAAAACTATACCCCGAAAATGAATACTTGAGCAACAGATAGTTTATATCAAATTAAGAGACATATTAAAGAATCTTACCTATCTGGTATGTATATTTAAGTAAATATTGCCCTTTTAAATCTCTTGCCTTGAACCACCATTTTGTGATGGTCTGTGTGCTGCCTCAGAATTACCTGACCAGAAATATTTCAACTCTAACTGTAACAGGAAGAAGTGTGGAAGCAAAAGACACAACTCTGTCTGTTAATTGGCTGCTGTGACCTAACTTTATAGTTTAATAGAATAACTTGGGTGGTGCGCTTGCCAGTAATTATTTATAGGTTTGCCCCGTCTCCTAAATAAAAAAGAACACTATATGGTGTAATAAGCCCAATTATTGTTATGTAAATGTGAACATGTTGGTCTTACTCACATTTACCGATCTTGATAGAAGGCATGTAAATACACGTTGAATTCAGACTGTAAGGAATAAGGCTTCAATAGTGCATTAACAGATACGATCGCAAAAGCCCTGTTTAAAGTTGTGCTTACCGGATTTGCTGTGTGTAAGTAGCGTGTAATGGCCGATCTCTCAGTATTGTCGGCGTTCCTCGTGGTGCGGTTCACCTTTACGACCTTAGCGGTATATCTGGCAGTATTCAGCCGGCGTCTGTCAGGGTAGATTTTGTCTTACTTTCCTCTGCTTTGCTGTATACGGAGGGTAAGGTGGTATACTCGAGCGCTGTTTTCTAAGCCGGACGTTCGCTTAACTTTATAGTTTGTTTGGTATGTTTGTGTGCACCGTTGAATCATTCGATATCAGGAGGCTGTCCTTATTTTTTAAAATGGCAGTTTTCTATTTATGATTACTCAATGGCACATGCTACAAAAAAAGTGTATTATTATGAAAATGGTTTATTTACATGAAGCAGGGTTTTACATATGAGCTGTTTTATGCAATATCTTTTTATAGAGACCTACATTGTACGAGGAGTATAGTTTTCCTTTAAAATGTTTGGGTTGAGTTACCCTTTAAAACCTTAATAGAGGCCAGGGAGGGGCTGTAGTGTGAGGATTTTAATCATGCAGTATCCTGACTGATTCCGTCTGTGAAATTTCCTACTCACAAGATTTGCTTCCAACATGGATCCTTAGCAGCAATGTATCAATGGATTAAAACAGAGGCACATCACCCATATCTTAAAAAACCTTTTATTACTTAAAAATCTTAATGCACTTACACTGTGCTTTAAAACAATCACTTTTCAGTCCCAACATTTAAAAGAGAATCCAACCTGTAGTAAAACTTACCCCTCCTGCACATTTGGGCCACGGAGTTCACGGCAGCCATCTTCTTTCTTTGGTTTTTATGACTTTCAACTCATGTGCGGTGGTTCGAAAATCTTCTCCGACTGCGCATGACAGAAGAAAGACAGAAGAAAGAAGATGGCTGCCGTGTGGCCCGAATCTGCAGGAGGGGTAAGCAAAAAATTTGGGGCATTTGCCTGGGGGGGAGGAGGGAGGGGGCAGGGTTTTTTTCACTACAGGTTGGATTCTCCTTTAAGCAGTTTTGATGTTCAGTGCATAAGAGATCGGGTAGCCGTAGAGTTGCCACCTTTTCTTGAAAAAAACACCAGCCGTCATATATATGCATACATATACATCTTTTTTTCCTATTAACAACATTGGGATCGACCATCAAAAATACCGGCCAGGCTGGTAAAAATACCGGCCAGGCTGGAAAAAAAAATGGCCAGGTGGCAACCCTAGGTAGCCGGCATTCGCGAGTCAATTTGGAGCGATTTCAAAAATCGCGCCGCTGCGTGTGAATAGGCGCCGGCGTTTTCAAGTAACGCCGGTGCGCCTCAGGACTTGGCTATTCGGGGAGGTTCGAGGGCTACAAGTCGCGGCTACAAGTCGCCAGGCGACAAAATGCCCCCGAATCTCCCCGTCTGGCCTTAGCCTTAAGTGGAAGGCAGGAAGAAACCTATGGTTTGCTGTTCTGTTAACTCTAAATCAGGTGATTCCCTAGGTTGCACTTAATTAGCCACGGTTTGTAAACAAGAGATAACAGACTCACTGCATATGCGTATCCCAAGGAAATAGCTTAAAGTTCTGTGCATTTCCTGTTGGTGAATGCATCTTTGACTTGACACCAGAAAGTGTAAAACAAGTAGAGGCAGTTTTAGGTCAGAGGCAGTTTGACCTAGTGCCTTAGCATGCCAACGGTGGAAATGTCCTTACTCCTGCTGTTGCTACACTGAATCTACCAGCAATCAACCATCACTCTATATTTGAGTATCCTCAAGTTTTAAAAATATTTGGCTTATAAATGGAGGTCCCATTTTTCCTATACCATCTGGGACCTTCATATCCCACACATGAGATACAATATCTGCCTAATGGCCACTCCATACTGTGTCACCAGTATGTTGGCCTAAGCATGGTCAGGTTCCATAGTTTAGCCACAAGGTGGCAGTATGTTGAAATTATATATATATATATATTTTGCTGTGTGGGTCAAGGGGCTTTTTCCCTATCCTTTAGTGGCGTTCTACTAGAACTCCCAGCAGCACCCTCGGTGAGCCCAGACAGGGGTTTTGGAGAGGCTCTGTAACAACATGAGCCACAGGCTAAAACAGGGATCCACAACCTTTTGAACCTGTGAGCAACACTCAAAAGTAAAAGGAGTTGGGGAGCAACACTAACATCAAAAATGTTCTTGGGGTGCCAAATAAGTCCTTTGATTGGCCATTTGGTAGCACCTATATGGATTGTCAACCTACATTGAGGCTCTGTTTGACAGTACACCTGTATTTTATACAACCGAAAGTTGCCTCCAAGCCTGAAATTCAAAAAGATGCACCTGCTTTGATGCCACTAGGAGCAACGTCCAAGGGGTTGGAGAGCAACATGTTGCTCACGATCTACTGGTTGGGGATCACTGGGCTAAAACATGTTTAGAAAATAATAACAGGACATCTAAATGCTGTCTGATCCACACCTAAAGTGGAACTTTTTTAACATTGGTGTTACCGTAAGGAAAATTAAATTTTTAAATCATTTGGGAAGAGAGAGTGCCAGGCCAACTTGTTCGGCTCCACTTAGTGGAAACTATGGAAATGTGTTCAAACTTTCATAACCTGGCAAATTTAGTAAAACGGGCATGGTAATTAGGGGTGTGGCCACAAAAAAGGGGCATGGTCAAAAAAATTGCCGCGCTGTTTGCTGTTTTAAAAATGTTGGGAGGTATGCTCATATTGAAATTAATTTCCACTTCAAATCTTGTTGTTCTTTCTCAGCCTTGTTTGTAAATTGTGTCTGTTAATAGGTCTCACAAATAGCATATGATCCATTTCTTTAATCTTGTAGCAATGTCAAAATGTCATAGGAAGAGCTAATTTGGCGCATTTTGAAGCTTGGTAATATGTTTGTTTTTAGGTCTTGCAAAGGAAGAGATACAACACTGCAATAGACTAGGGGTACATGGAATCATCATCAGGGAAATGGCCTCTTTTATGAAGGCAACAACAGAGAGAAGACCATGAGTTAATGATGACACTATTTCCCAATGATGACACTATTTCCCAAGCTAAAATAGAAATAGATTTCGGAAGCTAAATGTACTACTTTTACGGGTGGTACAGCAAGTGGCTGTACCAAGAAAACCAAAACCACCCCAGCTACACATCAGTTAATCTCATTCAGTGAGTTGTCTGCATGAATATCTGCCTTTTCAGCCTGTAGTCATAAAATCAGAGCAATGTCTTATGGATGGAGTGAATGGTTTGAAAAAAAAAAGATATATTTAATTTTTGGAAGGGATATTAAAGGGCCCGTTCCTTCTTCATAGGCAGGGAACAGGGAGGTTGTTTGTTAGGATACTTGACTGTTTTGGAAGTTTCAGCTACGGATGGATATAATACAAAGCAATCTGCAGTGAAGTAAAACAATATTAAACCTCACATTACTCTCCATTACTTATGAGGCAAGGAAATATAGGCTCCATTTTATGCATCATTACATTAGGATCAAGGGGGTGGGGCTGGAATGGAAAAGAACCACTTTTCCAGCTAAGAGCAGTAAGTACACAATTACTGAATAGAAATATAGCAGTGGATTAATATCATTCACCAGTCAGATTGGCAAATCAAGATCTGTATGTAAAAAGACAGATTGGCAAGTACAATGCCATCAAATTGTACCCTATATTAAGTGACAGGCGGTAAGGTTCTGTTTGGGCTTGATCCCAGGATCTCCTGGTTGTTGGCTGCTTTCCTTTACCACTGGGCTGGGAAATCAGCCAGAATGTGCTCATCTCCCTTACACCTGTTGCCCTGTGTCACAGTCGGCACCCAACACCAGAACAAACACCAAGCACCCTGGTCTCGGCTCGTGCTTCACCAGTAGTGTGACCGCCTTTGGCTTACTTGGATGCCACCTGGACTTAAATGAGAGGTGCAAGGCTAAGGTTCTGGATAGGCAAAGGGGCACGACTGTATATATAGTCAATAAGGCCAAAGGTCATGGTACAGGCAGGAGTAGGCAGATTCGTAGTCAGACAGGCTGGATCGAGGCAGGCAGATAGCTGGGATCATCAGGCAGCCAAAAGGTCAAACCGGGTGATCAATCAGATAGGGTGAGGCAGAATCTGAGTCAAATAACAGGCTGGGGTCAAACCAGAACGTCAATCAGGAGGGTTAAGCAGATTCAAAGACGGTTTCAGGCAAGGGTCGGGTTTTCAGAGGTCAGAGTAGTCAAAAAGCCACTAACGGCACAAGGAGAGGCGTGCCGAGGCGGGTGTCCCCGACGCACCGCTAGGCCACCAGGGTAAGATTTTCTTACACCCTGACTGTGTTGTATCACCCCAGCAGCCTTATTGGCAGGTTGAGGTCAGCCAGTCTGACTGCTCTATATAAGCCCAGCACATTGCACAGCTGGTGCCTGAGCATTTACCTTCCTTCTGAGCAGTGTGGCTTGTCCATAGCTCTGGTTCCTACACCTGTCCTGCTCCTGGCTCTTGTTCCCAGCTCTTATTCTCACTCCTGCATTAGTCTTGTTTGAACCTGTTTACGATTCTGTCTCTTTGTCCCCATGGTCCATTACTGCTAGCCTATTTTGTATAATTCATCCTCTCCACTCTGTCCAATCACCTATTCTCCATCTGCTCTATTCCAGATCGTATTGCCTTCACCCTCTCCCTATCTTTCCTGACCCATGTCACCCTGTTCTTCACCATCTCCTGTGAGCACAATCAGTCTTCGCGTGAAGGACTTATCCTCCATAGAATCCCTTACAGTTCCTTACACAAGCATGATATCCATTCCAACAGGAGCTATAAAAAATATGATATATTATAAAAAATATGATATATTAGTTTATTTATTGACCGCATGATATTCACTCTGTGTGCAGTCTTTATTCAGTGGATAAACTCACTAGAGAATCTACACCACAAATAAATTACAAATAGAGGAGGCGATGTAGATAATGAGATAAACAAGTGCCCGCTATATATCTATAGTGCTAGTTGGCAGCCTGAACCTGGAGAAATTTCCCATGGCAAAAATGAATTCTTGTGCTCTTAATCAATTACTGAAAATTCACTTGGTGAAAAGCTGTGATTTTATGGAAATGCAAAGAGAATTTTGACCAGTGCAAAGTAAATTAACACAAAACATGTCTCAATCATGTCTAATTAATAGTTTGCAACATCTACATGTCAAAGTTCTTTCCAATAGATATCACAGATATCACATCACTGTTTGGATTACAACACAGATTATTCATACTTGAAATACTGGAAACTTTCAAAATAATAATCTTCCTCCTTTTAGCAAGGGATCCAGTAAGTATACTGGAAAATGGTGGCAGCATTAATCAAAGTTATATGCCTAGTTAAAGGAAATGTAAACCCTCAATTAATGGTTTGCTAACTTAACTTCCTAAGTAGAGCAACATCACAAGACATTTTATTCTCACAAAATTGATTTTCAGATGACCATAGCAACTCAGCTTTTCTAAACTGCCGGGGGCACTGTTGTTTCACACAACATAAAAACTCCTTATATAAAAATGAAACAAAAAGGTAAATTAAAAACAAAAAGTAATTAATATAAATTGAAAGAGTGTGTAGAGCGTGTCCTTACTGCCTGTTTAAGGATGGCTGAAATGTGTGTCTGAGCAAGGCCAGAACTAGGGGTAGGCAGAAGCGGCATGTACCTAGAGTTCAGCACAGGGTGAGTATATGGTTCAGGAACATAAGCTATCAGAGATGCACAATGGAGATGAACGGCGGGTGCATCCACTGCAACCCCTATCTCCCCACAAATCCCTTCATGACCCCCCTCCTTGTGGTATCCCCCTTGTCTTGGGTGACTCATGCTGGGACTGGCACTGTACTTGAGAGTGGTAAGACTTTAGGTGTGCCTACTGCATCAAAGCAAACACATACCAGCTCATTTCCATGACATTTTTATAAAATATTGGAGGAAATTATAGCAAAGTGTAATGAAAAGGTAGAATCACACCCCCGATGATTCCCAGGTAACCCCTGCACTGACTGAAGCTGGGTGCATGTGCAGTATAGAAATCTTAAGAGAAATTCTGTACAGTGTGCATGGTCTTACCCAGCAGTGGCTTAACTATAGAGCAAGCACGGGGGCTCCGATCACAGGGTCTGCTTTCTCTTCTGGGAACTTACTGGTAGTTATTCGCATGGGGCGACCTGCGACTCGTTTGCAGGAAATTCGCAAATTTTTCGGTGAAGCGAAACTGGGTACATTCGCCCATCACTACTTACTGGCCCCTGCAGCAACTAGATGTGCACCTGCAATCAGTGAGCTTGCATCAACACGTCCGATCCAACACACTCATGTCTGTGCGCATGGGCCCAGGCCGCTCTATAGTTTTCTTAACCTGGGGGGGGGGGGGGGGGGGCTGGTGCCAACTGGGTATACTGCTGATACCAAAGGTAGGATGTAAGTAACTAGAATTACTAGGATGTGCTTTGGCACACTCATTCATTCTACCTTTCATTCTTCACAGGTCGCCTGTTGCCCCTGGTCCCCTTGGAGTTATGGTTTCTGCTACTACTTTTACACCACTGCAGATTATTCACAGGGTCAACAAATATATTAGTGATAAAAGAAAAGGAGTAAACAAAACAGAAAACATAGCTTGCCAACAGTGTCCCACTGGGGAGGGTCTAGGCCCACCAGTCCTGCCACATCATGGGGCAAAAGCCACCCCAAGTGCACAATGGCCGGCGGATACAATTGAAATAAATAACAGGAGGCAGGGGCAGAATCACAGAGGCCAAAACAGCACATGCCAAATACATAGTAACTTACAGCAGCCCCTCTGGTATTTGCCAGAACCCACAAATTGCCAGTCCAGGCCCGGAAAGTATCAATTGTTTCTCTGGCAGAGGATCTGCCACATCTATAATTAGTGGGGATACAATGTCTTCTAGACAAATAAAGTTTACTGTGAGTCTTTCCTCTTTAGATCATTCCTTTAAAAGGAAGGAATAAATGAACATTTCTAATTAAAACAACCAAGGCAGCCTTTGCTAGGGAATGCTTCATGTTTTATGGGATTTAGATGCATATTTGCACTTAATTCAGTATGTAGTCTTAACTAGATTGATTAAATGGTTCCTCCTGGTACCATGAAACTTTTGAGCCAGATCAGAAGCAGAATGTATTGCAATTAAAACTTTTTATATGAACAGTCTTCCCTTTTCATCTTGTTCCTGCTTGGGCAGACTGGTTAGCAGCCCTGCATACTAAGTTTTGGGTTTTGGCATCTCATTACAAGAAAGGAACAATTGTTTTTCAGTTCTTGAAGTTTCAATGACATTATGTAGTTACAAAAACAGATGCATTAATTAAATCAATCTGGTGGTCAGGAGTCACTGAACACGGAGTTTTATTTATTAAAATTAACTTTTAGCCAGCAGTAGCTATTGGTTACTGGTGTAACTATAGAGCAGGGGTGTCCAAACTATGGACAAATGTGGCCCAGGATGGATATGAATGCGGCCCAGCTTGAAACGCTCAGTTCTCGAGAAAACGTCATGTTGCAAAAGATATAGAAGGATGGGGACTCTGCCCATTACCCAGTTAGTAATAAAATATAATAAAAAGTCTATTTAATATCCAGGTGTCCCTTATTCCAGTGTATAGCTCCATCTGGTTATCCAACGTTATTGTAGTTCTTTTTTTGTGTATTTTCTTTACTTTTACAAATCAAAAGTGTTTGTGTATTTCATGTGTGGCCCCAGACAATTTTTCTTCTTTCAATGTGGCCCTTAAAGCCAAAAGTTTGGACACCCTTGCTATAGAGGAAGCAGACCCTGTGGTACATAACCCCTGTTTCCCGGGGTCTGCTTCCTGTAAAGTTCTCCTACGTGACATTATTAAAAGTCAATTTGCTATTACTTTTTTATGCTTAGCAGCCTTTTAAGCCCATCTCTATTTAATCAAATAATTTTGAAAAATGTTTTCCTTTTTCTCTGTAATAATTTTTAACTAAATAACTTGATAGTAAGTAAGCTACCATATTGCTGGCAAAACAAAACTATTGGGGTTATTTAATATTTAAGTGATGTTTTGTTGACTTAAAGCAGGGGTGCCCAGACTTTGTTACACTAGGATCTACTCTTGACACCTGGCCCAGGCCCGGACTGGCAATCTGTGGGGCTGCTGTAAGATGCCATAGACAGTCACTATTTAGTGGGCTGGTGGGGGGCTGTTTGGGCCCCTGTGTGACCTGTTGGGGCCTCTAGGTACCTGAAATGCCAGGGCCTATTTTGATTCTCAGTCCAGGCTTGACCCATCATAACATGCAGCAAAATGTTTTGACCATACTCCATTTTTGTGGCCGCACCCCCTAATTACATTGTTTATTTTACAAAATTTGGCAGGTTATGAAAAGTTTGAACACACTCCCTTCCCCGTGCTGGTTGCTTTCAGCACTCCCTTCCCCTCTGTGTCCATGCTTACAGCGCGTCCTCCCTTCCCCTCCCTTCTTTGTCCTTTCCCTCATTGCCTGCAGCCCTCCCTTCGTGCTGTTCTTGTCTCCCTGCCCGCCTCCCTTTGTGCTGCTCATCTCCCTCCCTTCCCTTCCCGCCACTCATCATCCTCCCTTCCCTTCCTGCCACTCGTCTCCTCTCCCTTCCCTTTGTGGTATTCATCTTCCCTCCCTTTGTGGCGCTTGTCTCCCCTCCCTCCTCTTTGAGGTGCTCGTCTCTCTCCTCTCTTCCCTTCTCTTTGTGGCACTCATCTCCCTTCCCTTTGTGGCGCTTGTCTCTCTCCTCTCTTCCCTTTGTGGCACTTGTCTCCCTTCCCTTTGTGGCGCTTGTCTCCCCTCCCTCCTCTTTGAGGTGCTCGTCTCTCTCCACTCTTCCCTTCTCTTTGTGGCACTCATCTCCCTTCCCTTTGTGGCGCTTGTCTCTCTCCTCTCTTCCCTTTGTGGCGCTTGTCTCCCCTCCCTCCTCTTTATGTCGCTCGTCTCACCTCTCTTCCCTTCCCTTTGTGCCGCCCATCTCCCCATCCCTTTGTGCCACTCATGCCCCTCCCTCCATGCTGAGCTGCTCTGCTTGTCTCCCTTAGTTACTCTTCTCTTCAGGTCAGCGACACCTAGGGTTGCCACCTTTTCTTGGAAAAAATACCAGCTTCCTATATATTTACCTGTTTTTCATATTAATAACATTGGGATCAGCCATCAAAAATCCTGTCCAGGTGGCAACCCTAGCGTCGCCGGGTCCCAGATCACAGTCTACCAGGAACATTGACACGATCTACTGGTAGACCACAATTGACTTCCTGGGCACCCCTGACTTAAAGAGATACTGACACCAGAAATTATGCCTTTTTTACATCTATCATAATATTGGCTTTGCATGCTACTAATAATTTTGCTATAAAGTATTTTCCCAGTGCTTTTACATTACCTATCTACCTCCCTGTGTTAGTTTATGAGGGGGCTGCCATATTTGTGCAACAGGAGTCTATTAGCATTAGAAACTCCAACTGACAGGCTGAGATGGGACAGTCAGGTTGACAGTCAGGTTTAGAAAATTCAACTAACAATTACTAACAAAAATAAACCTCTCAACAAAAAACTATCAGCATGACCTATTGGTAACTTTTAATGTGCATTCATAAAAAGTAGTTAATATTTTATACTATTTATTATTATTATTATTATTTTAATTGAATCTGTTTTCTAACATGGTTCCTGATTTTCCTGGCTTTAATTTCTGGAATAAACAGAGATCGAGCTACAGTACACACAGCTCTGCAAAGGGAGAACACAGATATCAGGGCTGGGCTTTGCTTTGTCAAGGCTGGCTAAATCAATCAGTCTGGATTCTAATTCACTAATCTTTGAAAATAGCTGCTTTTACTCAGCTGACGCCACACTGTTCAATTCCTTTCATAAGTCAAATACAAGTCAAAGTCACAGCTGGTGAGCAGAACTATCAAGATTTCCATCAAAGATGAAGAATTTCATTCATCCAGGTCAAGATATACAGTATCTAGTAGAATTAAATCCAAAAGCAAAGGGAGTTAATGGAGTTAACTCTACTAGATACTGTATATCAAAGATAAGGCTTAAATCTCCAGCTAAAATCATTAGACTATAATCACATGTAATCATGTACAATTTTATCCACAAAAGGTATTTAGGAGGAGGTAAAGGGGTTGTTCACCTTTGAGATAACTTTTAATATGATGTAGAGAGTGATATTCTGAGACAATTTGAAATTTGTTTTAATTTTTTATCATTTAAGGTTTTTGAGTTATTTAGTTTTTTATTCAGAAGCTCTTCAAATTACCCAAGCAACCATGCATGGTTTTGAATAAGAAACTGGAATATGAATAGGAGAGGCCTGAACAGAAAGATGAGTAATAAAAAGTAGCACTTGTAGATGCCCGTTTGAAAGCTGCAAAGATTCAGAAGAAAAGGGCAAATAAAAAAAATGAAAACCAATTGAAAATTTGCTTTGAATTGGCTATTCTACAACATACTAAAAGTTACCTTAAAGGTGAACCACCCCTTTAAGTACACAGTAAAATGTATGAGCGGGATGGGGTGTACCCTGCATATAAGGTATGATATAAGATATGAATCTGGCTTGTACATGAAACTTTGCAGAAGAAAAACTAGGCCTTATTCCAATGCAGAGCTCATAAACAGGTAATTATTTAATATTTTCCTTTCTCATCCTTCCTTCCCACATTTTCCCCAAGAAACCAGCCAATTTTTTCATTTACAAATAAGTGTTATTATTTACAAAGAAGGAATGTAAATGAGGAAATAGTGAAAGCCATTCATCTAAAGTGAAGTGGTTGCTTCCTCTTGTGCTGCTGCAATAATGTTCATCTGTTTTCGTGTATACTGCACCCATGTTTGCAATGGCATGAAATTATTCAAAGAATGGGGAAAAAAAACATTTTTTATACAAGTGCACAAATATACTTGCAGTGCTGAGTCCATGTTCAGTTCCAGCCTGGGCACTAACTGCAAGGAGCTTGGATTTTGTCTGCTAGGATTTTCTTCTATACTCCATAAAAAAAAGATACAGGCAGATTAATTGGTTCCTGATTAAATTAGCCATAGTGTATATGCCAAAGTGACCTTAGGCTGTAAGTTCCTCTGGGCCAGTATAAAAATGTGTTGATTCTATATAATGAACATATTAAAATAAATAAAATTAACATTTCTGGAATATGTAGTGGCTATACTAGATACAATCTACAGTTTTGCCATTTTTCCATGCGACCAAACTGCAACCTGATACGCAAGAGGTATGAATAACCTGTAAACCAGGGGTGCCCAGACTTTTATACACTGGGATCTACTTGACACCTGGCCCCCATCAGGAGATCTACTGTGGTAACGCAATGTTTTGACCAAGCCCATTTTTGACCACACCTCCTAATTACCATATTCATTTTACAAAATTTGCCTAGCTATGAAAGTTGAAACACACTCCCTTTCCCTCCATGTTTGTTGCTCAGCCTCCCCCTTTCCCTCAGTGTGTGTTGCAGTCAGCCCTCCTTCTGTGTCCCTGTTTGTTGCTGTCAGCCCCCCTTCTGTGTCCCTGTTTGTTGCTGTCAGCCCCCCTTCTATGCCCCTGCTTGCTGCTGTTAGCCCTCCTTCTGTGTCCGTGTTTGCAGTTGTCAGACCTCCCTTTTGTGTCCCAGTTAGGTGCTTAGCCCTACCTTCTGCGTCTTCTTGCTGCTCAAAATCTCTGCGCTCTGCCTGCCCGTGCTCTTTTCTCAGTCAGACCTCACTGCTGCCTGGTTGCGCGTCTAAAGTCTCCTCTCGCGAGGAAGTGCAGTTGAAGATGCTGGGCAGGTCTTGGTCTACCAGTAAAAGGACGGCGATCGACTGGTAGACCTCCTTCGACGTCGTGGGAACCCCTGCTGTAAACAGTGCTTAGTGATGTCATTTGTCACATGACTCACTGAAACTTGTGTATTATAATAAATAAAGCACCCCCTGTTGCAAAATATGAGGATATTGGAAGTCACCTTGGAATTCCATGACCTGTATTAAAACATTCGGCCTGGAACTCCTCGGTAACATAATATCCTTATATTTTATAAGCTGAGGTACTTTATTCACTATATAAATTACAGTAGGGGGTACATTACCCACTATACAAAAAACACGCTCCTATGTCATTACAGATGTATTGTTTGTAGTTTATGGCGATCATATTTATGGCAATTATTATTTTGTAAAAAAGTGCTGACAATCCATATCTTATGCTATATTTGTACTAGCCATTTTTCTGCAGAAAAGAAAAAGCTCTTGATGAACTTATATACATTCAACTGTAGATTATAATGCATAATGCACCCCCTGCTAAATTTTATACAGATACCTCAGCTACGTGACCGGTATACAGTATATGGTCACCCATATATATATTATATATATATATATTATATGGTCACATAAGTCCTCGGTGACTTAGAATATCTGTATAAATGACAGTATTGGGTACATGATCCACTCTATATACGTGTATTTCTAATATCCTTTCTACAATAACAAGGTTTTTGCCGCAGCCTCTTCTGTTTAGAATTTCCATAGCAAATGCACTTTCTCATTGACAGGATGCAATTAGATACATTTTCTTAAAAGGAATTAAACATGTTACACTGCAGTTTGGATTGGATTCTCTTTAGTGCATAATGGTAAAATGTTCCTTGCCTCTGTTCACTGAAAAGGCGGATGTAATAAATAATGCAGCATGTTTGTATTTTGTCCTACATAGAGGAGATGTACATGTCCTGAGCTGTGATGGCTGTTCTTCTAATAGCTGTTTCATTACCACAAGGTGGGGCAAGCATAGGCAATAGCCTTCCTTATTATTGCTGGAGCATTTTTTTTATGTTTCTGTTGCAATAGCAATGACTCAACTGTATTGGTCTCAGATTTGCTTCATTTTAAGATTCCAAGCATTTCAATCAAAGTGGAATCCATAAGGGATTGAGGATCGCACACTCTTTGTAAATGAAAAAAAGAAAATAATGATTCGATGTTAGTTACAGAAATTAGCAACCACATGTCGCCCTAAGTGTTTCGACTCACAAGTGGTCTTCATCAGGGGCACAAAAATAATTGTTGCTCCCCAACTCCTTTTACTTCTGAATGTTGCTCACGGGTTCAAAAGTTTGGGGATCCCTGCATTAAGGGCTAGTCCACGTGGGAAGATTCAGGGAGATTTGTCGCCTGGCGACTAATCTCCCTGTGTGGACTAGCCCTAAGGGCTGGGACAGACAGGGAGATTCTGTTGCCTGGCGATTAATCGCAGGCAACAATCTCCCGAACTGCCTTCTCCTTGTCTGCCGCCTGTTAAAATGAAAAAGCGCCAGCGCTAATCCACACACAGCGCGGCGATTTCCGGAATCGCCCGAAGTTACTTCGTGAGGAAATTTCGGGCGATTCCAGAAGTCACCGCGCTGCGTGTGGATTAGTGCTGGCGCTTTTTCATTTTAACAGGCGGCAGACAGGGAGAAGTCTCAGTGGACTTGGCTTTTACTATTGAGTGCTGTTCTTAGATCTACCAGGAAGCTGCTATCTTGTGCTATCTTATCTCCATGCTTCAGCTGTTTTATTGATTTTCCCATAAGTCAGGCTACCAGGAAGGTCCATTATATAGGCCAATATATTGCCAAATTAGTCTAGAGAGGTGGAGTTGCAGATTATATCAGCCTGTATACACATATACCTCTCATCACCCCCTCCAATCCCAGTGCCATTAGACTGCATTAATGGCTATAAGAATATAAAACAAAATCTGATTCACACCTAATGTTTGTAAAGCTGGCCATAGACGCAAAGATCCGATCGTAAGATGATTCCACGATCGGATCTTTGCATCTCCCGACCTGCTCCCGACCCGTCACTAACCTTCAAATCAACTAAAGTAGTAAAAAGCACAGACAGCTGACGTTCTGCCCCTGACAAGGATCGTACTAAAGTTGTACGATTAAAAACCTAGTGATGGTCTCCCACTGAAAATGGTACGATCTGCAATAGACACAAAGATATGATCGCCAGCCGACAAAAATTTTCTAACCTGGCCGATCGACCAAACGACCGATCGGCATGGCACGACAAATGTCGGAGCACTCCACACACGATCCGAAAGTCGTACGATAGTCGTACGAATCCTCGATTCGTACGACCAAGTCGTTGCGTCTATGGCCAGCTTAAGGCAATAGAACCATTACTACATTGCCTAAGGCAGTCCAGTGTTTACTTTCCCTAAAAGGAAATCACAGAATAAAATTTGCATCTCTTGCATCAAACACACTTTTTAAACCTTATAGGCAGTGCTGGAATTGGGGAGGGATGCACAGGGATGCCATCCCTTCACTTCATTTTTGTGAAGTAGCATTCCCTCAGAGGGGATGCAAGAGTTTTCTATCCCAGAACTTTGTTTTGTTCCTCTTCACTTCTGCATGCAAATAAAATGCAGAGGTAAAATAAAACATAATCAAATTTATAGAGGATAAAAGGAGAGAAAAGATTGCTGGGAGAGAAATAGAGAAGAGATAGAGAAGTGTTAGGCTGGGGACAGACAGGGAGATTCGGGGAGATTCTGTCACCTGGCGTTTTTAGCAGGCAACAATCTCCCCGAATTTCCTTCTCCCTGTCTGCCGCTAGTATAAGTGATAAAGCGCCAGCGCCTGTGCACACGCTGCGCGTGATTTCCGGAATCGCCCGAAGTTTCCTCACGAAGTATCTTCGGGCGATTCCGGAAATCGCCGCGCAGCGTGTGCACAGGCGCTGGATCACTTATACTAGCGGCAGACAGGGAGAAGGAAATTCAGGGAGATTGTCGCCTGCTAAAAACGCCAGGCGACAGAATCTCCCCGAATCTCCCTGTCTGTCCCTACCCTTAATCTGTGTTAAACAGATAAGGAAGTTGGAGGCATCAGAGAGAGTTATAGAGAATAGGAGAGAGGAAGAAAACAGGGGAAACAAAAAGAGAAAATGACGGTATTAAACAGCAGCAGAATAATGAGAGAATCATATATATGAAATAATCTTGGGTAAAATAGAAAATGATGAGGTTGTGCTATGTTATGACGCAATTTACAGGTTAAAGGTTCCTGTTTAATAAATATTTATCACTGGTTTTTAGGTAATATAATGTTTTGACATTATGTCATTGGAACACGGAACAAAAAGAAGAAAAAGAAGCAATAGGACTGTTTTGATCACTGGACATTTTTTTTTTTTAAGCATTTTTGATATTTACACTGTAATAGTGACACAAGTAATCACTACTTATGGAAATTATTATATACAAGTGATTGGCAACTACTGTTTGTAATGATTCTTTTAATTATTCTGATGGGTATTTAAGAGGTATGTGCACGCTATTATGCATGTCTTGTTACATCACAAGACTTGAATAAACTCCAAGGGGCTTGCCATGTTATGACACAATACACAGAGGGGGGGTTCTTCCTTTTCTTCTTATTAATCCCAAATCAGTATCTCTGACGGAAGTCAGATTCCCTTCCTCTGTTAATTACCTAGGGATAGGTATTCTCGCACTAATTTAAACCAATACAATACACAGTCAAGGAGCTTGTTTGCAGAAGTTGGATTGACAGCCAAGAAAAGTCGTATGCCCAATTTTCATTTGGGGGTCCCTAATGTTACAGGTAAATCTATGCATACTGGGCATTAAACCATGCATTAGAAGGAAATACCAAAATCGAAATAGCAAAATGATTTTGAAGTGAGTGAAACCAGAAAGTATTGTTATGTGAAGGTTTATTATAGCAATAGGTGTGGCTTATGGTTGTGGGAGGGGCTTATTTTAGCACGCTCCTCTATGATCAACACACAGAGCATCCCTCCACTTATTTCACTCCAATTCAAGCACTGTGATTTACTGTCATTCCCTTTTAAATGTGAGTATAAGCTTAGGTCTTGTAACAAAGGTTCAACATAAAAATCATTTATAATCTGCTGTATAAGGAAGCCCATCGTGCAGCCTTCCAGCTGTTATAAAAGCTAACTAGTGATGTTAGGAGCAATTTTCTGCAAAAGCTGTAAAGATGCAGGTTGTCATACATATAATTATATATATTTTTTGTCTCCAATTTAAATTTTGAGCAGCCCTGATGATTCCATCTCCGTGAGAAACTCCAAAATGGAGCCCTTTTGAGCCAGATATAAGCATCAATCAGCAGGAATGTTTAGCATGAAAAAAAACACAAGCACAAACAAACAATAATAAAAAGAATTGAAAACCCGAATGGAAGTACAAATGCCAACATTTTCAGATGCCATCACTGAATCGTATGTGCTTGCTTGCCTTCTGTGCCTTAGCCAGTCTCATCTTCTCTGCTTTGGCTACCAGCTGGGGAAATAAGAGCAGAATACATAATACTGATAGCAAATGGCATTAATCACACCACAGATAAACCCAAATCCAGTGAAATGCAAGTTAGTTGCTGAGTTCACTTGGTTTTTAGACAACACAGCAAAAGTCATGATCTTAGTTGATATATTAAGCAAACAGGTCCTGTCAATAGTGCAGTACCACCCTTTGGTCATTAATAGATGGAATGCATTAGGCAGGTTAAATAACTAAGCAGCTCCCACTACTAGATATACATACAAATATGCATTCAAGGAGTGTTCCATTTGCCAAATATATTCATTGGAAAATAACAGAAAGATATATAAAACACAAGATATATTTCATTAAAGCAATAAATAACAAGCAGTTCTAGTCACCTTTTCAGTGCCACGTTTCTGTACCCGGGGCCGGTTAAGCTTTGCTTGCCTGTCCACCAAAATCTTCTGCCAATACCGTTGCTCATGATCACCTACGTATGTATCAGGAGAAAAAGTACCATTATGTCTGACTACCAACATTGTGTGGAGCTGCTCAAACATTACCTTTTTTTATTACAAGAAAAATCAGTGACAGAAAGTCCGCTGAAAAGAAGAATTGGTTATTCAAAACAGAAAAAATTGTGAGTTTTCTCCAAAAAGTAAAGACCAAGCTAATAAGTAAAAATTCAGATAAGTTATAAGGACATACAAATAACCGCCTAACGTGTTTCGTGCCTACTGGAGCACTTACTCATAGGCTATGCCGCAGTAGGAACGAAACGCGTTAGGCGGTTATTTGTATGTATTCTCAAGAAATTTTTAAGACTTCAAAATGAGCAGCAATATATGCAAGGGGAACAAAACCACAAATATTGTCTCAAACAGGTTTTTGTTTATGAGGTCTCCTCTATTTAGTCCATAAGCATGTGATCTGAAGGTTAACCCCCTTTCTAGTACTGTATCTTCTAAAGATGTTCAGCCCCAATTAGCTTAAAACTATCTGTGGTTGTGTGCCTTTATTGGTTAACTAAACATGTGACAAGGGTTGAGGAGACTGCCTCATACAGACTTAGATAAACAAAAGGAATTCTGGGAATGAATTCCAAATGTGCTCCAAGAAAATCCCATTTGCATGGGTTTATCCTATTGGCTAAAGCTCACCCACTGGGTTTTCAAGCTAAAGCCAGGATAATAGCTGATCAGATTTCCCAACTGCAGACCGGTTTCGCCTTTCTTGAGGCTCTTCAGTGCAGTGCAGGTTGTCTGATCAGCTTAAGTAGAGCCACCATGTGGTTAACTAAACAAATACAAGCGGTCCTCTGCACTCAACCCATTATCAATATATTTAAGACATTTTGTGCATACAGCTACTAAAAAATGCCTTACCTTTTAAAAAACAGGGATTGTTTGTCCATATATTGCAATATATTTAAGCTGGCCAACTACGTCAAAGTCATCCCATATCTGGCCAGTCCTAAGATCAATTTTAATCTGATTTATTAAGAATTCTATTGCTTCATTATATATTTTACAAAGGGACTAAGTTTTACCTGCAACTTACTTGCTGCTTTCAAAGTAAAACCTCCCAATCTTGGTTGCCCTTTTATTAGACACCAGTGGGATCACCTGACTATAGCTGCGAAGGGTGGGGGCTACAGCAAGGAGCTGGTCACTGCTCCAGTATAACTACAACAAACAAGGGAAAGATGTGCTCACCACTAATTTTTAAAACCATAAGGCAGGGGTGCAATGAGGCTGTGACCACACAATACATAGACAAATACAAGAGGTCCTCTGCACTCAACCCATTATCAATATATTTAAGACATTGAGACATTTTGTGCATACAGCTACTAAAAAATGCCTTACCCTTTAAACAACAGGGATTGTTTGTCCATATATTGCAATATATTTAAGCTGGCCAACTACGTCAAAGTCATCCCATATCTGGCCAGTCCTACGCTCAATTTTAATCTGATTCATTAAGAATTCTATTGCTTCATTATATATAATATATTCATTATATGTTTTTTCATTATATATTATATATTTTATGGGATGACTGACGTAGTTGGCCAGTTTAAATATATTGCAATATATGGATAAACATTCCCTGTTGTTTAAAGGGTAAGGCATTTTTTAGGAGCTGTATGCACAAAATGTCTCAAATATATTGAAAATGGGTTGAGTGCAGAGGACCTCTTGTATTTGTCTATGTATTTTGTGGTCACAGCCTCATTGCACCCCCACCTAATGGTTTTAAAAATTAGTGGTGAGCACAACTTTTCCTTGTTTGTTGTAGTTTATTGGTTAACTAGGCACTCCACAGCTTGTCCAAACATCCAGGTGCTCATTGTCTGGATTTATCTAGTATGGATTTTTCTCATCAGAGCAACAGTTTAGATCTTTCTTTGTAGTAATGAGGTTAGGCAAAGTAGCAAATGGTCACTGTAATAGAAAAAGATCAGCAAGAAGCAGCATAATAGTACAGGCCCAGGGGGTAAGAATGTTATTCACTCTCTGCTGCTCTTCCTTCCCTTGCATTCCTTCACATGCTAATTTGAGGAGCTAACACTTTAATGACTAGTTTCAAAAGCAACGACCAGGTCATTTATAAACAATTAGGAGCCTGGACGGTGGCTTTTCCAAGTGTTTGCTCCAATAGTACAGTTACAAATACATTCTTGTGTTGTCACAAACAAAAGGCAGGGGCCGTCTATAGGAAATTAGAATAGTGCATACATACAAAAAGGAATGTTGTCCAGGTACCGACATTCTATCAGTAATGGAATCTTTAGAGCTTTACTACAAGGGGATGACTGGAATAAAAAACACTCAAAACCTTGGCTGGCAGAACAGTCACAACGTTAAATGACTACTTCTTGTTCCACACTAAATGGATCTGATTATCAGTGTGTCTAAGGGTAGTGGCACATTATTCAGGGGACTAATCTCCCCGCAATGCCTTCATGCTGGCTAGAATGTAAATTGCCAGCAGGACGGACTCAGAGTGCTTAGTTTTCCAAAGTCACCTGAAGTTTCCTCGTGAGGCAACTTTGGAAAACGAATCGTTCCAAGTGCCATCCTGCAGGCATTGCGGGAGATTAGTCACCTGAAGAAGAGGTGATTTGTCTCTCCCCCAAACAGTGTTGTGTTCCACTATCCTTATGGTTAAATGTACTGGTGAAATGCAATGAGTGCTGCACCTGAGAGAATTTGTAGCGTCCAGTTGTGTTTGCCTTGCAGATTAAAGCAAGCTTTTACTGCTGTCTGAGCATCTTCCGGAGATTTAAACCGAACATGGCACTCTGTATCACCCTCCAGCATGTCCACATAAACCACCTCACACACTCCCGAAAATGCATCCTATTAAAAGAGAAACTAGTTTATATATACACATACATCAACATACTCAGAAATAGTAGTACAGGACAGTTTGGGAAGGGTTACAGCACTACAAAATATGTTGGCATTATATAAATATATGTAATAATAATAATAATAATAAAAGGGGGCTTTTTGCTGTGAATTGTATTGAGGGCCAAGACACCTGGGGAGGGTTGTTTCTAATTAATTTTAGTAAGGCACTTACAGTGATTGTATTAGCTTACCTGATACCCCAGGCCGGTGCTACCGTTAGCAAAAAAAAAACTGCATCAGCCTGGGGTATTTCTTCAGCAGTTATTTGGCACAATATTTGTTCCATGGGCATATGCAGCAGAGTGTAAAAGCTTGGTTTCCAAGGTCGGGTTTCGCTCTATTGCACATGTACCTGCATGGACCAAAACTAAAAGAAAAGAAGATGGTGATAGGGCTCTTTTACAGAAATACCCTGTGTTAGACCAGTTTTTAGCAAACAGGAGCACCAGCCCAGGGTATCAGGAAAGAGATTTTAATCAATGGGGGGGTGCCTAACATTTTGGCACCCCCTAGAGATTAAAAGTTTAGTTCTCCATTAAATAAATTTACCCTTATTACAATTAATGAATTCTCTAAATCACACACTTGTTAAAGTGATTAAAACAGCTTTTACACCAAATTGTCTCTGTAGGAATGCAGTGACTAAAGCTGGCCATAGACTATAAGATAAGCAGATCTTTCCCCCATATGACTATTAACTACAGGGCTATATTGGGGTAATCCAAACATTCAGCCCTATGGCCGAATGATCAGATTACAACCAGTAATCAATGGGCTCTGACGAGTTGGTCGTCTGAAAAATTAAACCTTCCCGAACGATATTGTGCCCATACAAGGGCAGATAAGCTGCCAAATTGGGCTATATATGCCCATGTATGGCCACCTTAATTGTATGCACCCAGCAATCCCAACAGAGTCAAGCAGTTCTCCACGCAAAGAAGGTTGATTATAAGGATACGAGAAAGACAGACAACTTACCTTAACATATTTGCGTCCCTGAAAAGGATCTGAACTTGTGATCTTCCCTATAACACCACTCACAAACTGTGGTCCCAGTGGCTCATTCTTTACAGTCTCCACTGAATCCACACAGTAAATGGAAAAGAATCACACAATTACTTTAACTGACAAAGCATTTCAAGAGATAAACTACTGGTCAAAATGTTACATTTAATTACATTTATGTATTACATTACATTTAATTAGTCTGTATACTTATCAAGTTAATTAAAACATGGTAAAATATTCTGAGCAGGCAGTCAGCTACCACCATAAAAATACATTTATAAATACAGTTTATTTTTATGCATCTGATGCAGACTCAACTATAAATCCATACAGATTTGAAAGAGATAAAGCAGACTCTACTACAACTATAGTTGCCACTTATTTTTAGAGCTGGAGAAGATATGATCATCTATTTGTGTATTCTTTAGTTAAAAAATAAAACTTTAAAAAGGCCTTATAAGGGTAAAGACACACAGGGAACTTTGTCACTCAAGAGAAAATCACCGTACCCACGGTTGACAGAGTGCCCTAAAATCCCCTCCCCTCCTAGTCAATTAGAATTGCAGCATGTAAAACAAGTGCCTTGAATTCACACAAATACCCAGGATTCTAATGGATCAGGAGGGGAATTTATTGTATATATTTTTTTTTACAGGTGCATGAAAAGTACCTTTTCCATTATTAATATCAAGGTTTTGCATGGCTGGTTCGGATTGCACCTCCTCCTCAGTGATACGACACGTTTCACAAATTGATTTCTTGAGAGAGGCCATGGTGGTTCGCTGCAGTGTTAAATATTCAGCCTTCAGGTCCAACCATTCTGTCCTGGAGAGAAGCATAATTTAGTGTTAAAAGAAAAAGTCTGCAGAGTGTATATATATATCTTAGTACTGAGTGTTTCTAAATGGATTTGGTCTCAAATAAGATTTAAAAAAAGAGCTTAGATGGCAATTTAAAAATGTAATTCTCTATTTGTGAATGGTCTGAGCCATGTGCCAGTTTACAATAATAACATCACATGATCATAAAGCACCAACAGTTTTCACAGCCATGTAAAATAAATAATTTCTTTGACCAATGCTTTTAATTATGTAGGTGTATTTATAATTGGGGGTGTGTGGCCACAGATCTAAGAAACAATTTAATTTTACTCATAAGAATTTAACTATTATTCCTGTGACACCATAACCTAGGAGGCTTCTTGTAACACATCAAAATAAGCAATTACATGTAAATGTATTATTTTCAGGGACAGCATTTGTGCAGTTATTTTTATTTCCACTGATACAATGCATGCAAAGGGATACAAAGGAATGTTAAAACAATAGGGGCAAGAAAGAGTTAATGGAGTTAATCTATCAAGCCTTGTCACATTTAATTAGTCCCACTAACCTCTTTTGTTGTCAGAGGTATTGGCTTCAGCTAACTGCCATGAACTGGTTCAGTAACAATGATTCTTGGAAAACCTACTTGATGGTATATATTGGGAAGCAGCACATGTACATCATGGTGAACTGCACACTGACCTTTGTGCTCCAGAGCTTCAATTCTACATAAATAGAAGCGGAACTCTCGCACCTATTTAATTTCGGAAAAAAGAAGCGCCATCAGCCGGCGATTTCGATTCTAGCCGGCGGGGAGATTAGTTATCCGAGGAGAAGGCAATTTGTCACCAGGCGACTAATCTCCCCCAGATAGCACCATGTGTCTCTGCCCTAAGACTGCCATAACATGGAGGAGTTATCTGCCAAATAAAAGCAATACTAGATGCACATTTTGATATTTGATATAAGTAGGGTTGCCACCTTTTCTTGAAAAAAATAGCGGCCTTCCTGTATATTTATCTTTTTTTCCTATTAATAACATTGGGATCAACCATCAAAAATACCGGTGGCAACCCTAGATATAAGAAACTTCCATTTAAAATGTTCAGTAAAATGTATTGACACATATTTCATGTGGTATAGGTACATAATATTAAAGAGGTGGGTCACCTTTGAGATAACTTTTAGTATGATGTGAGAGTGATATTCTGAGACAATTTGCATTTTTTACTATTTGCATTTTTTGGAGTTATTTAGCTTTTTATTCAGCAGACCTCATGTTTGCACAGTTGCAGCAATCTGGTTGCTAGAGTCCAAATTACGATAGCAAACCTACACTGATTTGAAAAGGCTAGTTATGAATAGGTCAGGGTCTGAATAGAAAGATGATTAATAAAAAGTAGCATTAGCAATACATTTGTAGCTTTACAGAGTATGTGTTTTATAGATGGGGTCAGTGACCCCCATTCTAAAGTTGGAAAGAGTCAGAAGGAGGCAAGTCATTAAAAAAAAAAAAACTTTTCCAAAATCAATAATGAAGACCAATTGCAAAAATTGCTTTGAATTAGCCATTCTATAACATAAAAGTTAACTTAACGGTGAACCACCCGTTTAAACAAATCTTGGCCTTTGTAAAATGTTCAGCATTAACCAATATCAGATGGGAATAACCAACCCATATGGTTCAAATAATGGTATTCCCACAAAGCATACAGTCTCCAAGCTTTTCTGGGATATATGATAAAACATTTTTATACACAAAATCTGGTAAGAGGAGAGGGGAAATAAGGTAAGGGAAATCAAATGGGGGAAGGGGGAAAATAGCAAAGTTTTAGCAAATGAATAGGGATGTGACAGGGACATTGTAAGATATAAGGAGGAGCAAATAAATGGAGCGAAGGAAAAGAGTAAAATGCTTTGGTGGGAATGCAATCAGAAGGGTCTATTCAAGAGCACAAGACTGGCCGCACGAAAAGGAGGCAATCATCAAAGCACCACAACATTATAAAGCTGGGGGCAGAATGGCACATAGTTGCATCTGTAGAATAACAGAGAGCGGGAAGGAGTGTGGTTATGTCGCTTTTCTATTCATTATTTTTGTATATCAAAATGTGAGACAGTTTACCACAGCAAAACTCACCCATTCTATTCATTCCTATGGGAGTATTTATCAGTGGATGAAAGTCTGTTTTGCATTAATTATGTTTGAACGGCAGCATGTTTATTCTCAGATCACACACTTACTGCATTCAAAACTCATTAAGCTATAAGATGTCACAAAAATGGCTAGTTATATGCACATTACATTGCTGATTTACTGACAAAGCTCAAACTTCACCAACAGTGTGTGCTATGCATGCTATCTAACTGCCATTAGATTATAATGGATCTTTCTTTTAGTGATAAATTCTACAAGTGCCAATAGTTTGCTTATATAACACAAATCGAGAATACTCTCTTTCTTCTACACAGCTACTCAAGCACTTGAATTAAAGAGGATACAGAAGGAAAGGTTCTGTTGCGTTTCATGCCATTCAGCTTCAAGACAGTACTGGGAAACATTTCGGAACCACTATTTTTATCATTTATTAGCAAGTTCATGAAAAGAGTTTTCCAGTCTAGGAAAACTAGATCATGCGTATCCACATATTTCCTCATATAACATTGTATGAACAAATATTACACTTAGCACAATTAAGAGGTAAAATGCAAACAGCATTAAAATAGAAATCATTCCAATTCGAATTTAGTTCACCTTTTGATTTGGATTTTGGAACGCTAGAAACCCGAGTGTAAACGAAATATAGTATGTGGCCACAACCCAGCTCTTTACACACAATGGTTTTTAGTGTGTGGGTAGGGACATTGCTGTGTACACTTGCCTAAGGAAAATAAAATGCAAGACTGATAGGACCTTTAACCCTTCTTGGTCTTTTAAGAGTCTCAGTCCTCTGTAAGAATGAATGGAAATGCCCTAGCGGCAGTTGCAGGGTTAATAGGGCTATCCCCTGGTTAAACCAGATAAATGAGACAAATGGTTTCAAGGAGCCACCCTGAATTCTACCATTTGCATATAGCTCTACATTACAATGACAAAGGCTACTCAGAAGGTTCCTCATGATCTGATTCATCCAAGAGATAAGGACAAGTATAAAATTCAAGGCAGAGGTGCAGAAGGTGTGGGAGGAATACCAGTTCCAGAACAGAGACTCAGGTTAGTAAGAGGATAGATTTTTTTTTGGATATTTATAAATACTTCAATTTTTGATACAATAGCTAACAAATGGTGCATTTATAATGTTAAAGTTAAATCAACTGTTAATGCACATTTTGGAATGCTGGGATTTCTGGAGGGCTTTCTCTGCAAAACCACATGTTTGCCACATGTAATGTTCCCTCTAGGCTGTGTGCCCATACCGTTCACCATTATGAGTCCAGCATGCTACTACTTGTGAATGTTGCGTGAAAACACAACATTTTGTATATATTTTTAAAAGTACTCAAACACATTTTAAAAAGTGCCCAAAAAGGATCATTTTTCAGTATACAGCTCAAAAACACTCTAAAAATAGGCTAGAATGGTGGTAATATGTACAGGATGCATTATCTGGAAACCCTTTATTCAGAAAGGGGCGAATTACAGAAAGGATATCTCCCATATAATCTATATTATCCAAATAATCTAAATATTTAAAAATGATTTCCTTTTTCTCTGCAATAATAAACAGTACCTTGTATTTGATCTCAACTATGATATGGTTGATCCTTACTGGAGGCAAAACCAGCTTATTGGATTTATTTCATATTATATGATTTTCTAGTAGATTTAAGGATGAAGAGCCAAATTACAGATCCGTTATCAGGAAAACCCCAGGTCTCTGGCATTCTGGATAACAGGTCCCATACCTGTATCTTGTCATTATGACCGTTTATTTTTATATCTCCTTCAAGTTAGGGACAGCGTCAAGGCAGAGACTAGTGTTGCCACCTTTTCTGGAAAAAAATACCAGCCTTCCTATATATTGATGTTTTTTACCTATTAATAACATTGGGATCAACCATTATTTTTAAAATACCGGCCAGGTGGCAACCCTTGCAGAGACACATGCTGCAATTCGGGAGACTAGTCACCTCGCAACAAATCTCCTCTTCTTTGTGGGTGACTAATCTCCCTGAACTGCCTAAAATGAAAATCACCGGTGGGATGGAACTAAGAGAGCTTTGTTTCCTTGTGAGCGCCATCCCACCAGCAATTTAGATTATAGCCGGCGGGGAGGCAGTTCCGGGAGATAAGTTGCCTGAGGAAGACATTAAGGGCTAGTCCACACGGGAAGATTCTGGGAGATTTGTCGCCTGGCGACTAATCGCCTCTTGTTTGGGGCGACTAATCTCCCCAAATCGCTTCTCCCTGCCTTCCAGCTGCATTAATGAAGAACTGCCTGCGCCTATTCACACGCATCGCTGCGTTTTCCGAAGTCACTCAAAGTTGCCATATCGAGCGATTTCGGAAAAGGCAGCACCGCGTGTGAATAGGCACAGGTTATTCTTCATTAGGCTTAGTCCAGACGGGGAGATTCGGGGGCGATCCATCGCCTGGCGACTTTTCGCCGCGACGGATCGCCCCCGAATAGCTAGGCACCGGCATAGCTTAAAAACGCCGGCGCTTATTCACACGAAGCGGCGCGATTTTTAAAATCGCTCCAAATTGCCTCGCCAGGCAATTTGGAGCAATTTTAAAAATCGCGCTGCTCCGTGTGAACACGCGCCGGCGTTTTTAAGCTATGCCGGTGCCTAGCTATTCGGGGGCGATCCGTCGCGGCGAGAAGTCGCCAGGCGACGGATCACCCCCGAATCTCCCCGTCTGGACTAAGCCTTAAGCAGCTGGAAGGCAGGGGGAAGCGCTTTGGGGAGATTAGCCAGGCGACAAACCTCCCCGAATCTTCCCGTGTGGGCTAGCCCTTAGGGGTAGATATATCAAAATGGGAGATTACCGCAGAAGGTAAGAAACAACTCAGCTTTTGCTAAACGACCCCCTAAATGTCCGGTTTAATGTTTAAAGTGGTCCAGATTAAAACATTTAGGGGCAGGTTTATCAAAATGTGAGCTTACCACACTCACTCTCTGTTCATTCCTATGAGATTATTAGAAGCTTATTTATCCCTTTACAAATATGAACCGGACATTTAGGGGGTTATTTCTCAAACTTGAGCTGATTCTTACCTGAAAAATTTAAGTTTTCAAGGGTTTCAGTTCAAAAAAGAAAAAAAAAAACAGAAAAACACAATTTTTTAAAGATTCATTATACAGTACCTGTACCACAAAACTGGAAATAGCTTGAATCCAAAAATACTACAGGTAAAAACCTATCGAGGTCATGTAGAAGTCAATGGCAGTGTTAACATTCAGTTCCAGTCTAAAATGGAGTTTCAGTAAGTATTTGTTTTCCATCAGTCTCAATCTGGCACTTAGTTTTGTAAATCCTATTTTTCATGGAACAAACATACTCAGATACGAGTCATTTGGTATTTTAACACATAACAAAGGCGACTAGGAATTGCAGCTAGATGGATGTAGTGGATCAAGTGTTTTACTTTGTGAACATGGCCTCCATCAGACTGGAAATCATACTTTTGAACAGCATGTTTAACAAAAATCTGGAAAATAATATCAGATTAATGAAATAGGTAAAGAAACTGTACAGCAATAGCATTTAAACGGCAGCCTGCTAGTGTCTAGTGACTGTATTACATTAAGCGTGCTAAATGTCAGAAGCCTGAATTTATTATAACTAGGTTAACCTGTTTCATATTCAGTATTCTGCACTCTCTTACAGATGCCGAGATGGACCAGCAACTTCAGTCAATTGTCACCAAGGTTCTCCTTACACTTAAACATTGAGGGACTTTTTCCCATGTACTGCTGTAAGTGCTTCAATGTTTTGGTGAAAGAGGATCCAGCTACCCAATGCAATGCCAAATTTCTCAATTTGCCTGGGAACATGGACTTTTCTTCAGTATGTATTTTGATTCTTTGGGATGCTTTTAATTATCAACATCAGTGGTCCAGATAAATGCCTATATAGATGATTAGCTCACACCGCAGATAATGTACTCTATGAAGATAAAAGGATTTTGCTAGGTTACTTATTCTCTTAAACTAATTTTCTAAGGGCCTTATGAAACAATTAATGGAAGAAGAAGATTGCCCCACTACTTTAACATCGGTGTGCTTTGTGTCTTTAAAAAGAGTAAGTGCTCCAATGTTTTAGCGTTGGGGGGTCCTTAATGTAACTTCAGCAAATTTAGAGTTTATCACTTGTGTTTAGAGAAAAGGAGCCACTTCTGCTGACAACATGGGGCACATGCTAATAAGCCAGTAGTAAGTGCTTTATGTTTTGGCAGATATGACTTCTCATGATGTGTCCTACTTGTTCCAGCTAATAAGCAATATATTGTCTGATGGATAATGTCATGGGACTGTGCTTTCGGTTTACAGCTACTATTGCCCCTGTGCAAACTCTGTTTTATATTATGTAGAATTGCACTGTAGCAATGGTGGTTGCCTTCAGAGTGCCAGCTATACAAACCTGCCTTCTTGCAATAAATGTTATGAACGATCATACCTTTACAAACCGAGCAGGTTTTTAAATTAAAAGAAAGTCTTGAAAACTACATTTTCATGTGCATAATTACTGATACCAAGAAATTGAAAGTTGAAACCTTTTTCAGTTTTCTTTACTCTCTTTTACTACTTTTTTTTGATCTTTGGAGCAGGAACTTAACCCTTATTGCTCTCTAAATTCAACAAACTGTTATATTGTAATGGTTTTCTTGTTGTTGTGCTCCCCTAAACATTTTTATTGTTACCTTGAAGGCTAACATATATATGGTTATATATAAAAGAGAATCACAGTTTCAGTATAATGAATATCTAGGATATGCTATGCCACACTAGTACCAAAGTAGGGGCAAACAAACAGTAGGTATTCCTGCTACACTGCTACTGATGATGACCAAGTGCAAAAGGATCTGTACAGGAATTCTAAATCACTGTGTAAATCTCAGGTCAGTCAAATTTATAATGGTATATAACTTAAAAAGCCCATTAATTGGTACCCGACCAATGTTAACTGATTTGCTGAGATACTGTCCTAGTACTTTGTTTGTTCCTAACCAGTGGGGCTGACCCTACTACTGGGACCTGAAGCAGTTGCATGGGTACTCGGCCTGAAGGTCAGTAAAGGTAAAAATTATTAATCAAATCCATGTCCTTAGAGAGAGTGAGAATGAGTCAATCTTGGATTTAAAAAAATCTAGTTCCTCTTCACTCTCAAGCTTGGATTTTAAAAAATCTAGTTCCTCTTCACTCCCAAGGATCGGGTTTCTCCATTAGCTTATGTACACCAGCACAAACCTTCCACTCTACATGGACGGCCAATGACATGTATTAGTTCTTTTGGCAAAATGCAAAAAAACTGATCTGTTCCCAGTCATTTCTGGATCTCATACCATGCAGCAAGAGGAATCCTCAGATCAAAATATCTGTCCAGTCAGGCTGTGATCCAAGGACAGTTTGTCCAAGCTATATTCATTAATGGCTGAGCAAAGAGGATGAAACTAGACCTAAGCATTTATAACAATGGAGTGAGGGTGTGGCTTGTTTACATAATCATTATCTCTAGTTAAACCAACTCAGCTTATTACAGGGAAGTTAGTAAAAATTAGTTAAAAAGACTGTACTGTAATAAAATACAAGAAAATGTAGATTTTTAAAGGGGTTGTTCACCTTTGAGATAACTTTTAGTATACTGTAGAGAGTGATATCCTGAGACAATTTGCAATTGGTTTTCATTTTTTATTGTTTGTAGTTTTATAGTTATTTAGCTTTTTATTCAGCAGCTCTCTAGTTTGCAGTGTCAGCAATTTGGTTGCTAGGGTACAAATTCCCCTAGCAACCCTGCATTGATTTGAATAAGAGACTGGAATATGAATAGGAGAGGGACTGAATAGAATGATAAGTAATAAAAAGTAGCAATAACAATACATTTGTAGCCTTACAGAGCATTTGTTTTTAGATGGTGTCAGTGACCCCCATTTGAAAGCTGCAGAGAAATAGAAGAAAATTGCAAATCATTAAAAAACTATGAAAAATAAATAATGAAGACCAATTGAAAAGTTTCTTAGAATTGGCCCTTCTACAGTATACTAAAAGTTAACTTGAAGGTGAACCACCCCTTTAAGTGAAAAGAATAGGCAAAATTAATTTTTAAATAATTGCTTTTGTTCAAGCTTAAATGGGGTAAATATTGCCCATTTAACTACTGAAGTCTTCCTTGTCGCAGTAGAAAATGCGCCACACTCCAGCGCCCCAAGATGAAGGCAGGAAGATAGTGGGACCCATTTATCAACACTGGACAAATTTGCACCTGGGTAGTAACTGATGGCAACAAATTAAATGTTTGTTTTCATTGTTCCAATTGCAGCTAGCTGAAAAAGCTAATCACTGACTGGATGCTATAGATTACTACCCAGGAACAAATTTGGCAGTGTTGATAATTGATCCCCAGAGAGTGGAAAACCAGACAGAACAAAATATAGATGTACAGTACTTTTATAAGACATATTTTGTCTTATTTTGATGTAAAAATATGTTAAATTATTGTCGGATGCACTATTTTTGTAGACATAAATTCTTTTTTTTTTTTTTTTACACACTCAATACAAAAGGTTTTATACATATTTCCACTTCTGAAAACTGTACTTAAATGCACAGTGCAAGGACTTACTTTGAAAGTACTCTCAGAGGTATAACCTCTTCTCCATCATGGTGTCTTTGTTTATGCTTCTTCTTATGCTTGCTCTTCACACTTGCCACAGACATTTCTTTCTTATCGGCTGTGTACTTCTCTTCATCTTCTGTAGAGACCTCTGTTTCAACCATGATCATCAAAATTCAAAAACTATTATGCAACACTCGAGGATTCATTCAATTACATAGGTGATAAATTGCATCATGTGTATTTACTTTCTGCCTATGCATATAACATAAGCAATTTCTTTAACTGTGTATTCTTTTATAAGCTAGAAAATGATGCTACTGGCAAAACCTTCTGTCCAAGAAACGTCTGTTAGCAAATGACAGTATTGCTTCAGAAAGGGTGCACTTTCACTAAAGAAAATGTGTGTCTTCTTATAGGGTTCAAACTAAAGGAGTTGTTCACTTTTGAATTCACTTTTAGTATGATGTAGAGTGTGATATTCATTGACAATTTGGTCTTCATTATTCATTGTTTTTTTTAGTTATTTAGCTTTTTATTCAGCAGCTGACCAGTCTGCAATTTCAGGAATCTGGTTGCTAGGGTCCAAATTACTGAATAAAGAGAGTAATAAAAAGTAGCAATAACTATACATTTGTAGCTGTACAGATGATTTGTTTTTTTTAAGATGGGGTCAGTGACCCTCCATTTGAAAGCTGGGAAGAGCCAGAAGAATAAATCAATAAAATAAATAACTATGAAAAATTGCTTAGATTAGTCTTAGAATAGGCTACTCTATAACACACCAAACGTTAATGGTGAACCACAGCTTTAAAACAAATACCAACCAATACCATAATTAATTCCTTCTAAATTGTGTTTAATAAAAGGCAATACTATGGATTTTGTTTTATTAGATAGACTTATTTTTCATTCATGTTTGTGCAAGTTTTATACTTGTGGTTAGGTGTCAATCTAAGTCTTTTAATTTGCATACTGTATACAAAACCAGAGAAAAGGGTCTCTGTATTTCAGTTAAATGAAGCCATTCTCAAGTTTTTTACCATTTTTTGATGCTCTTATTCTTAGCCTCTCTTTAGTTTCTGGTAACGTAAGTGATTGGCCTCTGAATTTCAATTATTTCACTAGAACAGGAGTGGTATGTAATGTATACATCCATATATATATTTTCTTTTTGTAAATGTATATGGGCTGTATGTGGACCTCCAATTGATCATTAGGTGCCCTAGACTGCTCAATCTGAATCATCTGACTACTAAAGAAGATCAAATTATTACTGTCTGACTCTGTCCCCAAACATACCTTATAATAAAAATTGCAGCCTTTAAAAAGATAAAGCTGGGCACAATACCTTTACATTCTTGTAATACATCTTGAGTTGATGTTGTCTTCTCATCCTGAGACAGGTCTTTTGTTTCACTTTTCTTTTGCTTGGCAGAAGAGGAGTCCTGTTCCTCTGAACTGCTATGCTTTCTTTTACCTTGCCTTTTTTCAGACTGATCAAAGCTCTCTGCTCTTTCTTTTTTCTTTTTTTCCTTCTTGACCGTCTGCTTATCAGCTTCCTGCACATCAGGTACTGAGCACTCAGATACAGTCCTGCATCTTTTAGGGCCACCTTCAGAAACAATGCCCATATCTTGCTCTTTATTTTCCTCCTCTGCCTTTTCACCATTGTCTTTTCTTGCTTTGGATATCTTTTTCTTATTCTTTATCTTTTTATTTTCTTCTAGAAGACAAAATAAAGATATAATTAATATTATCCTGAACCCAATACATAATAAAGTATTGGCTGGCTCAATTTAATTGAATATTATCCTGTAATCCTAAGGATAAAGGTCAGCTGTAGTGTGCAGATAACTTTATTCTGAGGTAGCATATACATTTTAAACTATAAGTTTATATATTTTTTATACAGGCACAATATCTATATCTTCAAACCCTTACACAAAAATCTAGCTCCTAACTAAGCTAGGATAAATCCATTTTGAACAAAAACTCAGTGCTATTTGAATTGTTTTATATTTGAAAAACTTAAGGATGCAGTGCATTATTACAAAAATATTCTTTATTCAGAAAATTCTGAATTCCAAACACTGGAGAGTGGGCAGTGGAGTGGGCATAAACTATGTGCCTCAACTGAATTACCTAAAGTTTGTGTATGTGAATGAACCTTATTATATGCACAATTTACATTCAAATATGAGCCCAAAATGCTATAGTATATAATAGTGGTCAAAAACAGATTGCACGGCTTTAGTCTTGCCTAGGAAGAAAGCATATGCTGATGTAAGCAATAAGATAGATAGAAGTAATAATAATAGAAGCTAACCGGCAGAGGAACAATGGTTTATGCACAGACAGGTATATATTCACAGATTAGTAGACAGTGGCTAAAACAGCTGTCTCACACCATTGAAGACTGGCCAGGGCACTGTTTGGAAATAGTTTCTTTACTCTCCCCACACTTGCATTGGTTTCTGAATTTAAATACAAACTGCTATGTTAACAAGCTCCTGTTAAGACAGACCATAATGTGTGTATATCTATGTGGAAGTAAACTTCCCCCAAGGTACAGAAAGAAATTCTGCTTCAAAATAACGCACCAAAAATAACTGATGATTGTGATGCATGATTAACACAGATAAATATTTTTGCTTGGTTTAAAAGCGACTCTTACCAGTAGCACAGCCCTCTATGTCACCTTCCGTTATGTTGACAAGTGGAAGGGCTTTATTTTTCACTGTTTTAGGAAACATCCCTGCTTTTCTTGGTGCTTCTTCAGGTGGATTATTTAAAACCTTATCAGGTTAGCAAAAAAA
>CM044431.1:71142554-71156333 GCA_024363595.1 Xenopus borealis | reverse complement strand
AAAAAACAGTCAATATGGTCATAACAAGTTAACTTTAACAAAAATATGTATAACAAAAATTTTAAGATTAAAAAGGTAGACTTACCTCTATAGCTTTAGCCGCTTGTTCTTGAGTCTCAAACTCTATAAATGCAAATCTTTTAGGATCTCCTGTGGATTTGTATCGTGGGATACTAATATAGATTACTGTGCCACATTTTCCAAACACCCGCTCAATCCAGCTGTGCTTTACATTTTTAGGTAGCAGCTCCTAACAAACAGACGAGTAAAAGAGTGACTTTATTAGGCACATTTATTTCTAGTGTAAAGTGTTTCCTGAACAATAACATGTATTTTTCCTTGTTACATGAAAAAGTTATCACCTGTGCCACAGGTCATTGACTTAAATAGGAACCACCTGCTAGAGTGTGTACAGACACTGCACGTGTGACAGGGGGTTGACATTTATGTCAATGGCAGGTAACAGCAAGTATATTTACATATAGTACACCAGGTGTTTTTTCACCAGTGTAAAAATACCCACTGGTGAAAAAACACCTGGTGTACCATAAGGGTAGAGTCACACGGGAGTCGCCCCGGCGGTAGCATGTATATATTTGTGTTAAATATTGTTGTATACAATATACCAGTTGTTCTGATTTATGTCTGTTTGCTGTATATTATATAAAAGATAAATTATTAAAAACCAGCTTTGATTACCAAGTATTATTTCTTTCATTGAGTGTGCATGCCCTCTTTATTCTAATATATGGTTTTGGGTAACTGACTGTGAGGTTATTTGCACCTCATACTGCCTAAAAAAGTGAATTTCTTTCCCTTTCTAATACTGGGAGTGCCCTCCATTAACCTATAACTATTTATTTTCCCAGTTTATTTATTTTCAGCCTCATTGAAAATGAATGGGACAATAAGATTCTCACTGGCACTCAACTTTTTTCCATGAAAAAAATGGGCACGGGAATATTGTCAATTTTTTTTCTTAAAGGAAAACTATACCCCGAAAATGAATTTTTGAGCAACAGATATTTTATATCAAATCAAGTGACATATTAAAGTATCTTACCAAACTGGAATATATATTTAAGTAAATATTGCCCTTTTACATCTCTTGCCTTGAACCACCATTTGTGATGGTCTGTGTGCTGCCTCAGAGATCACCTGACCAGAAATATTTCATCTCTAACTGTAAAGGGAAGAAGTGTTGAAGCAAAAGACACAACTCTGTCTGTTAATTGGCTCATGTGATCTAACTTTATAGTTTGTTTGGTATGTTTGTGTGCACTGTTGGATCCTAGGATCCCAGGAGGCTGTCCTTATTTTTTAAAATGGCAATTTTCTATTTATGATTACCCAATGGCACATGCTACTAAAAAAGTGTATTATAATGAAAATGGTTTATTTACATGAAGCAGGGTTTTACATATGAGTTGTTTTATGCAATATCTGTTTATAGAGACCTACATTGTTCGGGGGGTATAGTTTTCCTTTAAATAATCTAGCATTCCAGAAAAAAGTCACACAAGTTTTGTCTGTTTTTTATTTATTATGCAACAAAACTGCATTAAATCCGAAAAATTGTGACCACATAATAGAAAAAATTATTCCCCAGATGTTTCCATAGAACCAAATATAGGATCGAATATAGCAAAAGTTATCATACAGATTCTTACCGCATATACTGTGCGACTGTCCACATCCTGTGGTTTCTCTCCAAGAGGAAGACGTCTCCTTATTTTTGTACCATCGAAATTTAGCTGAAAGAAAAAGGTTTTGTTAATATGTTTTTCATAATAGCATTTAATTTTACATTTTTCTTTCATATTTACATTAGTTCCAAAAGCAGTGTTGTTACTCACTTCCACAACAGAAGAATTCTTTACTGCTCTTGCGATTAGCTTTAAATCTGTAGTTATTTTTTTCATCTTGTTAAAGGAGGCCAGTAATGATATATCGATATCTGAGAAGAAAAGGAGGGGTATATTTAGTTATTACTATGACTTACTGTTATAAAAAGCTTACAATTAAAAAATCAAGCACTAAAAAAAAACCACTATAATAAATATATTCATGAAGAGCTTATCAGAACTAACAATACATTATTTCACAATTAAACTATATATATATATATATATATAATGTCATACTTGCACAATATCAGACCTCTTGCCACTACGCCATACAAAAGGAAATGTTACTTATTTAATTATAGTTCTAATACATTTTCAATCAGTATGTTGGCCCAACATCAGTGCACAGGTTAATGCAATGTGCATTGCCACTAAGCTATTCCAGCAGACCTCTGCACTGAAATCCATTTCTCAAAAGAGGAAACTTTTTTTTTTTTTTATTTAATTTTGAAATCTGACATGGGGCTAGACATTTTGTCAGTTTTACAGCTTGCCCCAGTCATGTGACTTGTGCTCTGACAAACGTCAGTCTCTCTTTACTGCTGTACTGCTTTTATCAATGCAAAGAGACAGTACATTATATTTTAATAACTTTGATACACTAAGGGGCACATTTACTAAGAGCCGAAGTGAAAATTCAAATTAAATTCAAACTGCAAAAATTCTAATTAAATTTCGAAGTAATTTTGGGCTTCTTTGACTATCAAATAGGCCAAATTTCGATTTGAATTGAAAATATTAGAAAATTTGAATTTTGAAGTACTGTCTCTTTAAAAAAAATCAAATTAGACACTGCGCCACCTTAAAGCTACCAAATTGCCATTTTAGCCAATGGGGGACCTCCTAGAAACTTTAAGGAGATTTTTTTATACGTTTTGAAAATTTTGGATAAAATCATTCAAATTGAACAATGCATTTGAACGATTCTAATGATTTTTATTATATTGAAAACAGATCTATTCAGTCTGTTTTCAATCGAAAAATGCCCTAAAAAAATTCGATGGTCAAATGTCGCAGTTTTTTAACTTTGAAATTTGACCCTTAGTAAATCTGCCCCTAAGTTTTTGCTGTTACTGTTCCTTTAAAACCAGAGGAGTCAGAGGTGCCATAAACTGAGAAGTTGAAGGATTAACTGAATCTACAGCCCTGCAAAATAGTGGATTCGTTGCAACCCTACTATTAACCCGCATTCTGCAGTTAGTTATACAGAACACATTGGGCCAGTTATAAGCATAGTTATATCATTAAGTTGGGTTGGAAAAAGCCCATCAAGTTCAAACCCTCCAAATGAGACCCCATATATATATATATTCTTATTCTTAATTGCCCAGCGTGCAACTACCAGAATGTGACATCACAGAGGGGTATAAAGTAGTGCAAAAAAAGATGTAATATGGTTTAGGAGGGCATGACATACCCCAGGCAGGTGGTGGTGCCAGACTGGGTCTGGGCACACGCCTACTGTAATAGGGTATGTCTCCACCCCACTCGAGTTAGGTGGGGGTACTGGACTGAGACTTGATACACACCTACGACAGGGGGTGGGACTCCACAGATGGCCATCGGGAGTAAGCGTTAGGAGCAGTCAGCACAATGGGCACACAGCCAACACACGCATAGCCCCATACTGAGACAGGGGAACTAAGCATTGGTGTTACCATGGCAACAAGGGAGGCACTCCTCTGATGGTGCACACGGGTAGATGAGCTGCACGGTAAGGCAAATAAGAGTTTGATGGCCAATGAGTTTGATCCTTGGTGGTTCATAATTGCTTTGCCACTGCCAGTAAAGGGGCAATATTGAACTTATATACGCACTCTCTCCAGATGGGTGCAAATGGATTGGTGATCTCCTCCACAGCCTTGTATCAGAGTTGTGTTCACTATTGGCATTAATTTAATGAAACGGGCACGTAGCAAACAATGATACAACACCCTATACGTATAGACTTTGGTTTTGTGCACAGTAATTTGATATCACTTTTACAGATACTTATTCATGCCCTATTGCATTACGGCACCTAGTGATAGTTCAGCAACTGTGCTGAGCTGTCTGGCACTTGTTGATGACATCATCCTTATACGGTTTGAGGCCTAATTTACACTTTAAACGTATTTGACTGTTGTGTTTGTATTCACCCTCCTGAAGACGGCCTCAGTTGGACACACACACACACACACATATATACACACAGGGCCGCCATTAGAAATCACGGGGCCCCGCACAACAAAATTGTCAGGGCCCCCTGGGCTCCGCCCACCCAGGCATCTAAGCCCCGCCCCAATCCCCGCCGAATCCACATCAAAGTTAAAAAGACCACACAGACATCAGCGCTAAAAAAGTAAACCCTCCAGGGCTCCCTTATAAGTTAAAAAAAAATTTCGTGCAAGGCCCCCCCCCCCCATAAAAGCATTTTTAAAGCCAGAGCCCCTCATACAAGTTTAAAAAAATTGGGGCCCCAAAAATAATTTTTTAATAAAACATTGGCGACAGGGCCCCCCTTACAAGTTAAAAAAAATTGGGGCCCCAAAAATATTTTTTTTTAAAAACATTGGTGGCAGGGCCCCCGTTAACAAGTTAAAAAAAATTAAAATATTGGAGCCCCATAAAATATATTTTTTAAAAAATTGGTGACAGGGGCCTATAAAGTATTAAAAGAAAACATTTGAGGCCAGGGGATTAAAAAAAAAAAAAAAAACCCACATGGGTGTTGGTGGAACTGAACTCGTGGCTTCAGAACTTCAGCATACTTTCTTGACTTCAGGTATTTTCGCCGCTTCAGGACTTCAGTGTTGGCTCAAAGTGACTTCGGGTATTTCCGTGACTTCAGGACTTCGGCTGCCTTTGCGTCTTGTTCGGCGCGCTTCCATATAGGCTCGGCGCTGGTAAGGGGAGTCCGGCTCTTGGGAAAATGCAGCAATGCCGGGCCCCCCTTCAGCCCCGGGCCCGGGCCCCTTGTCCCCCCAGTCCCCCCCTGATGGCGGCCCTGTATATATATATATATATATATATATATACACACACACACATATATATATATATGATGATAGATAAAAAAAATTACTGAAAAGAAAAGTTTTATTCGTCCAATGTTTCGGTCCCACACAGGAACCTTTAATATATAAAAAAAATTATAATATATATATATATATATATATATGACATGCTGGCACAGATATTGACTTCCAGGGCAAAATAGCACAAACCAAGGCCTACAGAGATTATGTGGCAGTTTTATCGAAGTGTGAAACTAGAGCACAGCACAGAAAAATCAGTTTTCTATACCTATGGGGTTTTCAGACTTGTATTTATTAATGGGTGAAAGTTGAAGTTTACCATCTGATAAATAGAAAGGGAGTTCTAATATCACATCTCTGCCCCTAATACTTATTTATATTCATTATTATGAACACATTTCTTTCACCAGTATGTTTTGGATTTCAGTACTGAAATCCCTGCATGCATTTTAAGCCTGAGCCACACAAAACAGCAATTAGTACAACTTGCATTGATGCCCCCTACCACAACAACAGCCATGCCCTGAAGAAACCCAATTAGAATTGCACATTTTGATGAACCTTCTCAACATGAGGCTATCTTGCATCTTTACAAATAACTGTGCCAAAAGGAACAGGAAAAAAATCCCACCCCCATTAATTTGAGAATGAAAGAGCCCATGCATTTCTTTGCATTCAATATGCGTATTTCTCTATTTAGCTCTTACAGAGGAAGTTGGCATAAAAGGGATGGATCCTATAGGAACGCATTTATTACCTCATTGTATCAGAAGGATTTACAATGCTATGATTAAGAATTTGCTTTGTTTTAGGCCATGGTCAGACAATGGCGAATATAAGCCCAAGTTTCTCTGCTCTTCTGCTCTTGGTCTGTGGGCAGACACAGGGGATTTCAGTGCCGAAAAGTAAAATTTTGCACCGAAATCCACCTATAGTTGAAAAGGTAAGGGAGACAGCAAGACAGCAGATTCTATACCTGCAGAAATCTGCATTGCTATACAAAGTCCTTAATCGTTCTGCATGTAAAAATATAAAGCATCTGATAATTCTATGAGTTGATCACATGACTATCAATTGTGCATAGCACTTACTGTTTACTATAAGAGTTGGGCCCTAATATTCTGTTTTTAAGCCAGTCTGTATAAATAAATAACAATCCAATTTTTTGGCAGGATAAGGAGAAGAAAGACTTTACTTTTTTTGTCTTTATACATTTAGACTGATCGACATTTGACTTGGAGATCAGAAAAGGGTAAATTCCAGGAAATTGTGGCATGCCATTAATTTCTAAAGGTACACCATACAGCTGTGGTGGTCTTTTTAATAGAAGATAGTTTCCTGGGGCTGAATTGTTTAACCAGAAGAGACCAGTATTAGAAGAAATACAAGTATGAAACAAGTATTACAGACATGATCCTGTGACTAAAGAGGTGTGCGATGTCCAAGCAGCAAAACCCTAATACACAATTTCTTACTTAAAGGAATTGTTCAGTATAAAAGTAAAAACTAGGTAAATAGATAGGCTGTGCAAAATAAAAAATGTTTTCAATATAGTTAGTTAGGCAAAAATGTAATGTATAAAGGCTGGAGTGAATGTAAGTCTAACATAATAGCCAGAACACTACTTCTTGCTCTTCAGCTCTCTTTTGTTTACACTGACTGGTTACCCTGGTTACCAGGCAGTAACCAATCAATGACTTGAGAGAGGCCCACATGGGTCATAACTGTTGCTTTTGAATCTGAGCTGAAAGCTGAGGATCAATTACAAACTCACTGAACAGTTATGTCCCATGTGGCTCCCCCTCAAGTCGCTGACTTACTCAGATTTAGAGAGCTCAAAAGCAGGATGTTGTGTTGTATTCGGTTATGTGAGACATCCACTCACTCCAGCTTTTATATATTATATTTTTGGCTAACTAACTATATTAGAAACATTTTTTTTTTTGCGCAACCTATCTATTTACCCAGTTTTTATTTTTACCCTGAACTGTTCCTTTAAAGGATAGAAAAATGTTTCCCACAAAACATTGTCATAGAGCTGTAAGGATATGTCAAATGTGTATTACACCACTTTATTACCAAATAATTTTGAAGGCTAACACCTATGGAAAATATGAGCATTTTCATATTTATAACACTTTATGGGGTACATGGTGGCTAGTGGATGGTGCTGCAGTATGTTTAAAATAATGTCTGTTTATTGGGCAAAGAAATAAAGTAGGCCTATACCTATTAGAAGATTATGTTATTAGAATATGTTTTTGTAACATAAAATAATGTAAATGTGATGCACAATAGCAACAAACCATGTAGCAATGTATATTGCGCATTGTATGTTTATATTGACTAAAGCCAAAACATGGGGCTATTTTGGGCACTTACAGTGCCACATTTTGCAGTAGCCAAAACATGGCATTAAAGCACCTGAAACAGTCACCCATAGATTTATATAGCAAATCGCTTGACATGTACTTATGAGAGTGTTAGACACTCAAAAAAAAAAAAGAAAAAAAAAGACGACTGATATTATCCTAAATCACTAGCCATAGATTGAAGCATGTTGTGAACGTAGTGACATACAACTTATTTTGGTGATATGCATATGTACAGTGACTTTTCATGGACTATAGTTTCAAAAATGTCATATTTGTTTCACTGCAAGAGCAAATACAGAGGGCACCAATCATAACTTAAATCATTTACTAAGTAAAGACACCGTGTGAAAGTTCAAGAAATCTGATTTTCAAAACAGTTAGAATTGTTTGTATAATGTAAATCATCAGCTCACTATACCTTCTGCAAAATCTCCCCTATCTCCACTGCAGTTCTAGCTGAGGCAGGCATCTTGGATTTCACCGACTCCTCCTACCTATTTATTCACAGCCAATTGTAGCTCTTAAATCTCATACATGCTCAGTTGATATTTCTTGCTTGCCTAATAAACCTTCTAAGCTATTTATATTTATATAAGTGCTGCCACCTTCTGGAAGTTGGTGTGTTCCCTTCATTTGCATAATGACATCACCAGCAGGGATAAGATAGGGAAATCTTGTGATACTTCTAGAGTTTACTAAAGCTAGGCATTCTGGGTAGAATGCTCAGGGCAGTGCTACAATCTGAGCATGCTAGTGAACTAATTTGCATGTTGTAGTCACAGTATGGACTCCCTCAGTGGGGGAGATTCTTCAAAGACTGAAGTTCAGCCACTAGAGGGAAATTACACAGTTCTCAATTCATTGTTATGGGATTTTGAAAGGCGTATTCATCAATGGGTGAAGTGAAAGTTCACCTTTTGATGAATACGCCTTTCAAAATCCCATAGAAATGAATTGAGAACTGTGTAATTTCCCTCTAGTGGCGGAACTTCACTCTTCACTTCACTCTTTGATGAATCTCCCCCAGTGAGAGAACCCATTTGACAAAGTATGGGATTTTTAAACTACTGCTTTTTTCCTTCAAAAAACTATATTTAGTTTGATTAAACATGTTTAGCTTGTACTGGTCAGGTTGTTAATATGTGTTTGATTTTGGCTGTGATTGTTGCCCTTTAAGCATAAAACGTTACTGAAATCTCCATTGTGAGGAATGCAGATCACTATTATACAGGTGGGTCGGTAACATATTATTTTCTTTTTTTGATGGACAATGAGCACTGAAACACCTCAAAATATTTCAAAATTCAATTGTATTTGTACATACATGAAGGTTTCATAGGTTCTGCTCCAGAAGCCTGAAAGATAGTTTTATTTGAAGATTTTCTCTCGCTCTCCTATCCAATAAAGGATGTCTGAGGCCATGACAGTATGCAGTAGCACAGAGGAACATATTTATAGTGTATTACATCAAGAGGAATGGAATATGGAACAAAACTCTAGATGATCTCAGTGATCTCCAACCAGTGGTTATCAACACATTACTCACCAATATCTTGGATTTTGCTTCCAGACGCCTCAAAGCAGGTACTTATTTTTGAATTTCTGGCTTGGAAGCAACTTTTGTTTGTATGGTAACAGGTGTACCATCACACAGACCCCCCTATATGCTGCAAGTCTACATAGGGGCTACAAATAGCATTTATTGGCATCCCTAGGAACTTTTTGGAGGACCCCTGCTCTACAGGGACACTAAAAGACATGTCTCTCATATACAGTAAAATCAGAATAAATGGCACAGGATCGTGGACTACAGAGTACTCACAGCCATCTCTAGTCTTCTCAATCTGTTCCCTCAGAAATCGATCCTTATGCAGATTGATATCACCAAACCAGAAATCCACTTGCTTAGCAATGTCGGCAAGCAACTGTTTTACGCGGGACCGTTTCTTTTTTTCATGGTCCTTCCTCAAATCAGTACTCTCATCTTCTTTCACCTTGTTGCTTAGGGTGTCAGTTTCGATCTCACTCATTTTCTCTAAACACAGAATATAAAATGAAATAATTTCTAATCTAAAGGAATGATATCAACATAAGCATGGAAGCACACCATATAGCTTGTTATGTCTGAAATAAAACAGAAAATTTTCATAGTCTATGACAGCAACCATCAATGTATATATATGACCCCTAGTGGTGATTGAGGAATAGGACAAATGTGTGTGTATCTGAACATAATGAATTGTTTAGATCAGTGATTTAGATCAGGGGGGTCCAACCTTTTGGCTTCCCTGGGCCACATTGGATAAAAATAAATTGTCTGGGGCCACACATGAAATTGATTTGATTTGTAAAAGTAAAGAAAATACACAGAAAAGAACTACAATACCAGTTGGATAACCAGATGTAGCTATACACTGGAATATGGGACACCTGGATATTAAATAGACTTATTATATTATTATTATTACTATTAACTGGGTGATGGGCAGAGTGCCTACTCCTATATCCTTTACAATATAACGTTTCCTTGGGAACCAAGCCTTTCAAGCTGGGCCGCATCCATATCCATCCTGGGCTGCATGCGGCCCTCGGGCCGCAGGTTGGACAACCCTGGTTTAGATATAGGGTACATTCATAGAATGCAGTAGGTGACTGACTAAGGCTTTATGTCATTCTCACGACAGCAATGCTTTTCAGGCAGGTATTACAGACTCTGACTGCATGGAGTAAATGTCTAAGGAGTTTCTGTCTGTGCTGTCACTAAAATGCACAAGTGTATGGGTGTGTAATTTTAATCATCGACGGATAATACCTCTGGTTGGCAGGGGCGATCCTGGCCCCTCTGACACCTAAGGCAGCTTGCCGTTGCTGCTCCCCCATGCGCTCACCTTTTTGCGTGGGAGCGGGGACAATGAGGGCGGCAGAGAGGGCTAGGAATCTATAATTGCACTCTGCGCTAGAAGAGCAAAATTCCCGGTTTGAAAACCGGAAATTCGGCTCTTAAAGTACCAGGAGCGTAACTTTTGCCGCTCCTGGTACCTAGTGGGGCGCTCCGCCAATGAGGCGAGTTGAGAAACTCGCCTCAGGGCAGCGCCCCACTAGGTACCAGGGGTGGTTGGTAAGGCAATTGGATAACTTTTAGAGGAATGAAAATGTGTTTTTTCTAAATAACCTATTCTTCAAGTGTGTGGCTGTTGAAAAATAAATAGAAGACAAACTCCAAAATCTTCTTTGGATCTAATATCAGTCTGACACTTTGCTCCTCACAACTCAATGTTAATTAGCAGTACAAGTTAGGGTGAGGTCACACGGGCAGATTTGGGGAGACTTAGTTGCCTGCTGACTAATCGCCTCTTCTTCTGGGCAACAATCTCCCCGAACTGCCTTCCCCCTGCCTTCTGCCAGCTATAATGAGAAAACGCCAGCGCAATGGCACTCGTGGTGCTTCAATCTCCAAAGTCGCCCGAAAGTTCCCTTGTGAAGCAACTTTGGGCGACTTCGGAAATTGAAGCAGCAAGACTAACATCACAGTGGGGGGGGGGGGTCTTCAGAAAACTTTATGAACAGAAGTGTTCACAGGTGACCAGTTACAGTCTATAAGCAGGAAAGACAGCCTTAAGCACTCCAGATATTACAGAACACACACTCCAAGCATCCCCCCTCTAGATCAAATGGCAGTTTCCGAGTGTTATAGTTCAGCAATATCTGTACTGTCAAAGTTTCCTGTTCCTAGTCCGTAGATCAAGCAATATTTTGACACACAAAGCAACAACAGTGTGACCTACTGATATAATGAAGATCAAAATATTTTATAGTGACATCAAACTTGCATACTATGTATATACCATAATATATTAGCAAGATATTACATTATTTTTATTCTCCCAGAGTGCTCCACTGTCTACTTCTCTTTTCATAAATCTATTCCACTAGATTTTGACACCAGAGGTCATTCTTAACCAGGCATTGTGGACATTTAGAAGCCTTACAAACAGAAACATGCTGTAAAAATTATTTTTTTGGTAGTCACTACAAATTGATCCGCTACTGGACTTGCATTTCAAATATGCCAGTTAGTGGGGTTTAGGGATATCCATTTCATTTAATAAATGTTAACCCCACGCACAATCTTTTTCATTTTGCCATCTGATTATACTTCAGCAACTTTGCAGATAAAAACCATATTATCTAGCAATGGGTTTAATAGAAAATAATGGTAGCAATGATAATAAAACAGTAAACAGTGTTTTTGCGAAATAGCAGTTTAAAAAAAGAAATAAATGGTTTTAAAGTTATTTTTGAATGTTATTGCAACTGAAAGAAGTATGGGGCAAATTCACTATAGTTGAAGTGGCTAACGCTAGCGCTAATTCGCCAGCGTGACATCATTTCACAACTTCGCTAATTTACCTGCACTGAGAATTTTCGCTAGAGAAGTAGATAGACTAACGCAACTTCACACCCTTACAACAGTCGAAGTTGCGCACCCACGAAGGGTCGTTACTATGCTAATTCACTAAGATGTCCATTTTACTGAATGTTACCTCTTGCGCTATACATTACAGGGTCAGATCTAGTGAAGTTCAATGCAATAGATAGGAGATTGAAACACGTTGCCTAACATATGGCAACCCAACTATATAGAGGGCGCATGTGTAGGGCAATAGAACACCTTTATTTGAGTTCTTAAAGGTTTCCTGGGCTAGGGTAGTGTAATGTAGTGGCTGCAGCATATACGTCTATTATACTTTGTTCGCTAGCGTAACTTCGCTTTGCCTTTGCGACGAAGTAACTGTAGCACAACTTCGCTACCGTTCGCAGCCTGAGCACAACTTTGCATTTTAGTGAATTTGCGTAGCACTGGCGAAACTACGCCTGGCGAACTGCACCGAACGGGCCAATGGGTTTACCCCTTTCTCTAACGCTTTTATCTCGGCAGAGCCAGTTCTTTTCCAGGTCTGTTAATCAGCTGACATCTACTGCATTGTTTCAGGAGTCAGAGCCAGATAATATAAACAGCAGGAATGAACATACCTCCCAACATTTGAGATCAAAAAAGGACAACAAGTTGAGCCGCGTGTAGTGCAGCGTCATTTTTGGCCAAGCCCACTTTGTGGCCACTCCCCCTTAAGTCACACCCATTTAATGAAAACACCCCCATTTTCATATCATTTATTAATAAAGCATCTGGTATGTGCATTATGCAGCTGGAGAGGATACCAGCTTAGTTTATGACCAAGCTAGAGAGTTGTCATTTATTTCCAGTATACGGAATTTGGCACACCGATGAACCAGCACTGGGATGTTATAACAATCAACCTGCTGTAGGGTATAGTTTTTGGTTGAAAAAAATTTCAGTAATAACATAATAGTGATGGGCGAATCTATCCCGTTTTGCAAAAATTTGTGAATTTCCAGCGAAAAAATTTGGGAAACGAGCCACGTCACGTTTTTGACGCGCGGCGCAAATTCATGCCTGGCGAATAAATACGCCCATCACTATAACATGTCACTAAGCTAAGTCACTTTGCCCCTATACCCGAAAAAGGTAGCCATAATTATATGTGTGTGCCAAGATATTTGTCTTGTGTACCTTTTTTAAAATCAGCCAAAGTCAGCGATGTGATCTCCTAAGCACACGGAATGCAGCTTCACTTGGTATGTTTCTCACTCTTCAAATAAGACTCTATTCACTCCTCTGTCCTGCCTGCATACCTCGCTCAGATCTACCCCTCCTGTCATGTTACTCTGGGGTTGCCAGGTTTTCATTTCTAAACCAGCCAAAGACTAGCCAAAAAGTAGCCAAAAGGCATTTTAAAAGTAGCCCAATTCGTAAACTGAAAAATATTAAAGGACCAGTAACATCATCAAATGAAATTGTTTTAAAGTAATAAAAATATAATGCAGTGTTGCCCTGCACTGGTAAAACTGGTGTGTTTGCTTCAGAAACACTACTACTGTTTATATAAATAAGCTGCTGTGTAGCAATGGGGGCAGCCATTCAAAGAAGAAAAGGCTCAAGTTACACAGCAGATAGCAGATAAGCTCTGTAGAACATAATGTAATCTGTTATCCATTACTTATCCTGTGCCATATAGCCGTTTTTCAATTTCCGCCATTGCTACTCAGCGGCTTGTTTATATGAACTATAGTAGTGTTTCTGAAGCAAAGGTCAGTTTTAACAGTGCAGGGCAACACTACATGATATTTTCTTTACTTTAAAACACTTTCAACACTTATCAAATCCGTTAAGTGCACAGAAAAAAACATTTTGCCAGTGTCCAATATTTCACTGCTAAGAGAAAAACAAAACACAGGGAGGGGGAGAGCTACTACACATTCCACACACAGACTGCTGGAACACATCAACAGAAATAGACACACACAACATAGACACACAATAGGCACAAGTACAAAGGGCCGGGCCAAGGGATAGGCAGAGTAGGCACGTGTCTAGGGCGCAAAGCTGGGGGGGGGGGG
>CM044431.1:71109680-71128731 GCA_024363595.1 Xenopus borealis | reverse complement strand
AGATGCTACATATAATTTATGTATTGTCTCCTTTCAGGGTTTTCAAGGTCCACGTGAAATTTCAAAGAAGCCCTCTCTGGAGGTAGAGGATATAACAAAGACACCATCTCCTGTACTAGCACAAACTTGTTCCTCATTGCCTTCACAGTTGTATAGAACATCACCTCTGTTTGCTACTCCTCGCTTAAAAAATGCAGAAACCATTCTGCCAGCTGATAGTGATTCTCTTGTCTCTGTCACAAACAATCCTGACAAAAGAAATCACAATGTACCATTTTCATCTTCTTATTCATGTAAATCAATGTGGATGACTGAAAGTGAAAAAGTGGAAGACTCTTCTTCTGCAGCCACCAACACAGACGTTAATAGTTCTGCACAAAACGTTAGAAGCAGATCTCAAATTTTGGCATTATTAAAGTCCCAGCCTCCCCAGCAAACCAGAGCAACATTTTCTAAATCTAATGAGCAGCATAATAATGAACATTCTGGTCCTAAGCAAAGTGATGTGCTAAATACAAATGATGCGTCTATGAATGAACAAGAAAACAATTTTGTAGTTTTTAGGCAAATACCTAAACATCCACAAGGTATGATTCCCGTTGAACATAATCTTATAAAGAGTCGGTGGGATGTATACTTAGAGCATTCATCTCCATCTGATTCTGAAGATTCTGTTAATGCTGACAAAGATAAAACTGTTGAACCAGATGACCCATATAGGATGCAATGCTTTTCAAGTTCCCTAGACAACTTTCTAAACAAAAATAGTAATCAGAAAAGTTCTGGGGAAAATATTTTGGATTCTGATGAAGCTTCCATGGTAATGGACAACAATGTTCAGAGCTTATCGCTGAGTCCGCAGTTATTAGCACAGCCCTCAGTAAAATGTGTAAATTCAGTGGGGATAGAGTCTGAAAAATGCCCACTACCACAGTTACCTGAAGGAACTGGATTCTCAAAATGTCCAAAGACCAGTATATTACATTTGCAGTGGAAAACAGAAACAAGTAAATGTGAAAGATCTGTAGGACAGGACAGCATGCTAAATCCAGATAATCATCCAAATGCTACTCCACCTTTTGGGGATATTTCCTCCAAATACAGTCTGCATGGATGTTCAGACAGAAAGACAACCATATCAGAGAAACCACTTGCTTCCCCTGTTTTGAAGATACATGATACAGATATCTGTTTTGCTGAAGAAGATATTAGTGACACAGCAATGACAGAAATCACATTCAACTTGATGGACAGTTTTGATTCCATAGTCTCAGATGATGAGGATTCAAATATACTTTCAGAAGGGTGCATTCATAAAAAAGAAATGAAAACAGAGAGTGGTCTCACAAACCTTAAAGATCAAAAGGACAATATGCTTTTGCATTGCCAGAATGAAATGATGGCTTCCAAAAATATAGCTGGCTTGTCAATTGATTCTAATATATCAGAAATTAAGGATTATAGTTTAGTGGAACAGGACAGCAAATTACAGCTGTTGTCAAACAACGTTGAACATGATGAGAACTTTGCAATGACACCAGATCACAAGGAAAAGTTGCATAACTCCCCTGGAACATCTGATTTGGACTGTACCTTTGAGATTAAAACGGAACTTTCAGAGGACAAAACACACACCACAGAAAACACTATTCATATATCCATGGAAAATATTGTACAGCGTAATAGCAGCCTTTTGGAAAATTGTACAGTAGTGAAGGAGGCCTCAAAACTTTTAGAAGAGTCAAATAGAAGCAGTAATAATTGTATACAGGGGCGTCCTGTAAACAAGTCACAATCTAAAATGCCACCTTTGGAAAATTTTATGCAGAGTGCAAATAGTGGAATTGAAAGCAACTCTGATTCCACTGAAAATAATAATACAGAAAACAGCATCTCTGTTCTAAAAAGACTGACCAAGCATAACAATGCAATAGAGAGCCTAGACATTTTAAAGGATGATTCTGAATCAACATCTCAAGAAGATGAGTGTTCTGGCCAAACAGATAAGCAGAGTGGAGAAGTAGAAGGTTAGAATCTCAATTTTCATTTCATTTTATACCTCAAAAATCTAACAGATTTTTTTTTTATTAGAATGTCAATTTTTCTAAAGTTTTAAAGCAAACTGCTACACACCATTTTTTTTTTTTTTTAAATCACCCTAGCTGTCTGTTTATTTGTATTGAACAACAGATGCTGGCAACTAATTTCAAGTCAACTACTATTCTATGTGTTTTAGTTCCAAGTAACCAATTTATTTTGTTTTGAAAACAATGTTATCACACTAAAGGCTCCATTAAACCTCAAATAGTCCTGTCTATATGTATGTATATTTGTCCTGTATTGGGTCACCATACAAATTAATTTTTGGGGGTTCCACAAAGCTGAATGCAACTCCAGGTCATCTCTAGGCCTGTGGCTCTCTGAAGCAAAAAAATTTTGGATTTATTTAGTTATGTAAGTTGCAAACATTTACATCGCCAACCAAAAGTCTCCTTGGCGTCTCATAATTAAAGGCATGGGAAAGGGACCAGTGGGGGCTGAAACTTTGCCTAACTCTGTATGTACAGTATATGGGCTAAATAAACGCTTTATTCAATACATCAGTGTGCTACTAGATTTCTTTTTTCTATTATCATCATAAGTGTGGGCATTTAATATATTGATTCTATAGACAAAAGCAGCTGTTGATATTACTACTTTTTCATTCTTATGTTTCTCTGTTGACATTTGCCAAGTATTGCAAAGGTTTTCTCAGTGGAAGGAACATAATACTAGGTGAAAAAAACATTTATAAGGAAAAAGGTGGATTTTTTTTTTAAAACAGTATGTTTTTCATGGAACCAGAAAAAATATCATTATGAATTAATTGGTGGGGCTACAAACATGGTGTAAAATACAGAAAAAACTAAAATAAAAAAAATCTGTTGTGTTTAAAATGTTATAAATGATTTATCTGCAAGGTTACTAACACAAAAAGATGAATATGTGTTTTGAAATGTTTTGCCATGCAAGGAAGCAGCCAGAGTTACATGGCTACAGCTGTAATTGGTTCCATTTCTGTTTCCCCCAAAAAAACATTATTTAGTATTATCCCTTTTGTCCCAGGGAGCTCCATCTTTTCCATTTGTATATGGGCCAATAGGGTAGCCCTTCTGCTTTGGATTGTGTGTTTTGTTTGATTAACTTAATAAATGAAACATGTTTTCTTTAAACAAGGCTCACCTGAATGACAAAGTGCATGTATTCCTGAATATAGTTCTGTGCAAAGGGCATGTGAGTATAGGAAGTTTACAAAGAGTATATTTGTCAGTGCATATGGATGTATGGTGTTTCAATGAACTATGCATTTAGTGTAGACATATGGGGCAGATTTACAAAATTCACGCAAATAGATCGAAGTTCGATCAAATTCCGATCGTACGATTTTATCGGATATTTGAATATGCAAATTTGGCCACTTCGATCATCGAATACGCAAAATTAGAGCGTTTCTAATAGATCGAATAATCGGATATTTGATAATTCGACCATTTGATGATTGAAGTACTTTAACTGTTAAATTTTATTCGACTATCTACTTCGTCAGATTGAACCTACCAAATTGCAATAGAAGCCTATGGGAATCCCCCCATAGGCTTTTTTTTCTATCACATGCTCAAATACCATTCCTACGATCGAACACCTCGATCTTTCGAATCGTACGAATTTTTCGAGAGATCGAAGGAAATTTTACGATTTTTTTGTGAAATCAAATGATCGGTATTCAATCGTATGATTTTATCCAGAAATCGAATATCGAAGAAAAAATAGCCTAAAACTATTCAATAAGCATTTGATAGTTGAATGCTTATCGAATATCGGCTAAAAACCCTCGAATTAGGGAATTATAGTAAATCTAACTCATACATACCTTATGTTGGCATTAGTAAAGGAATCCTGCTGCTAAGGAATGAAGGGAGATTTTTTTTTTTTACTCTTTTTACCCTAGCACAGCTATCACTGCCCCCCCTTCCCACATACATACAAAATATACTAATGGAAAGCATGCAAAAAACTTTAGCTTTGATACAGACAACATATTATTTCAGATGAACTTTAACAATAAAGCATTTTCTTTTTTTCATGTTTTTCTGAAGAGTTCCACACTATGGGACTTGACTGAAGAACAATATAATAGCAGTTATAACCATCTTATTTTCATTCTAGATCATCGCAAGGCTATGTTTGATGATTTGTTCCTAAGTGACTCTGAGCTTTACCAAGATAAACCTTTTCCCACTGCAGAATACATATTTTCACCAGAGGTTCACTCTAACAAAACTCCCAGTTTCCAGTCTCGTGAACCTGCCCCACTTAAGGTGGTAACTATTTTTTGTTGTTTAGCGGTTATATTATTCCTTTTTACATTCTGCTGAAGAATATTTTCCCTTGTCTATTAACATATCCTATAGTCTTACTTTTTCTTCACCATCGAGTATCACTACTTTTCTTGATGTCAGTATATCATAATATATTGCAATATTGCTGAACGTGGGTAATTGTTTCTTGGCTGAAAGATTACAGATCCCATTAAAAGCCGTTACTGAGCAAGGAATAGTAACAGTGCTGGAGGAACAGTCTGTGATAGGGTGGTAATAATAAAACAAGTACATGCAGAACCTGCCCCTGTTTTATCTTAAAATTACATTTGAATATGATGTAGACAGCTGAATTCTACCACATCTTTAGACATTTAAATTATGTTTTAAATTATTAGTTCTGCAGCTTATTTTTGACAGTCATCCTGAAATAATAACCTGTTACCGTATTTGCCGGCGTATAAGACAACTGGGCGTATAAGACGACCCCCCAACATTTCCACTTAAAATGTACAGTTTGTTATATACTCGCTGTATAAGACTACCCCCTCTTCCGCACACCTTCTGCACACCTTCTGTGTCCCTGCTTGCTGCTGTTTGCCCTCCTTCTGTGTCACTGTTGCTTTCAGCCCCCCTTCTGTGTCCCTGCTTGCTGCTTTTAGACCGCCTTCTGTGTCAGTGTGTCTATGTTTCCCTGTGTCCCAGTTAGGTGCTTAGCCCTACCTTCTACGTCTTGCTGCTCAAACTCTGTTTGCTCTGCCTCCCCGCACTCTTTTCTCAGAACTCACTGCTGCCTGGTTGCGCGTCTAGTCTCGTCTCGCGACACTTCTGACGTCAGAACCAGGAAGTGCGGCTGGAGCAGTGGGGCAGATCGCGATCGGCGTCGGATGAGGTAGGATGAAGTAGTACCCGGCGTATAAGACGACCCCCCACTTAGGGGCATATTTTTCTGGGGCAAAAAGTCGTCTTATACGCCAGCAAATACGGTATATTAAACATGAAACTACAAGGCCCTTGAATAAAATTCAGGGTGCAATGATTAACACCACTGCAGTTACCTTTGGGTACTCCCATTTTACCTCATACTCTAACAAAAACATATTGATAAAAATTCTTGCGTATTGATAACACTCATTGTTGAAGATGGGTCATTGTTTGGACTGCTAAACTTCCACACCAAGAATTCCAGCTGTTTCAAAGATTTTTTTTACTAAACCAGTGATTTTATTTTTACATTTTTGCACCTTACTCTGCACCCCAGAATGGGGGTCGTCACAAATTATCCATCTGAAAATGAGATTTGACTGTAATATAAGCTCATGCTACAAGGCTGATTATTAAATCCTGATGCTAGTTGCACTGGTTTCTGTGCTGCCATGTAGTATTTATCTGTATTAATTATTAATCAGTCTTAATTTCTATTCTATGTGTACTGTATATTGTGAGTGGGTCTTTAAGCTCAGTAAGTGACAGCAGCACAGAGCATGTGAATCAGTGAATCAGCAGAAAATATGATGGGGAGCTACTGGGAAATCTTTGGAGACACAGATCTTTACTGCTAAAGGGTTGTGGTTGCCTTGGGCTGGTACAGAAGCCCAAAACATAATGTACAACATTTCAGCATTATGTTAGCATTTGAAACTCTAACTGCCATGTTGAGAAGGGACAGTCAGGTTTAGGAAGGTCAAGTAGCAATTACTTACAAAAGCAGCTCTATCAGTGAAAAATGATCAACATGAACTATAGATAACTTTAGATGTACGTTAATATTTTTAATATTTTTTTAGTGTCAATATCACTATAAATTACCTCTTATTGCATATATTAAATCTAGATTGTATATACTGCACTTCCCTTTTACACCTGACAATACAATTTTAACTGTCACTATATATAATTGCATACACAGAGCAGTTTTCAGACCATCCCTTTTAAAATGAAGAAACTTTCAATCTAGCCACAACTAGAAGCACATAGTGAGTTAGCATACAACAGGCTTCATTGGTCTTTCATGTCATTAGAGGAAAAGTCCTGCCATCCAACCACGCGTATGATGACCCCCTAGGGCCCACGATCATATCAGCCCGATATTGCCCACCTCAAGGTGGGCATATCGGGGAAAGATCTGCTATTTTGGCAAAATTGCCAAAGGATCTGAATGTGAATGGCACCTTTACTCTTTTTATTAGCATAGTGGCATACCAAGCTGACATTAATAAGTCACTCTACAATGCAACGCAACAACACATTTTTGGGGGGGGTTGGGAGCTGTAATTATATATATTACAGTAGTTTTGAGAATGTTGCTTTGACATCATTCATTTTTTACATAAACTATCGAGCTTTAGCTGTACTTAAAACAGTTTACTCTGCTGTATCACAATTTAATATAGTAATTGTCAATGTTTTAGCTGAACGGAAGCAGATGTTAATTATCTTAAATTACATTTACAGCTATGCACTGTATCTGCAGATGAAGAATGTCATGTTGAACTCAGTGAGGATTTCCCAGCCAAGCCTCATTCGATGCAAGTACCTCAAGGGACCCATTGTAATGGTAAGTAAAAGAAAACCTGATTAGTGTTGACTTTTAAAAAAAGTTTTAAAAAAATTGATATGTTAAATGTATAATTATAATAACTGCTATATACAGTCATATGAAAAAGTTTGGGAACCCCTCTCAGCCTGCATAATAATTTACTCCACTTTCAACCAAAAAGATAACAGTAGTATGTATTTCATTCCCCAGGAACATCTGAGTACTGTGGTGTTTTCTGAATAAAGATTTTTTGTGAAACGGTATTCTGTTGTATGAAATTAAATCAAATGTGAAAAGCTAGCTATGCAAAAATATGGGTACCCTTGTGATTTTTTTAATTTGAATGCATGTAACTGCTCAATAATGATCACTTGAAACACCAAATTGGTTGGCTTAGCTCATTAAGCCTTGAACTTCATAGGCAGGTGTGTTCAATCCTGAGAAAAGGTATCAATTAATGGGAATAAGTTTATAAACTTGTTGCAAGACAATTTTATGGCACAGGTTGTTGAGGAGCCTACTAGAAAAAATGCTATTCTGGATCTAGTGATCTCAAATGACCCAGAACTTGTAGCAAATGTGCAAGTCATTGAACCCCTGGGTAATAGTGACCATAATGTTATTTCATTTAATGTCTGGTGCAAAAAACAAATATATACTGGGGTAACAAAAACCATGAATTTTGGAAAAGCTAATTTTAGTGCCTTTAGGGCTGCCCTTCAGAGTATTGATTGGGGCATTATGTTTTCAGATAAAACCACAGAACAGAAATGGTTGTCATTTAAAATGATATTAAATCATTACTGTTCTCAATTTATTCCCTTAAGGAGCAAATGTAGAAGCTCTAAGAATCAGCCTATGTGGCTTAATACTGATGTAAAGAAGATGATAGGAAAGAAGAAAAAGGCATTTAAAAACTACAAATCTGTTGGGACAGAAGCTGCATTTAATGAATATAAACACTGTAATAAATGTTGTAAATCAGCAATCCGGAAGGCAAAGAAAAGAAATGAAGAATTAATTTCGGTGCAGGCGAAAAGTAACCCTAAAAAGTTTTTTAAATATATTAATAGTAAAAAGATGCACGTTGAGAGTGTTGCTCCATTAAATAATGGTACCAGTATGGTTGTAACCGATACAGAAAAGGCTAATGTGCTAAATCAGTTTTTTTCTTCAGTGTATACAATAGAGTCTGAGTTCCCAGACTCGCTTCATAGATGCACTGACTCAGCTCAATCTAGTCAGTGGCTGACTCAGGATATGATTCATAAAGCTTTAATAAAAATTAATGTAAACAAGGCGCCAGGGCCTGATGGTATACATCCACGGGTTCTAAGAGAGCTTAGTTCAGTTTTAGACCATCCCCTATTTCTGATTTTCTCAGATTCACTTTCATCTGGTATGGTGCCTATGGATTGGAGGAAAGCTGATGTCATCCCAATATTTAAAAAGGGATTACGATCTCAGCCTGGCAATTATAGGCCAGTAAGTTTGACATCTGTGGTGGGCAAATTATTTGAAGGCTTGTTAAGGGATCACATTGAAAATTTTGTCCTAGGGAATGGCATTATGAGCAGCAATCAGCATGGCTTTATGAAGGATAGGTCATGTCAGACAAATTTGATTGCTTTTTATGATGAGGTAAGTAAGATGCTGGACAGTGGGGGGGCAGTAGATGTGATATATTTGGATTTTGCCAAAGCGTTTGATACCGTGCCCTACAAACGACTGCTTTCTAAACTAAGGTCTGTTGGGCTTAATGAAGTCATTTGCACATGGATAGGGAACTGGCTACAGGATCGGGTACAGAGGGTGGTTGTTAATGGTACATTCTCTACTTGGAGTAAGGTTCTTAGTGGGGTCCCTCAGGGCTCGGTGTTGGGTCCTCTTTTATTTAACTTGTTCATTAATGACTTAGGGGAGGGTGTTGTAAGTAATGTATCAGTGTTTGCGGATGACACAAAACTATCCAGCCCAATTAATTCCATCCAGGATGTGGCATCCTTGCAACAGGATCTTGACAAACTGGCAATCTGGGCAGATAAGTGGCAAATGAGATTCAATATTGATAAATGTAAAGTCATGCACCTGGGATGTAAAAATATTCAAGCTACTTATACCCTTAATGGGACTGCACTAGGCAAATCCATTATGGAAAAGGACCTTGGAGTCCTTGTAGATGATAAACTTGGCTGTAGCAAGCAATGCCAGTCAGCAGCATCAAGGGCCAATAAGGTCCTGAGCTGTATTAAAAGGGGCATAGAGTCACGGGAGGAGGGGGTCATTCTTCCACTTTATAGAGCACTTGTAAGGCCACATCTAGAATATGCCGTACAGTTTTGGTCTCCCTCACTCAAAAAGGACATTATTGTATTAGAGAGGGTACAGAGAAGGGCAACTAAGCTGGTAAAAGGTATGGAAAATCTTAGCTATGAGGAAAGACTGGCCAAATTGGGGATGTTTACGCTGGAGAAGAGGCGCTTAAGGGGTGATATGATAACTATGTATAAATATATAAGGGGGTCATATAATAATCTCTCTAATGTTTTATTCACCAGTAGGTCTTTCCAGATGACACGAGGTCACCCATTCCGTTTAGAGGAAAAGAGGTTCCGCCTAAATATTCGGAAGGGGTTTTTTACAGTGAGAGCTGTGAAGATGTGGAATTCTCTCCCTGAAACTGTTGTACTGGCTGATACATTAGATAGCTTTAAGAAGGGGCTGGATGGATTTTTAGCAAGTGAGGGAATACAGGGTTATGGAAGATAGTTCATTATGCAAGTTGATCCAGGGACTAGTCCGATTGCCTTTTTGGAGTCAGGAAGGAATTTTTTTCCCCCTCTGAGGCAAATTGGAGAGGCTTATGATGGGGTTTTTTGCCTTCCTCTGGATCAACTAGCAGTTAGGCAGCTAAAAATTAAAAATAAGAAAAAAAAAAAAAAAAAGGTTGAACTTGATGGACGCAAGTCTTTTTTTCAGCCTAACTTACTATGTTACTATGTATTTAAGGTGGCCAATTGCTTCTGTTTGACTCTCCTTTCAAGAGTGACAGAATGGGATCCTCAAAGCAACTCTCAAAAGATCTGAAAACAAAAATTGTTCAGTATCATTGTTTAGGGAAAGGCTACAAAAAGCTCAAATCTCAGAGGATTAAATTGTCAGTTTCAACTGTAAGGAATGTAATCAGGAAATGGAATGCCACAGGAACAGTTGCTGTAAAACCCAGACCTGGCAGGCCAAGAAAAATACAGGAGAGGCATATTCAGAGGATTGTGAGAATGGTTACAGACAAACCAAAGATCACCTCCGAAGACCTGCAAGAACATCTTGGTGCAGATGATGTATCTGTACATCTTTCTACAATTCAGTGCAATTCAGCGTAAAGAACATCTGTATGGCAGGGTGATGCGAAAGAAGCCCTTGCTGCTCACACCACAAACAGAGTAGCTTGTTGTATGAAAAGGCTCAATTAGCAAAGTCACAGTCATTTTGTAACAAAGTGCTTTGGACTGATGAGATAACAAAAATCTCTCTGCATGGCGGAAGAAGAACACCGCATTCCAAGAAAAACACCTGCTACCTACTGTCAAGTTTAGTGGAGGTTCCATCGTGCTGTGGGGCTGTGTGGCTAGTTCAGGGACTGGGGCCCTTGTTACAGTTGAAAGTCAGATGAATTCAACCCAATATCAACAAATTCTTCAGGATAATGTTCAAGGATCAGTCACAAGGTTAAAATTACACAGGGTTTGGATATTCTGACAAGACAATGACCCTAAACACACTTTGAATTCTACAAAGGCAATTATGCAGAGTGAGAAATACAACATTCTGGAATGGCCATCACAGTCCCCCGACTTGAATATCATTGAAAATCCATGGGATAATTTGAAGCAGGCTTTCCATGCTCGGCATCAAAATTTAACTGAACTGGAGAGATTTGTATGGGCGAATGGTCAAAAATACAGCCATCCATAATCCAGACACTAAACAAAGGCTATAGGAGGCGTCAAGAAGCTGTTACATTTGCAAAAGGAGGCTCAACTAAGTATTGATGTAATATCTCTGTTGGCGTGCCCAAATTTATGCACCTGTCTAATTTTGTTATGATGCATATTGCATATTTTCTGTTAATCCAATAAACTTCACTGGTTAAATACTACTGTTTCCATTAGGCATGTTATATATTAAAAGAACATTGCTACTTTGAAAGCTCAGCCAATGATAAACAAAACTCCAAAAGAATGAAGAGGGGTTCACAAACTTTTTAATGTGACTGTATAAAGGCTAATTCAGGGGTGCCAAAAAGGTAGATGGGGATCTACCAGTAGACCTTTAGATGGTGATCAGTAGATCTGAGACACTGTCGGCAAACAACTTGTCTATATCACCTTCCTGGTCATGCTTCTCATTCAGATATGTTAAGATTACATAGAAATAGTTGTTTGTTAACTATAGCATTATAAATTCTCTCATAAATCAAAATATTTAATGGAACATAATGATAACAATGCATTTGTGGATGTAGATCATAATGGGACAACATCACTAAAAGTAGATTCCCACTGACTTTTTTTTTTAAATAGGAGAACCACAAAATTTGTGGAAAAAAAAAAAAAATTTTTAGTAAATGGGCCCCTTAAAGTTTTATTTATGACTACAAATGCAGGCTAGATGCTGAATCCATATCTTGTAAAAAAATGTTTTGTGTTCTGTCTTTCTGTCTTAATTCCAGCTGTCCCCGACAGAGCATTTCCTCTGCTTCAGTGGGATAGAAGCACTCAGGAATCAGATTGTGACTGGGACCTTTCACAGTGGCCTTCCAGAGAAACAATGAAGGTTATTTTATTTATTTTCATTATAAAGAAAGCTGATGTCAGCAATGACATTTGTAGTTGCCCACAACTCTGTTCATCTCAAGCACTTGATCTAGCTACATTAACTGGTTGAGCTCATCACCCATTTGGCCCTATCCAGTAAGCAAACTATAGCTGCATAAAGCAGAATAAAGATAAAATTTAATTAGCAAATCTATCAGTAATTTTCCTGTGGTTATATATATATAGTAGATGCTAATGGTATGCTAATAATAATGAAAGTATTTTTATCAACCTACAAGGTGTGGCTACTAGTCTCCCTCTGTGACATGAGCTTAATGTAACCAGTTCTATCTTTGTTAACATATTTTAGCCAAACCTTACAATACTTCAAGAAAAGCCAGATGTAGATCATCCATTTTTTCTGAGACCACGGTATGAAAATGTGACTATTCAGTTAAAGAACACACAAACTGCCACCCAAGGTAAGATGCTGTTTCCATGATACAAGTATTAGGATACATTTAAAGTTAGGGAGAAGACAAACCTTGATGCAGTCAATTTTGGTGACTGTTTTTTCTGTTTTGTTTTTGTGCATTAGACATCGGTTTTCCAAATAGCACCATTTCCCAAATTGGGTCAAGGCTTCAGAGACAATTGCCACTTGTAACAACACCAGACCTTGTAGACTCTACTAGGCCAGTACCAGCAGGACATGAATACAAAGAACCTCTGTTAGACGACAACTGTAGCCTACCTCCCAATATATCTTCAGCCAATAACAACGTGATGGATGACACTGTACATGATGTTGAGTGTACTATAGAGGACACGGGTTTCCTGAAACCAACAGAAAATAGATCTGGGAATTCACCGAACAGACCAAGCAAATGGACAAAATATCAAAATAAGTCTCATCGCAGTAGAACAAATGAGATCTCAGACAATATGAAAGCAAATGAGGAGTTTTTTGCACAGTCTTTGTTTCGAAAGGAACCATATATAATAGACAAAGGTGGTATTGGTGAAAAGGCCCCTGTGGAATTTGCTCATCTAACTTTGCTAAAGGTCACCTTAAGTAAAAACAGTAGTGGTTCTTTGCAGCGTAGGCTCATCACCAAACACCGCCCAACTGTTAGCAGCACACATCCTAATGAGGGCAACCCAAATTTCCTTTCTGATTCATCAGGCAATACAAAGGTTTGTAGTGACTGGTATTTAAAGCACTTTCACTGAAAAGTATGTAAAGTTTTTTCATTCCACCGACCACCTACAACAAGATTTGTTAGTTTAGCTTACTTGAGCTGCTGGCTATTTCTTTTCTCTTTTACTTATTGGGACAAATAACAAATATTTAGCTGTTTTACTTTAATATCCTAGAATGACATATCACTCATTTTAAGTGAACAATGTATCTAATATATATAGTAACACTATCAACAAAAATATGTATATTGTTAAGTACAGTAGACTTGTTTTGGAAACCGTTAACTTGCTTAAATGTGATAACCATTAAGGCTAAGGAATGTGCATTTTGACTACTGTACTGTTCTCATACAGCTATACTGGGAAACGCACTATGCAAGACAGACACGAGAGGAAGACCACTGCATAGAATTTGTGCACAACCACTAGCTTGCTTTAGCATTTCTGAATAGTGGTATGCTTTTACAAAAATTTAGCAATGTAGAGAAACACATAAACAACAGAAAACATTACCCAATGATATTCCTCTAGAAATTAAGATTTTAGGGTGTAATGTAATAAAAGTTACAAACTTTTCTGCAGCACCAACCAGCAGGAATCATTTACTGGTCAGCTTTTAGAAGCATTCAAGTGTTTCCTATGGGTTACTACACAGGGGAAAATGTTAGGCCTTTTATGGCATAACACCATAAAATTGCCCATAAATTAGTTTTTTTTTTAATTTATTGAAATAGAGGTAACCATTTAATAATAGTTTCAACTTGTGTGCTGACAATGTTCATATAAACCTTTGATTTTTAGATTTCCTGTGAGCTACACTTTCCTAGTAGGGAAACGGTAAGGTCTGCTGTGAGCATTCCTAAAAGAGAAATATCCATACCTATTCTGTACCAGTCTGCGACACATTACAAACAAGTCTTCACTGCAGCACTCACAGGTATAATGTGAAATTATCTGCATTGTAGTAGAGTAAAGATGGTCATACATGGCCAGAGTTAAGCTGTTGATTTGGCCCATTCATTCAGCAGCTTATCTGCCTGAGTTAGGCCTGCCTGAGCAATATCTGCCCAAAAAAACAGGCAGATGTAAAAATCTGGTTGGTGAGAGGACTTAAATCAGCATGTTTATACAGTCCTTGCCTCAACAGCCTGTAAACTTTAACCTACCTCTCTATTCACTGTTCTATTTAGAACTTATTCTATAAACTTCAGCTACCACCTGATCATCAACTCCCTGGTAAAAAAAAATGTCTTCTATCTTTTGATTTTACTGTTGTTTATATTCTGTAGCCCTTAATAAGCAGGGCCATCGTCTCTACAGTCTTTGTATTGTGCTAGTACAAAAGCAAACCCGATAACCTTGGCCTGTTTTGTCATCACATGCAGAACATTTAAACATAATGATGTTTGAACTATCTCAGCGGCTCCACAAAGCTCTCTCTAAAGTTGACATGTCTTTCTACACATCATCCAGAGCAGCAGGGAACATGGGTAAACATGATGTTGCTCCCCTGTGCGTTCACCAGCAACCAGCAAAACTTGTGATGGTGAAAAAAGAAGGTCCAAACAAGGTAATAATGATTCTACTAAGTTAATTTGCACTTTCTCTATTTCTCTGAAATCTAGGTTTTAAAGAGAAATTGGTTTCACTTGCCTAAACTGTTGAAATATGATATGCTGATTTTGATACATTGCTCATCAGCAGGTTATCCAACTTACAGTGTCCTCCATAATGTCTGGAACAAAGAGACATTTTTATTTGTTTCTTACCCCTCTGCTAATCGGTGTACAATATTAAATCAAACAAATTATGTGATTAAAAGAGAACTGTCATGAGGTATAGAGGTATAGTGTTCTCTATCTTAACCTATTACTTAAGGAAACAATAGCCTTATATCACCTTTGCATCCTCAACCAAGCTTTTACTAATCCCATGCAGGCAGCCAAACACAAAAGCAGCATAGTCTGGGACAAAGTGTCATCACAAACAGCAAATCATGCTGGGGGCCCCACCAAAGTTGATGTCATAAAGACACACCCTCTATCAGAAACCTGCCATTTGCAATGAATTATTTGGATTGTAATTTAAACATTCATTCCATTAGTATGTTTAACCCTCCACAATTGGTTGTAATGGGGATCAGAGAGGAAATATGATAATAGCTATAATCTCAGCCATAAAGCAGGACAGGGATGCTTTTTTTAATGGGCATCAGAGCGAAGCTGTGCCAATGTGAAATAAGGTTGTGCTATAAAGCTCAGCCTGTATAGCACACAGGCAGTGTAGAACATGCAGAGTATGGCAAACCCACAGGGAACATAGAATGTTATGTACATATGTGTATATATATATATAGATATATATAGATATATATATAGAGATATATATTCAACAGAGGATCCGCACTCGCGTTATATAGATGTGAATGAAGTTGCTTTTAATTATTTTATTTATCTCAATCCGACGTTTCGGACCCACATGGGGACCTTTCTCAAGGATGTATATATATATATGTGTGTGTGTGTGTTTGTTTGTATATATAAATTATGTTCATACATGCTCCAGCAGCTTGTCTGAGATTTGATCAGGTGAACAATAAAGTCTGGGTCTGAGGTGAACAATACTTGGGGAGATAATAGGTGTGAACAATGCATGCCTCTGACAAGGAGAAGCACTGCTGAAATAATCCTTTCTAATCAGTTTGAAAAGTTATTTTCCAGTTCTTTGTCAACCAAACCAGAGTCATAAATGAGCTCTTCAATACTGAGCTTGCCTGTCTGCAGACAGAGATGTGTTGCACACAGATATGATGTAACTAGAGGGTGAAGGAGGGGAAATATTACTCGGGGAACATGGGCGGGCAGGAAGTAAATGTTGCTGAACTGAATGGACACTCCTACTTTCAGAAATGAGTGATAAGTAAGTGTGTTTATAACACAAATTTGATGCAGTTGGGTATAGATCTTATTGTACTAATTAATCTTATATATCAGTGAGAAAAATGGTATGGATTATAGTTCATAGCAGTTCTCCTTCAAAGTGCACATTCTAGATTCATTTAAAGTTATTTGCACACATTTCTGTTTGAAATTACAATGTTATACACAGTCCTCTTCATTTCAGGGAACCATAATGTTTGGGACAATTGTCTTCACAGATGTTTGTGATTACTCAGGAGTGTAGCATTGCTTGATTAGTACAGCAATAATTGTTCAGCATGAGGAGAAAAGCTGTGCCAATGAAAGTCAAGGAAGCTACTGTATTATGAGACTAAAAAACAAGAATAAAACCATTTGAGACATCGGTCAAACCTGAAGATTACCAAAATGAACTGTCTGGCCCATCATTAAGAATAAAGAATGCACTGGTGTGAGCTCTGTAATTGCAAAGGGACAGAGGCGTCCCTGCAAGATGCAAACCACTTGGATGGCCAGATTACAGTTTGTGAGAAAAGTACATAACAGAGCCTGCAGATTCCTGCAAAAAAGTTCTATCGACAGATGTGACCAATACTAACATGTATCAGAAAAATGGCAAGAGGAAAGTGTGTAGACGAAAAGAAACTGCCCAAGTTCCAAAGCAAACCAGCTCATCTGTTAAACATGGTGGTGGGGGTGTTATGGCTTGGGCGTTAATGGCTGCCATAGGTACTGGCACACTTATCTCCATTGATGATGTAACTGCTGATGGCAGTTGCACAATGAATTCTGAGGTGTATAGAAACACCTTATCTTCTCAAGTTCCAGTAAATGTCTCCATTCTCATATCGATTCCAAACATACTGGTAAGGCAAAACAGAGTTTCTCAAAGCTTAAAAATGGAAAATTCTTTAATGGCTAAGCCAGTTACCTGATTTAAATCCAACTGAGTATGCCTTCCAAATGCTGAAGAGGAAACATGCCCCTGGAACAGGTAGGAATTGAAGGTGGCTGCAGTACAGGCTTGGTAGAGCATCACCAGAGAAGATACTCAGCACCTGGGGATGTACTAAACATGACTGCTTTAATATACTTTTAAATTACTTTGTTCTGAATATTATGATGCTCTGAAATGAGGGAGACTGTGTTTTGTAATTTATGCATAGTGAAACTGAAATGTGTGCAAATATTTTTTTTTTAATCTCTAAAATAAAGTCTGGAATGTTCACTTTCGTCATGTCTGAATTGTTTGATTTAAACAATCATGTCTGAAGTATCTTCTGTTGCTGAGCAATATTTTAATTCATGTGTCAAAATTGTAACATTTTAGAAAGTCAGAAATATGATTTACTTAGCTGCTACTGGGAAATTAAAACAAAAATAGTAAAAAGAAAACGTAAATAGAAATTAAATGAAAATTGTCATTATGGGTGTTATACTATTATATAATCCATAGGGTATAGTTTAAATGGGAGCCTTTAATCTATCTACAAAAGGAGGTTAGAATTCAGGCACCTTAAACCCATATGTAATATCCAAAATAATTACACAAGCCAATGCATTTTCTATAACTTTATTATACGGAGAAGTGGAACAAATACAAAGCAAATAACAGCATCAATTGAACCTGATACTATAGCCAGATATTTGTAACTGAACAGACCTGTAACTAGAAGTCACTGAGCTGCAAAGCTAAATCTGTATGTATGTGTTGTACACAGATACTGAAACTCATTATGTTGCTGCTCCCTTGTACTTGTGTTTTTACATGTTTTCTGTCTATTTTTTTTTAGGGGCGTTTATTTTACACTTGTGATGCTCCCAAAAGTGACCAGTGTAAATTCTTCAAATGGTTAAATGAAACTCAGCCTTTAACTCCTGTACAAGGAAAAGCACAACCCAAGGTTGCAATGGGTGATTTGAAAAGTGTGGCCAGTTATGTGAGATGTCACAAAGTAGCCCTTTACGAAGACAGCTATCTAATGGTTAGGTATGCAGCAAATCACTTTTTGAGTAATTCATGTTAGATATACAGGTATGAGACTTGTTATCCAGAATACTCAGGACCTTTGGTTTTCTGGATAAGAGGCCTTTTTGTTATTTGGATCTACATACCTAGGGACAGATATGCTAAGGTTTGAATGGTAAATTTGAATTCTAATTTTCAAGTTGTTTTTTTTAATTAAAACTCACAATTTCGAGTTTACAACCACCAACTGGAATGTGAAGTTTGAGATTTATCATCCCCCTACCCTAGAAATTTCATAGGTCGCTACGTAAAACCTGCCACATTTGACAGAAAACAAGTGTACCCTGGCCAAGAATCGTTTTGGGCACTGTTCTCTACATCACTCTGAAGCTACACCACCTGGCATTATCAGCTACCTTAGTCTTTACATCCTACAAAAATATGATAAAAAAGATGAAATGTCAATGCTATTCTTGTTGAGAATTCCAGTTCTTGTTTGTTTTGTGTGCTGAGAATATCATGAACTTAACAGACTACTGTTCCAAAGTCCTTTGTATTCTGTAGCACTGGGAGTTTGGATATTCTTAAGTAAGTAATGTTTCCTGCACTGAAATTAGATGTCTCAGCAATGGCCGATGGGGGGATTTGCAACTTGAGGAAATTTCGGGTCATTTATCAATATGTTGGTCATACTGCCAGCAATTTTAATTATTTCAAATGGAGAGGCATTTTCGGGAGATGTGTTGCCCGCAGTCTCCCCGTCAGCCACTGCCCTTAATTGAAAAATAAAATGCCTATGAGATTTCATTAATAGTCTTCACATTATTTCTATTTTAGGAAAGTATCTGGATTTCAAAATAAAAGGTTTGGCAAGTTTAAAAAAATTAATCTTGCAGACTCTGACCTTGCTGGTGAATCTAAAACCAAACTTTACCTTAAACTGAATAGGAAGGAAAACTCTTCAACTTATAGCAAAGGTAATTCGAAATACAGTATAGCAAATTAGAAAAATTTTTTTTCTTTGTAGGATTGCAGTTTCAAGTAAAACTAATCAAAAATAACATTATATGATTGTGTATAAAATGTGTACATTTTCAGCATAATTTTGCACTTTGCTGCCAAAGATGTTTTCCTGATTTAGTGTGTGTGTGTATATATATATATATTATTTATATACAACAAACAAATGTGCTCACCACTGATTTTTAAAACCATTAGGCGGGGTGCAATGAGGCTGTGACCACAAA
>CM044431.1:71079276-71108002 GCA_024363595.1 Xenopus borealis | reverse complement strand
AGCACTATTAACTGATGCATTTAAAAAAACATGTTTTCCCATGACAGTTTCCCTTTAAAAAAAAGTGATCTAAAAATACACAAGTATATCCTGAAACTATTCTTGAATCGGCATGATTTATTAAAGGAAAAATGTGTAAAAAAGTTGCCAGAAAAAAACTCTGCACTAAAGAGTGCAATTTCACCAGCAACTGCTTCACAGCCAATGCAACACTTCGCCAGGTGAAAATTCATTCAGACAATGCTAATTCAATAAAGTGCGTATTTAGTCCAGGGCACCGAACTCGGGCGAATTTTCCCTAGCGTTACTTTGGCAGAAGTAGTAGTAGTGAGCGAGTAGTGTTCAATTCTTCCTAGCGCAACTTAGCTAGAGTTCTTTTGCTCAGGCTAATTTGCATACGGCGGTCAATTTGAATGGAGCTATTTATGTTACATGGTGCATCTGATACATTACATTTACACTGGTAACCTTGACATACCAGGGGAACCTTAATAAAGTCAATAGAGTTGTTTTAATGCCCTACACATAAGCCCACAGTTAAATAAAGTGCCATATGGTAGAAAATGTATGGGGTGAAAAAGGCATGCATTTTTTTATGCCTTTTGCAGCCGAAAACCCTGAATAATGTAAAAGACGCCAGTGTTTTTTCTACTTTGAAGATATTACACTCAAAAATGATGATGTAAGTAACTGAAGGATGTTCTATGTACTCCATTGCCAGGTCAGAGCTGGCGAAGGCAAGTCTGGAGAAAGAGGTAACATTCGGTAAAATCCTCATCTTAGTGAATTTGTTACGTCCATTCGCCAGAGAGAAAATTCAGCTGGCATTTGAGTGTGAAGCGACGCTAGCGTACATCTCCTTAGCTTGTGAAGGGCGCCTACACTCGTTAGTAAATCGGCGAAGTAACAAAATGATGTTACGCTGGCGAATTCTCGCTAACGTTAGTCACTTCGCCCTTTAGTGAATCTGCCCCAAAGGGAATTGTTCTAACAACTTTGTTGCAGTTAATTAATTTTTCAAGTTTTTCATCCACTTTCAAAACAAATGGAACTATGCAACTGTTAATTTTGAGTTTTTTTCATAAATGCTTGAGGGGAAAAGAACACAGTTAGGCTGGGGACAGACAGGGAGATTCTGTCGCCTGGCGTTTAATAGCAGGCGACAATCTCCCCGAACTTCCTTCTCCCTGTCCGTCGCTAGTTTAAATGGAAAAGCGCCGGCGCTGTACACACAAAGTTACTTCGTGAGGAAACTTCAGGCGATTCCGGAAATCGCCGCGTGTGCACAGCGCTGGCGCTTTTTCATTTAAACTAGCGACGGACAGGGAGAAGGAAGTTCGGGGAGATTGTCGCCTGCTATTAAACGCCAGGCGACAGAATCTCCCCGAATCTCCCTGTCTGTCCCCAGCCTTAAGGAAAATACAGTCAAGCATTTTGTCAACTTTTTTAAATTACACAACTGCTTTTAAACAACAAAAATTATATCGTTTAGCTGCCATTAGGCTCTATAATTGTTAACATATTACCCCTGGAGAAGTATAGTATAAAGTCAGTTGCCAGAAATTAAAAAAAAAAAAACGAAAGATGAACACTCACTGTAGAAGAGGATATGGCTAAAAAAGGAAATTTGAGTTCTACAATTACCACTGTATTTTTTTTAACAAACCTCTCTGTTGATGTATATCTATCATATTGCTGAACAGTTCACCTTACTCAACAGTTTACAGCAGGGTGGTTTGCAAAGCCAGCCCTAAATCCTAACCAAAGAGTTCATGAATTTTGAATATTCACATAAAATGACCACAGGATGAGTCAGTCATAGGAAGTTCAGTAAGAATTAAATATCTTTGCAAAGAAACATCGGAGGACTTCAGAAAGCCGAAGCGACACATAGGTTTTCCCAACCAGTGATTTACATTATTACCAGTGGGAAAAGCTTGTGGTGGAGATAAGTTGTCTGCAGAAGAGGAGATTTATTGTGGTTGAAGAATTTTCTTATGTTTTATTTCCCATGCAATGGGATATTCCTGGAAAAAATACCCAGCTATGCATGTATATGTATCCTGTGTCAAGGAGCTGCAGTAGGATATTACTGATTAAACTAATCTTCCTTCCTTACCATAAAAATTCCTTGCCAAGACGGGTTGAATATATAGAATATATAGACTTGGATTTATTATTATCGTTTAAGGCACCAATATGTTATGCAGAATTTAATCAAGCTTAACCATTCACAGTAGTCGCTGTCTGAGCCAGGCCATATAGTAATAATGCCCAAAGAAGTATTACCTGGCTTGGTTCCCCCATCCGTTGCTTGCTTGGTTCTTGACCCGGCTCGCTCACCTCACTGTATTACCACCAGTATCAGATTTGCACCTCCTCCTCTGACTGTGTCCTTTGCACATGTCGCTGCTGTAGTTCCAGCCCTGATCTTATTCCTATTATCTCATGGCAAGTAGTCACAAAATGACTTTGATCAGTGTACTCTAAAGTCAGTAAAGATGGTTAATCTCTGGTTGATATGAGTTTCTACAATGGTAAGTAGCCAGTTTTGAATTTGGATTACCTAATATTCCAGATTGTATATTCCAGATGTATATTGTGTTTGTGAACTCTCAATACAGTAATGTTTCATGAAATTTACAATGCTTGTATCAAGACTGCTTGCTTACATAGACACAGAGGTGTTTGAGAGTATACTAAAGGTGCTGGGAGTATATTAGTTCCGTGGATATTAAAAAAACCAAAGCACACAAAGGAACCATCTTATTAAGCAGAAACTTAATTTGTGTCTATTAATTACTTTTGATTGTTTCAGGCAATCTAAACAGGAAGGAAAATCTATAATGAACACTGGGAAGTTCAAACCACCATCACGCATTGCAAAGATCTCACAAAGATGTGAGCTCCCTAGCTCTGGTTTTATACTGGCACAAGCACAGGAGATGATTGAGCAGTTTTGCCTGAATGAAGATCAATCAACAGCCTTGATGCAAATAGCACAGATGATGACTTCTGCTGGGGGATCTCATAATATAGAGGCTCCACCAATAACAGTTATTCATGGTAACAGGATTATATCTTTTTCACTATACTAGAATACGCTAGTGGTGCTATTCTGATAGTAGTTGATGTTTTAATTATGTTTTTGTCTTAAGCTGCTGTGCAATTTGTGTCATAGTCTGTCAATCCTCCCCACTTACCTGCTTTATGTTCTTCCGTATATATATCCCTCATCCTTTACTCACAGTCATTCAAAGAGCTACATCTAGAACCATAGTTATATCGAGCTTTTGTGCATGTTTGAATAGTAACAGTCATGTACTGATGCAATCTGAAAACAATTTGAAGGGATAAAGTCTTCCTTAAAACTTTCTACTATATCATTTTGAAAAATATTGCTTATCTCTTGATTCCTATGGATGAATTTTGTGCCATGCACTTACTCTACATTACTCTACCCAGGTTACTATGTTTTAAACAAATCGTGAATTCAATAATAACTATAAGCAACTGATACAACACATTTTTATTCTAAGATGATTTCTTGTATGTGAATGTGTTGACTTGCAGGTGTTTTTGGTGCCGGAAAAAGCTATCTGCTGTCCGTGGTTGTTCTGTTTCTGGTGCAGCTCTTTGAAAAGGCAAACACTGCAGAAGTTTATGAAGCAACTCCTTGGAAACTTCTCATATCTTCATCCACCAATGTGGCTGTTGACAGAGTCCTCCTAGGGTATGTATCTATATGTTCCTTTATCAGTCAACATAACACTTTAATGGCAATGGCGACTACAAAATCATGCACATGCCATAATCCCATATATTAAACAGTTGCACATACATCTCCCTTCTTTTCCTAATATGTCTGTTAACATGAATGAGGCACAGTGCATGGGAGCAACTGAAAGGAATGAAAGTCTTTGTCCTACTGACATGTGCAATTGTGCACCATATGTTAACAGTAAAAGATTTTAGGTTCTAATTGATAGGAGGACAGTTTGTCAAATTTTCAGCAGGTGCAGTTAACCTGAATTGTGGGTGAAAAAATATGCATTTTATTAAAAAAATAATAATAATAATTGCACCATTGTGTTGCACTTTTTACTGAGGTGTGTGTAACATTACATTATGATTTAGATTTTTTACTACACAGTTTTATTCTGGAAAAAATGCTAAATCTGTGAATTGAAGAAGATGTCTCACCAATACTTATTCCCCAAATAAATGAAGCTTTATGAAGTTTCATAAAAGAAGTGTTGCCACATCAGAGCAGGTGTTTTTCTAATACACTGGAAAATCATTTTACTGATTTCATAGCAGAAACAGGTTTTTATTAAACACTAACAGTGTTTTTACTGAGACAAAATGCCATTTTGAGGCATTTAAAGGCAAATTATGAGAAACTTAATTTTGCACAGCTACCAAGCTATTTAGGGAGATTCGTTGCGGCGATTAGTCGCCAGGCGAAAATGTCCGTGAAATCTCCCCGTGTGGCCTTACCATTAATGTGTTTCTCCTTAAACAACCCACCCAAGTGTTTTCCCCTCCATATGAATGTCCAAGAATCAGAGAAGCCCCAGGGAACTTAAAACATACACATTTTGTAAATGTAAAGCAGCGCTGTATATAACATTTTTACAGATCTGTCCATGGTTTCCTTTATTTGGAAAACATATAAACTGGTTAAAGAAATAGTAGTGGTAATAGTAAAGTAATGAGTCTATCAAAATATTCTTTTCTTTCTTTATGCAAGGCCGGGTTATGCTTTCAAAGAAAGTATCATTAATTATTTATTAAGTGGATTTACACATTCATAGCTTTGTAGATAAGATCAAATCCAATTACCTAAACAAGTCTTACGCCCATAAGGTGTGAAGGTCTTAATGATTAATTAGGAGCAAATTTGAACCTGCAGCTACAGAAATTATTGCAGTTCTTATCTAAGTGGACTGATCTTGTTTGTAAATCAGCAATTATAGCACCATTTAAGCCAGTAAACTGATTCTGCTCTGCACTGGGATCTCACATCAAATGTTTTATCATCGTCAACAATAAACAAAAGTTTATAGGAAGTATTTTAAACCATTTTAAAATCTACATTTATTAATAGGCATTTCCTTGCTTACTATAGGGGGGTTATTTATTAAAGACCGAAATTCGAAAAACTAAATAAATTCATGGTTTTTCTTTTACTCTAATATCAGAATTTTTAGTGGAAAAAAACACTTAAATTCTTTTTAGATTTATTGAACCCCGAGGATTGAAAAAGTCAGAATTCAAAAAGAGGTCCCTATCCTATTTGGAAGTTACTGTAGTCTGCACTGGAATTTACCCCGAAAATCTATCTATTTTGTGGAAAAAACTCAGAATCGTACAATTCGGATTTTCACGCAATTTTTTTCATGTTTATCCCAGATTAAATCCTGTTGTTTTCATAACAAATAAGGTCAAATCATTGATTCTAGTGTGGCTGGACATTTGTTTATTTAAATAGTCATAAAAATTTGGATTTTGATAAATACATGTTTCAGCAAGGAAATATTAATAGAAAATATAGCTCTTTATTTTCCAATATGTTACATAGATGTAGAACATTCTGCACATATTGCTTTTGCTTTTTGTTTTACGGTACATCTATTCAGGCATACTATTTCCTCTGCCAAAGTAAAATGACTAGTTTTCCATAGACCCGTGTTTAATGTGTAAGTGCAGGCCAAAAGTGGTCCTCTAAGAATGTTCATGGCTGTGCCAGAGACCCAGAAGCTCCTTATATATCTTTGTATAATATCTGAATGCAATTCAGCTCCAGAACCTTTTTTTTTTCACTTACCCTTTATTCACTTTATAGTACATGGTGTGAATGAGTGTCTTAATATTAGTTATAAATAGGATATAATATCCTCTAAATAGTGCTTAAGCCATGGAAAGAACTTTAAAATTCGACCTTAAAACCCCTTTATGTATATATTAAGATTTTTGAGTTAAGTGAGTTTTTTAAAACCTCAAATGAACTCACAACTCAGGTTTCTTATTTAAGAAAAAAGAAAAATGGAAATAAACTTGATTCAGCGAGCTCAAGGCTACCAACTCAAATCATTCAAATTGATCGAGTTTTTGGACGAAACCCACTGAAAAGAACTTGAACATCATGAATGCTCAATATGATTCAAGAGACCACCGCCAGTTTTAATTCTTTGGATGAAAGGGAGTGTAAGGACTGCTCACACTGGTGGTCTAGTGGCTGACGGGTATGCCCGGGGCCGTGCTGCTGGCAGGGAAGCCTGCTGCATGCGTCCTTTCTTCTCAAGCGTTGGTTTTCCTATGGCACGTGTGGCACGCACTTCCAGGTTTTATGCACCGGTGTGATGACGTCGTTGGCACAAAATTAAAATGTATTTAAAGAGGCTTTGAATGGGAATTCACTGCCCATTTTTAGGTTCGATTTAGTTAGTTCCTGGGTTTTTCTGATTGATATCACTGGTATTGACCCATGCCTGTCTGATGACCATTCTGAACTCTCCAATCTGATCCTTGCCTGCCTGCAGATTATTCTAAACTTTACAATCCTGATCCTGACCTGTCTGACTATTCTTGAACTCCGCTTGTGCTGGCTTGTCTTCCTGACCACGCTTCCTTCTCTGGCCCTTCTATGTGTGTGTGTCCTCCATCCAATATCTGCCCCTTTGCAGAACCCTTGCCTGGCTCCTCTCTTATTAAGACCTGGCAGCATCAGATTAGCTGAGGACTCCTCCCGAGGTGAAAGGTGGCCATTAGAGGCAGAAGCAAGAGCCGAGACCAGGGAGCTTTGTGACATGGAGTCTACTGCCTTCCTATAGTTCGGAGCTTATTTGGGTTCCCAGATAACAGAACCCATACCTGTACAACTGTTTGCATAGCAAGATGGCAATGCATTTTTTTCAAGTTTCTATAATTTTAGGAGGTATGGGGATATCTGACTGAATGTTGGACTGCAAGGAATCTGAAAATTATAATTTTAGAGGAATTATAACATCTAACACCTACTTTGAGGTTTCTTTTTCCACTGTACTTACCCTGCTGCAGTTAAAATGGGTCTATGGCACAATATATGAATGACCTATGCATTTTCCTGGTAATTGTAGAGGCAGGCTTTAGCTGAGAAATATGTGTGCCAAACAAAAGCTAATAAATTTACATTAAAAAGATAAGGCTGTGTTTTGGAAACAGTGTAGCTAAGTGGATCTGATGTTCTCAGATAAGATAATGAACTTTTTTTTGTCCCTAAGCCAGCATAAGAGAGTATATTGAAGTAATGATACCAAAACAAACATTAACCTGAGTGCTGGAGGGTCTCATTTCTACTGGACACTTCCGATGACACGGTTTAAATTGTAACAAGATTAGGCGCAGTGCAGCTTTTACAGACCTCTGAGACACAAATGAGTGAATTCCTAGAGGAGGAAACATATGTGCCATGTTTCTGAAATAAGTGTGATTTATAGGCCTGCTGGGTAATTGCGTGTGTGTACTGTGTCATGGCTAATCCTTTGTCTACACTTTATATGTGTACATTGCCTGCAGGCCTCAGTGTAGATGCTCCATGCATCTGTTCCCTCATTCCAAGCTTATGAACCTTGCTAGCTCTTGAGAGAAACCATAAATACTGGCTAATTTTGGTAAATTACAGCAATAACAATGTGACCCCCCCATAATATGCAACTTCGTTTTTAAATGTAGTTTGAGGCAGAAGTGTGCCAGAGAGAACACCAGCCTGAGTTGTATCCATCAAAATGTATTGAATCACTGCAGAAACATTTTATCAGGTCAAAATATATTGACTAGAAGGTAGATTGATAGGAAGGATTTTATGAAATGCTTTGTACCTGGGTTGCCACCTGGCCAGTATTTTTGATGGTTGATCCCAATGTTATTAATAGGAAAAAAAGATATATATATATTTCCATCTGGATATTTACACCTTTAAAATAATCTAGGAGTTACAAAGAAACATGATATTTGAGTAATCTTCAACCTAAATCAATCCTTTCTTTTTGTAAGATTTTTAAGCAACAAATTATACCTTTTCAGTAGGGATGCACTGAATCCATTATTTTGGATTCGGCCGAACCACCGAATCCATCGCGAAAGATTCGGCTGAATAACAAACCAAATCTGAACCTTAATTTGCATATGCAAATTAGTGAGAGGAAGGGCGGCGCAGCTAAAAAAATTTTTACTTCCTTGTTTTATGACGAAAAGTCACATGATTTTAAGGATTCGGATTCGGTTCAGCTAGGCACAAGGATTCGGCCAAATCCTGTTGAAAATGGCTGAATCCTGGCCGAATACCAAACTGAATCCTGGATTTGGTGCATCCTTACTTTTGTAGGCATGTACTAAATCCATCCGTTTTGGGTTTGGTCAAATACTTCACAAAAGATGTGGAAACAAGTCCAAAAACTGACTTGATTATAAAGGTCAGATTGCTTGATCTGTAAACAAGAAATGATTCCATCTTGTTTGCCAGAGCTTTTATGTCACATGAAAAAATACTATTCAGTTGAAGCCAACCCCTGTAAAAGGTGCTGAAATTCAGGTAACTTTCAGATTCAGAACATCCCTATTATTTTTTTTTTTTAATTTCCGTGGACCCTGAGAAGGTTAAACCAGTTTTCATAATAATATTATGATATGTTTGTACAATATTAACATAACGTTGAGTCCTGTGCAGAAGCTGTAAAAAAACAAGTGTAAATGTTGCAGTTATGGAATCTATAAATGGAACTATTTAGGACCTTCGGTTTTTCCTGAAAAGGCATCTGGGGCATTGGACCTTTAAGTGCTACTGACTCTTCATAATATTAATGTACATTTATGGGGGTTATTTATCAGGTCAAGTTTTAGACGTTTGTGAGTTTTTTTTTATACCTCAAATGAACTCAATTGTTTTCTAATTTAAGAAAAAACTCATGGAAAAAAAAAACTGGAATCAGTGACTTTGGGGTGAGAATTAATCTGGGGAAAGTTTTGATACATCCAAAAAAAATATTAAATTCATAAACCCATACTCAATCATTCATAAATATGCCCCAAAAATCAGTTAAGTCTGGTTCTATATTTAAAGGCATTTCCATATTTCAGTGCTTTCTGGATATCTGGTTTGCAAACATATAGATATATTATTTAAATAAATAAATGGAAAAAAATAATTTATAAAGTAACTTAGTAGTCAGTCAAAGTTTATAAACAGGCATCAGGTCCATCAAATTCAGTCTCACAAGAATTGATTAATAATGATAAAGAAAGTAGAAAAAATTAACCAGTTGACCCACAAAGTAGGAAAAGAAAGCAAGAAATCTAAGTAATTCTTACACATCAACCATTTCCTGATTATTCCTTGAATGATTCTGAGTAGGCTCAGTAATATTTGTGATTCAACTAATTATAAGGTTAAAGGGATATTGTCATGGGGAAAAAAATTATTTTTTCTAAATGCATCAGTTGATAGTGCTGCTCGAGCAGAATTCTGCACTGAAAACCATTTCTCAAAAAATATATTTTTATTTTTTCATTTTGAAATCTGACATAGCAGACATATTGTCAATTTCCCAGCTGCTCCAAGTCATGTCACTCTTTACTGCTGTACTGCAAGTTGGAGTGATATCACACCCTCCCCCCCACCCACCAGCAGCCTAACAACAGAACAATGGGAAGTTAGCCAGATAACAGCTCCCTAACACAAGATAACAGCTGCCTGGTAGAGCTAAGAACAGCACTCAATAGTAAAAACCATGTCCCACTGCGTACTATTCAGTTACACTGAGAATGAAAAACAACAGCCTGTCAGAAAGCAGTTCCCTCCTAAAGTGCTGGCACAAGTCACATGACCAGGGGCAGCTGGGAAATTGACAAAATCTCTAGCCCCATGTCAGATTTCAAAATTTTATATAAAATCTGTTTGCTCTTTTGAGAAATGGATTTCAGTGCAGAAGTCTGCTGGATTAGCACTATTAACTGATGCGTTTTGAAAAAAACATATTTTCCCATGACAGTATCCCTTTAAATGCTTCTGTTACATGAATAAGTGTTGGCTTGACACTATGCCCTTTGTTTCTTTAAAACAGATTGCTGGAACTTGGATTTAACCAGTTTATAAGAGTGGGAAGCATTAGAAAAATTGCAAAGCCCATCCTTCCTTACAGGTAAGAGGTATCTGCGTTTTCCATATAAAGAAAGTTCAAAATAGTGCTATAGAAATACAGGTTATAAATAATAATAATAATAATAGTGTTAGTAGAACCAGGACCCCCATAAATTTAGAACATAACTTCTTTGAATAAGGCTAATTCCTGGCAGAATATGTACAGGTAATATCCAGAATACTTGGGATCTGGGGGTTTTCCAGAAAATGGATCTGTCCATAATTTGGATCTTCATACCTTAAAGGAATTGTTCAGTATAAAACTAAGTATATAAATAGGCTGAGCAAAATTAAAAATGTATCTAATATAGTTAGTTAGCCAAAAATGTAATGGATAAAGCCTGGAGTGACTGGATGTCTAACATTACAGAACACTACTTCCTGCTTTGCAGCTCTCTAGGTTTCCACTGACTAGTTACCAAGCAGTAACCAATCAGTGATTAGAAGTCACAAGTACAAGCTACAGTTTTATTATTAAAGAAAAAAAAGTTTTTTTTTTTACATTTTAATTATTCGGATAAAATGGAGTCTATGGGAGACAGCCTTCCCAAGATTCGGAGCTTTCTGGATAACGGGTTTACAGATAAATATCCCATACCTGTAAATGTTTCGCCTTTTAGCTAAAATGGGAAGTACATTTTTACACTAATCTATCAAACCATTGTTCTGATCACTCTTGAATCCTCAATATGAGACCTAATCAACCTGAGCAACTTTATATCAAAAGACTTTAACCCTGTGTTGCCACTACACATTTGTGTGACCTATTTATTCTGCTCTTGACAATGCTGTTTGTTTTAATAGTCTGCATGCTGGGTCTGAAAATGAAAGCGAGCAACTGAAAGAGCTTCTTGCACTTCTCAAGGACAACTTAACTCCAGTGGAAAAGGCATATGTGAGAAAAAGTATTGAACAACACAAGTTAGGCACCAACAAAATGCTACTTGGACAGGTACGTAAGGAAAGATATAGGTATAAGCCTGCCAATTTTGTATACTGTTCTGCATGACTTAATCACATATACATAACTATATACATATAATTTCATCCAATTCATAAACAAATGTTATTAGTTGGTTTTGTTTTTTGTTTTTTTACCTCTCTCGTCATTTTCAATATGTATGTGGATTTAAAATTTTGGGTTAAAAAACATTTGCCCATTATAAATTAATTATTAGGTTGATCCAACTTCCAGAGGGACTGCCATATTTCTGCTTCAGTATTCTGTTGATATATCTAATCACCAGAAAGCAGTTTGAAAAATACAGCCAATTAGATTCTGCATCCCTTTTCTGGCTGCAGTGTCCTTTCCAGCTTCAAGGAAGACAGAGTGGGGTATTTTTACTAGCATTTGAGATAACTATAGCAAACTTGTTGGTGACAGTTCAAATCTAATTGCTGATTGGTTGCTATATTTCCAATAATGTAATTCTTTAATCAGCTGACACTGCACTGCTATAGACACTTTTTTTAAAAATACAGTTGTATTTGCAACAATAGTTTTTTGTGTTAGTATCACTAATAAGCATCAGCAATCAAACAGCAACTGTTCCAGTAAATATTACAGTTTTATACCCTTAAATTCCTGCTCTGACTGTCAAGCACCAACAATGCTACTATTTGAAGCAGTGCATTGAATATAGTGCATTGACACTTGAATCCGTTTTCGGCTGTCTTGAGTCCTCTGCTACAAATAACTGTACCCAACACCATTCATTTCCATTATTTGCACAGAGGCTGCTTTTTAATCGTCTTTAATGTGTATATATCTCCTTGTCTTAATCTTGTTCATAAAACAGGTCCGTGTAGTAGGTGCAACCTGTGCCTCCTGTCCTTTTGCTTGCTTAAGCAATCTAAAATTTCCTGTTGTGGTACTAGATGAATGCAGCCAGATGACAGAACCAACATCTATGCTTCCAGTTGCAAGGTAATAAACCGTGGCCTCTTCTGTTAACTAATCATTAACAACTATAGGTATGGGACCTGTTATCCAGAATGCTCGGGACCTGGGGGTTTCCCAGACAACAGATTGTTTTGTAATTTGGATCGTTATACCTTAAGTCTACTAGAAAATCATGAAAACATTAAATAAATCCCATAGGCTGGTTTTGCTTACACTAAGGATTAATTATATTAGTTTGGATCACATACATGGTACTGTTTTATTATTACAGAGAAAATGGAACTTATTCTTAAAGATTTTAATTATTTGGTTAAATAAAGTCTATAGGAGACAACCTTTCCATAATATGGAGCTTTATGGATAATGGGTTTCTGGACAACGGATCCCATACCTTTACTAATAGAGTAGATTTCAAATGATACATTTTATGAAAAGCTCTGTGAACATGTTTGAGTTTCTCATTAGATCATTAAAGCTTGCTGTGTCGGATTTGTTCATATCGACCAAAACTAGATTTCACTTAAAAAATAAAATAACCATGGGTTCACTAAATTGAATTGTTTCAGATTTCAGTGTGAAAAGCTCATTCTTGTTGGGGATCCAAAGCAGCTGTCTCCAACCATACAGGGCTCTGAGCCGGCCCATGAAAAAGGTCTAGAGCAAACTCTCCACAGCCGGCTTTGTCTGATGGTATGTTCTACTGTTATATATTTCCATCCAATGGCTAATTCAAACTGTTCATATTATATTCTCCCATAGTCTAAACAATCCCTTTTCAACTGGATATTATAATGGCAACTATATATTTGTGTAACTTTTGCATTTAATAACTGACTAAATCTCCTTTCTTTCAGGGCCATAAAGCTATAATGTTAAGAACTCAATATAGATGCCATCCTGCTATTTGCTCCATAGCTAATGAACTATTCTATGACAGTCATCTCATAAATGGCGTATCGGAAGAAGACCGAAAACCTCTTTTGGACTGGCTACCAACATTATGCTTTTATAATGTCATTGGCACAGAACAGGTATGAGAACAATTGAATGGAACTTAAAACAAGTTTCAGTGGAATTTAGTGATTTATGCCAGTTAAAAAGCAGCAGGACAAACGGACAAAATTGAAGTACAGGTATGGGATATGTTATCCGTAACCCCCATTATACAGAAAGCTCTATTTTAATCAGATCATTTCCATTTCTCTGTAATAAGACAGTACCTTGTACTTGATCCCGACTAAAATATAATGAATCCTTATTGGAGGCAAAACAATATATTGAGTTCATTTGTTTAAATGATTTTTCAGTAGGCTTAATATATGAAGATCCAAATTACAGAAAGCCCCCTTATCCGGAAAGCTCCAGGTCCCAGGCATTCTGGATAACAGGTTCCATACCTGTACCACTAATTCATTGTGTCTCCTTATTTATTGTACCAGTTATTCATAAAGTATAGCATAAATAGAATAAAGATGATGACATTGTACACTCTTGCTAAACATCACTGACATAATTTGATCTCTGACAGACTTGCTGAATGTTTTATTATTATTTTCCTTGTTTAGATGGAGGGAAACAACAGCTTTAATAATATGGAAGAAGCCAACTTTACGGTAAAACTTATCCAGTCTCTTATTGCAAGCGGAATTGAGGGATCTATGATTGGTGTGATCACTCTGTACAAGTCACAGATGTACAAGGTTGGTCTATAAAAATATCTATTTATCTAGCTATTGCTAGTCTTTTCATATACACAGATGGAATCAATATTTTTGCATGCTATTTTCACACAGAAAGGTCAAGAACAAGATATGCGAGTCACTACTTTTATGACTCTTCCATCAGCTATACATCCAGTGTTGTGGGATGTCATGTAGCTGTAAATGCAGAGCCATACACTCAACTTATCAACAGGCTTTTAGGGCCATGGCAGACAAGGAGATTTGTCACCTGCTGAAAATCTGCTTTATCACAGGCAACCAATTTAATCTCAACTAGAATTCCAATTCATATGCAGCAGACCCCCACATAAAGTGTCTTACATCAGCTGCAGATTTTTTGCGGGCGACAAATCTTTGTGTGTCATCCCCCTATATATAACCATATATCATCAGTGCAAAACATATTATAATGCTCTCTAAGGCTTATGGCACAAGGGTATAACTGTTTGCTTGAGGGCCTTTAAGGGGGGCAAATACCCTCTGACAGCTGACAAATTTTTTCAAGGGGAATGTGCTGTCTGTCATTTCTGCTTGTAGCCCCGTATTACTCAGGAATCCCTACTTATCTGTTTCTGAACAATGCCCTCCTACTGGCAGAAGCATTTGCAATAGACAGAAAGTTTCCCATTCAAGAAAATAGAAGCAGCTGTTAGCAGGGACAAGTGATTTAATCTCCCTCAAAGGAATACAGGGGTCATGGATGCCTGTGGGCTGCCAGTCTTAAAGGGATAGTAAAGCCTCCCCAGTGAGTTTTTCATTTTCGCACCAAGCCACAGACAGGCTTTCTGGCTTGTTTCCCAGTCATATTAATGAGAATTGCCACAACTTGACTGTGCACCTGTAGTACATGCAGAACTGCAAAGCTATGTATTGGTGTTAGCAGCTGCCACCCTTGGCTGTGTCATTTGCACACCCTGCTTGGTTATCTGGCTTTGCAGACAAGTACATATGCACTTTCCCTGGACAAGTCAACTTCCAGTGTGCATGCAACTGCAGCCTCTAAAGTGTAAAAATTTTGGGTATTCCTTCTTTTTTGTAGGTTTTGCAAAGTAATAAAACAGAACCATTTTTAATTGGAGAGTGTTGTGGGATGAAAGCAGTATATAAAGGGGAAGAGCAGGATGGATGGTAGGCAGTGATGCTTATTTTGCTACTCGCATCCACATTTCCCCACCCACAACATTTCCCTCACCCCCCAGTCGCAAATTTTGTAGGCACTTGACCTTCTGCAACTGTAAACTCCAAAACCCCTATAGTACTATAAACAGATAAACACTTAAACCATAAAAAAGGAATTAACAGTCCCTGCTATTGATAATTCTGTGTCTATACCAACCAGGTACTCTTCATAATTAACTGAAGGGACTTGACTGTTTTGGACAATACCTTTACAATATTTATATATTAGTATTTAATGACTTATTGATTTTTGTTTTGTTTTTACACAGTCCATTCATGCCTCAGCAGTGCATTTGGCTAAAGCAAGAGGCTTCCCAGAATGACCCAAGCCCTCCAGTATGGTTAAATTGGTTTGGAGGCTATAGCATACTGTATGTATAGTACTGCCAATAGCTGGTAGCACATATAAGGTGCTCTTGCAGACTAGACCAAGGTGTTCTGCCTTAAAGCTAATTTTGCTTTAAGTATAAACATTTTCACTTGAAATATTGGGAATACTTTATGCTGGCCATCCCTAGCATTATTTCATAACTAGGCTTTCTAACTAGTATTATGGTGCATGTGTAAATCCTCAACAGAGTGTTCATAATGGCAAATCTGGGGTTACCAAAGGATCTGAATTAGGAAATAGTAGGCAAAGATTTAAACCAGTGATTTATGTCAAGACATCATGCTATTTCTGTTTCAGATTTTTAATTTAATTGCCAGCAATACACAATATGATTCCACACATATAAAAGCAGTTCAAGTTTCAACGGTTGATGCATTCCAAGGAGCAGAGAAGGAAATAATTATCTTATCCTGTGTTCGGACAAGGCAAGTTGGATTCATAGATTCAGAAAAGAGAATGAATGTTGCTCTGACCAGGGGGAAGAGGCATTTATTAATCATTGCTAATCTTGCCTGCTTGAGGAAGAACAAACTTTGGGAACACGTGATCCATCACTGTGAAAGTAAGTTGGGAAAGCACTCTCATAGCACTTGCTGCTATGCTTTATAATCTTTTGCATGCTGAATATATTTTGTGAAGTCAAACAGACTGAAAAACACTTAATTAATATTACCACCTAATTTAAAGCCAAAAGACAACACAATTAAACTAATGTACATATAATATTCATCAAAGATGAAGCAACTTGCAGAAAGTCTTGTTGCGTGCTGCTCTTGGTTCCTACTAACAGAAAAACCAGTCAATTTATCTCATCATCTGATATATTAAGTTATATGGGATTATCATGCAAATCAATCTTTATCAACCAACTTGCACAATAAAAAATTGCATTACATGCAACTGCAGTATGCAAAAACCACTATAGTTTGTATACATTATAACATTATTTGCAGCTAGAAGAAGACATGGAGGTCTTAATGTTTCCTTGGTAGTAGAATTTAATTATTGTGCTTTGCAGCTCAAGCATTTTGGTGTTTACTCTGGGTTTAAAGCTATTGCATCCCCAATAATGCCTTCAGAATATGCTGCTCAAACATCCTTATAATGTATGTTTTGATCATTTCCTCTGCAGGGCAGCAAAATGGTTTAAAGCATGTAAGTCAGTGGGAAGAAACACTTAATGCAATCCTTATGCGCTACCAAGAGAAGAAACTAGAAGAGGACATAAACATGAAAAAGAAAACATCCAAAGCAAGAGATGGGAATGTAAGCTGTTGTGAAATATGAATGTATTAAGTTGCAACCATGTAATATAAACCCTGATATAAATGTTTGTCATATGTTGGTCCTGAGGTGTTCCGGATAAAAGATCTATCCTTAATTTGGATCTTCATACCTTAAGTCTACTAAATAAATCATGTAAACCATAAATGCACCCAACAGGATTGTTTTGCCACCTCCAATATGGGTTAATTATTTCTTAGGTTCGATAAAGTACAAGACACTGTTTTATTATTACAGAGAAGAATTAAAAAAGTTGGAATTAAAAAGTTGGAATAATTTAGTTAAAATGGAGTCTATGAGAGATGGCTCTCCAATAATTCGGTGATTTCTGGATAACGGGTTTCCATACCTGTACAACTGCCTATTTAATTCTTATTAATTATGTAATTGCTTTTCTCTATACAGAATCACATGGACAGTGTATTCATTAAGACCTAATGCAATTTGTAGTAAAAAGTTAGTGCAAGGTTTTATAGCAATTCTTCCAAATGGGGAACTTGTAGTTATACTATGCCCCTGAAGAGAGAGTTTCCTGCTATGGCAAGAGGCAGTCTGAAATTGGTGGTAGAACCTGTGCCTCTCTCTGAACTGTATGAATTCATGTTGCATAACATCTAGAAATTTTATTTTTCCTTGATCCAGTGCTCCACCTCCTGTAGCACTTAGTCTGCCCAGGTGGCTTCTTTCTGCCCCTGTAGAGAGGAGCTAAATGCACTAAATAATAAAGCACTGGAGGTGTGGACAAGGCCAATAAGGTGTTTTATTCCTCTATCCTGCCTACCCCCTGCAGTCAAAAACTGTCTTTTAACAGTATAACACAGCAGGGGGCATCTGTAAATCTTTGTAGAGGTGAGACTTCATGTCTATGGAAAATAGTCCCCCCCCAGCCACATCAGTGTAACTGGTAGAACCAGGAAGTACAATTCTTAGCTTTCTTTATCAGTTTCACATGCTAGCTCCAATGGGCCTGTAGGACAATGTAAAGTGGCTCCCCTAAATAAACAACTACATGGGATCCCATAACTATGTATCAAAACACCCTCAAAGAAGATGGTCTGATTGTTAATCCTAATGGCCAATAGTCTTTGGGAAGTACCATAGAATAGGTTTTAATTGTTTTAATAAAACATTTGACTCACTTTTGACAAGCTTACTTAAAGAATACAAGGATACAAGGATCCTTCAGGATAATTACAACTAGGGTGCATTGTCTCCTCTGTAGGTACTTGAAGAACTGTAACCCTGAAAGTAAAACAGTAAGCTGGTCTCCCAGCAGTTACATCTGTGTGCCACTGCCAACTGGCAGGACCACTAGTTATGTTTCCAGACCAAAAATTAAATATTACTTGGCTGCTTTATGTGTAACCCACTAGGTACCCTGGTATGAACTAGTGATCCCATGTGCAAAAGTAGATACCAGCTAACTGAGATAGATAGATGACAGATAGATAGATGACAGATAGATAGATGACAGATAGATAGATGACAGATAGATGACAGATAGATAGATGACAGAAAGAAAGATGACAGACTACAGATATATAGACGACAGACAGATGATAGATAGATGACAGACAGATAGACAAATAGACAGATAGATAGATAGATAGATAGATAGATAGATAGATAGATAGATAGATAGATAGATAGACAGATAAGAGATAGAGAGATGAGTTATATTTCCAGACCCAACCTTAAATATTACAAGGCAGCTTCATGTGTAATCCACTAGATACCCGGATATGAACTAGGGACCCCATGTGCAAAAGTAGATACCAGCTAACTGAGATAGATAGATAGTTGACAGATAGAAAGACGACAGATAGACGACAGATCGATAGATGACAGATGATAGATAGATAGATGACAGATAGATGAGAGATAGAGAGATGAGTTATATTTCCAGACCCAACCTTAAATATTACTAGGCAGCTTCATGTGTAATCCACTAGATACCCTGATGTGAACTAGGGACCCCATGTGCAAAATGGGTGACCAGCTAACTGAGTTAGATAGATGACAGATTGATACATATATGAGATCGATTGATAGATGACAAATAGATAGGTAGATATATAGAGAGATGACAGATGGCAGGTATATAGATAGATAATAGATAGAAAGGATGATGGATTATACAAAGACATTTTATGTAGATTTTATATTGTAAGTACTACAGTAAATATTTATCATTATTGTTCAAGAAGTGGTTTGGAAACTCCTTTCCCTGAAATTGCCAGTTTTCTATTGACAGTACTTTTACGGATTGAGTTAAGTTGCTCTATATTGAGCTGGCTTTGATTCTTGGATACTAAAACTGTACTGTCTGATCATAGGGGTCATGTATGTCTGCAAGTGAGTGCAGCAAGAAAAACACAGTAACCATGGTTTTTTTCCCCCTATAATGCAGCAGTGTTTTGTTTTTATAAAAATGACATGGCATGTGAAAATATTTCTACCTTTTCTTACTCCTCTCATGCGCTTTATTTGCTGACCCTGATACATATTCAGCACTCCAGAATTTGGCCCAAAACTCCACTAAATACCCGGACGAATCCTTCTTCCCGGCCAAACCGAATCCGAATTTGCATATGCAAATTAGGGGAGGGGAGGGAAATCACATGACTTTTTGTTACAAAGCAAGGAAGTAAAAAAGGTTTTCCCCTTCCCATGCCTAATTTGCATATACAAATTTGGATTTGGTTCTGTATCTTTTGCAACGGATTCAGGGGTTCGGCCAAATCCAAAATAGTGGATTCGCTGCATCCCTAATTAGTAGTTGAAACAGATCCATTTGGTGACTTCCAATATCCTTCTAGTTACCAGCAAGGGAGTTTGTTATCCCTTCTGTCAGTTTTCCACACAGCTCCAAACATATGCAATGGTTCTGCTCTCCTGTCTGACTCCTGACTGATACATGTTATTAGTGCAGAGACTCAGGAGCAGAACCTGTATTACATTCTTTGTGTGCACTGTGTGTAGGATTAAGTGGCGGGGCAGGTCTCACTGGCGATTATAAATTGTTGGTAGAAGCCAGTGGAGTAACTAGATGTTACAGCAAATTAAGTTGCTATTATCTTCATGCAGGAGTTGGCTGTCAGATATTCATTGACAGATCCAATACATCTTATAGGACAGCTTCCTTTCCTAGCAGATTAATTAGAGATCACAACATGATAACTGACTTTGGCACCAATTCTGCATGTAGAGAGACAGGATTTCTGGTGATTTTAATAGTGAGCTCTAATACTACTTCTAGGCAAAATGACCCCCCTTTAAAGATATATTGGATCTAACGGTCATTCAAAATCAGACTCCTGCATGAATTGAATGTTTTAGAAACAATACAGAATATTTAATTAATTATATTTAGAAGGCTTCTTCTTTTGCTTTTTCATTTTCATTATAGTTCCCCTTTAAGAAGTGCATTTATTGTTTACCAATGCCAAAATCCTACATTATCTGGGTTATTGTATTGCCATTAGGAATTATCAGCTTGTGTGTGTCATTCATGTCATCATAAAAACCTGCATTCATAGAAGAAGTTAGAGAAGTTTTAAAATCTATTTGGGGGAAAAAATGGTCTTAAAAAGACAATAAAAGCTGAATTTAAAAAGAAAAAGTCTGGGTTCCACCAAAACACTGAAATCTGGCTTAATTGCCGAGTACTATTACAAAGTGAGCTTTCATGTGTTCCTTTAGATTAGAGCCTCTTGGCTTAAATGTAAATCCCCATAGAGGAAAAGCTTAAGCTCTAATTTCTTTTTCATTTCTTTTAATTGCAGGTAAACCCTTCTCCACTGAGCTGAAAGACAAGAAAGAGAAGAGAATTTGTTTCTTTTCAGGTTGTACCTAAATCCATGCTGCATTGTGTCGAGCCACACATCGCTGGAGAGAGAGGTGGGGATGAACTACACAAACACACACTGAATTGGTTCTGATACAGAGCAGAATAGGCTGCTGGCCTTAGCCAGCTCCTGGCAAGATGAATTTACAGAGTGTCGGAAGTTTCATTGGCATTGGCATTATAGCGGTATATTGCTGCTGAGCAGCATATGTATTTAATAATCTGTTTTATGCATGTGAGTTCTTTGCAAGAGTAGTAATAAATAAATAAAGCCTTTAAACTCCCACTAGGTGGCGCTGGTGTACTCTTTCCAAAGCAAGTGGCAGTAAAAACGTTCATTCTGTTTTTCTAGCAGCAACAGTGATACTAGTGATTTTATATCTATTTTACAGTTTTTTTTTTTTTTTTTTTTTTTAAATCTTCTGCAAATGCTCAATTTTAGAAAACATATTGATTTAACAGTCATGGTTTTTCATTTGGTGACTGGGTAACAATATCTGTGTATTCAGAGTTATAATTATGTACTTTCTTTAGATGTGGAGAGTTTCAAAATGACAAAACATAGAGTTATTCGTTCTGTTGAATAAATAAATTCACAGCTGACACTCCGGTACAGTTTCTTAAAGTCTCAATCCACAATCCATTAGTGCTCAACAGGAGTAAAACTAAATCCTCGTTTAAGTGCATTTATCCCATCCCTTTTCTTTCTTTCAAATGCTAAATCCATTTTAGCATATCCCCCCCCCCTTTCCCTTAAAGCAGGGCCAATTCTGCTGCCCTTGTAAATATGAAAGATGCTAATCATATGACATATCACGTCTCAGTCCGAGCCTGGAATAATGCCTTGAGATTTGGGATCATTGCATCCAGACAACAGCTTCATCAGCCGGAAAGTTGTTTTTTTTCCCTCCTTCTCTTCAGCTCTCAATCCATTCTTTGTCTGGTGGAAAATGTAGGCAGTCTGACCCACCCTGGCCATATGGTTAACTCTGCATTTTAGTCACTTTGATTCAGGCTGTCACTATGTGCAGAGATACAGGGTATCCTCCCCGTGCAAGAGAGGATACAAGGCTCAATTCTAATTGTTTTCTATTCTTTTCTCTTAATGGCATCTAGTGATGTCTTCTATTATTCTTATCTTCCAACTAAATGCTATGGATTTTGTCAGTGCTATACATAACTAAAGGAAATAATAGTTTTGTTCAGTGTTGGACTGGCCCAGCGGGACACCAGGAAAATACCTGGTTAGCCCTGGCCATGGGCCCCTGCCGGGCCAGACCCCCCTCTCACAATCCAATTTTAGAATAAGAACTCTGCGGCGCCTGGCGGCAGCCCACTGGTGGGTGAGGCGAATCAGAGGGGGTCAGCAGGGGGCCCTGGACTTTGTTAATAAAAGTTCAGAGTAGGTTTGCATCAGTAGACTGAAGTAAAAGATATTTCATTTAGGGTTTCTTAACCAATACTAGAAGGAGACCTTGATTTGTTTTGGGATTCCAGTTCAGGATTTACTGAGGATGGAATTAATTGTCTATCTACTTTGAATTACAATTGGCTATTGGAAGAGCAACTATTACTTTCTCAAAGGGGATTATCGGGGCCCACCATAAATTGCAAGTGGTCCCAATTTTGGGTCCACACTAGTGATTATATTCCTTGCCTCCATTAAATGATAAGAAAGTTAGATTCACTGGAGGGTGCCGTGCTGTTAAGAATCCCCTATTGATTCTGGACACTTACCTCCTACCCTTGGCCAGTGATCCTCGTTTTCAAATAGTGCCCTGTCTGGGTACTTTACATGCAAATACACCCCCTGGTCGCCATTGATGAGAACATGTGCAGTTCAGAACTTTATCTGTTTTTATACTGTGCATGTAGCCAGCTTCAGTACGTGCTGGGAATACTTGGGTTTTAATTTTTTTTTTTTTTAAAAAGAGGTTCGCCGTTCTGGGTTAGGAGGTAGTCAGTGCCTAACAAGTGTCCAAGCTTTGCCTTTAAACTTTATATCATATTCAAAGGGGGCTAATAATTGTAGAAATGCAATATAGTTTCTCTTTAACCAGCACCAACATTTAAAGTGATACTAACATAAAATAACTCCTAAATTGCATTGTATGCTTTATAACCCACACAAGGGAGGCTAATAATTGTAGAAACCCAATATAGTCTCTTTAACAAGTCCCAACATTTAAAGTGATCGTAACATAATATGACTCGTACATTGTGTTGTGCTCAGTACATCTGTGTGGAAAGTGCTTAGCCTTAAATCAGCTTAAGAATTGTAGCTGTGGATGCTGAACCTTGGTGCACATTCCGCAGAAGCTCTGCACTCACAATGCCCCCCTCAACTAATGTAATTACTTTGCTTTGCATTTCCATAACAAAACAGAAGCAAATCAATATCAGTTGTAAACTTTATTGTTCTATTGCCTGCAAAAAAGGGAAGGATCATATTTATTATCCAAGCTTTAATCACTATCCATATTATATATGACCCTCAGTCCTTGTACAGTCCAGTGCTCTGCTGATATAAATCTAAACAAGGCAAATGCAATGTGTATTTGTGTGCAGGTCTGAGTAGCCTAACTTGGATAGCTGCCTACTATCCACCCTCCCTCTCTCTCAATCTCTGCCTTGCTCAGACCCCTAAAGGCTTTCAGCCAAATCATTAAATTCAACAGAGGTGGCCGAGCTAGCGCAAGCTTTTCAATGAGGCCGTGAAAAGAAAAGCATCCTTGAAGTTTAGGAGATGCCCAAGGAAAACTCCTTGAATGACATCAAAAGAATGAGTTTCCATAGCTGTTGGAGCACGAGAGCTGTGTAACAACACAAAGGAGGACTGGAGCACCACGGCTCTCCCACTCCTCTATCTCAACACAATTGGGTCACTGCAATGGGGAATTAATTACCATTGGAGAGTGGGCAGTCCATTCAACACTGGCTGAGATTTATTAAACGCCAATATAAATAACAAAACAACTCTTGTGGCTGCACTATTCCTACACGCCAAAGGAAGGATTATGCCGGGGATTAACATCTTAAAGTCTATGAGACTTTCTGACTCAGGGCTCCGAGCTGGTAATCGTATTTGTCTGCCATACCAGCGATTAGTGCTCTTATTCTCCCACTTTTGCCTAGATGGCCAGCGTCCCTTTTAGCAGGCAAGAGCTGCAGCACAATAGGCTGTTCTTTTCTATGTGTCTTTGTAGAATAAGAGGGGAAAAAAATAACGCTTATTCTCCCAGCCCTTCTTAATCTCAACGACTGCACTTCTAGGGTTATTCCTGATTGTTCTGGTGCACAACTAGAGTGTGTGGGAGGCAGAGCAATCCACACTATGTCTCCTTTGGCCACTGTGCTGAAATGTATTTTCTTGTAGCCATGGAGTTAGGCTGAAACATTTCAGAGACTGTTAAAGGAGACAAAAGATAGCGTCCATTGTGTCATGGTAAGTAGCACAAAGTTTGGGCGACTTGAGTTCTTAAGTGGCCACTCTCTTAGCCAGCCTACACCCATTAAATCTTTTTTTATAATTGAGCTTAATGAAGCTGCAGTATTTCACATCCCCCCAAAACCCCAAAACCTCCCACTAGAAAAATAATGCTCTCTGCAACTTTTTTGCTCTTTAAGATTTACATAGTTTGACATTAAAGAGAATTCTACCCATAATATACAGTATGTTTTTGCATAATGAACATGTAATTCTAAGCGTACACTCAAAAATGTTCAATGATTTTAAATAAAGGTTCTTTATAATTGTGACTGTAATTGCATTTGAAGTATTTGAAAAATTATTGAAGATTCCAGCTCTCCTCACACCAAGAATTTTGTTCACTCAATAGGGCACATAGCAAACATTTTGCATCCTGCCTAAATGAGTTGCCATCTCTGTGCTACATGTTAGCATTCCACTATTATAATAAGAGTATTGGATTGACACACTGGTATCAAAAATAGGGTGCTAGCTGTGAAGGGGCTCGCTAAAAGTCCCCATACTATAAATATAAGAAAGCAGTGGCATAAATATAGAGGAAGCAGACCCCGTGGTCGCAAGGAGGGGTCTGCTTCCTCTATATCAGAAATGAATATGCCTCAGCCGCTGTCTTATCTGTGGTGGGGAAGGTGTGCTCAGGTGGCCAGGAGACTCCAGTGTGGGGCAGGGAGTGGGCGACAGGAACGCATAGTGGACTGACATGGGGCAGGGAGTGGGCGGACATGGAACGGGTAGTGGGCTGACATCTGGTGGGTAGACATGGGGTGGGGAGTGGTTGTACAGGGAGTGGGTGGACGTTGAACGGGGAGTGGGCTGACGTTGGTCGCAGAGTAGGCGACCAGGAGTGGGAAGTGGGTGGCCATAGGGCGGGGAGTGGGCGGTCATGGGGTGGGGAATGGGCGGACATGGGGTTGGGAGTGGGCGGACATGGAACGGTTAGTAGTGGGCTGACATGGGGCTGGGGAGTGGGTGGACATGGGGTGGGTAGTGGGCTGACCTGGGGCAGGGAGTGGGCGGACATGGGGTGGGTAGTGGGCTGACCTGGGGCAGGGAGTGGGCGGACATAGGGCGGGGAGGGGGCAGACTTGGAGTGGGTAGTTGGCTAACTTGGGGCAGGGAGTGGGCGACCTGGATCGGGTAGTGGGCTGAGGAGTGAGCTGACATGGAGCGGGTAGTGGGCTGACATGGGGCGGGGAGTGGGTGACATGGAGTGAGCTATAGACAACCAAATAGAGGAACCGGCACACAGGAAGCGATGCAAGTGGGGGTCAACCCCTACATGATACATCATTTGACTAAATAAACAGGTAGGTGTTGACACCCACTTGCATCGCTTCCTGTGTGCCGGTTCCTCTATTTGGTTGTCTATCGTCGATAAATGGGAGTGCCGTCTCCCTACGAGGACTGAGCACCAGGGATCAGCTGGGAAGGCCAGGGTGTGCGTCCAAACTTCCTTTTCTCCGAGCGGATAGTGGGCTGACATGGGGCAGGGAGTGGGCAGATATGGAGCGGGGAGTAGGTGGACATGGTGTCAGGGAGTGAGTGGGCTGGAGGGTTTTTGGTGATTGCAATGCACTGGGCCCTCTGAAGATTTTTTTGCAGGAGGGGCGTGGTGCACTCTAATTAAACCCCTGAAAGAAGGGGACCAGGCAGACCAATGCAAAAAATATCAAATCTTTATTACGTATACAAATAGAAAACAATGGGGTCTATTTATCATGCAGTGTAAAAAGTGGAGTGTTGCTCATAGCAAGCAATTAGATCTTTACTTTTGTTTTCTGACTGTTGAAATCTAATTGCTGATTGGTTTCTGTGGGCAACATCACTGGCTGTGCTTCGTTCCACTTTTTACACTACATAATAAATAGACCCCGATATGTTTTCACAGCAATTTGACAAAGTACAGTGTACAGTACACCAGAAAAGATTCAAAGATTTAAGGAGATTACTTTTTCACTAAAATCTTGGATAACTTTAAGAGATTATTTTTTTGCCCGGTACTCAAAAGCCAAATTGAACAACTGTAGTAACAAAGCGAACAATCTCTCTAAGGGCTGGAACAAGAATTCTATATTGATAAAAGTGAAAGACAAACTTGGCTCCCTTCCTTTAAAATTCACAAAAGAACAAGACAAGGGTGCCCCTTATCCCCATTTCACATCTCACTTGAACCTTTGATAAGAGTGTTAAATAACATGAAATCTTTTCATGGTATTAAAATTAACAAAGTTTACATGAAATCATTTGCTTTCGCAGATGACTTGTTATTGATTATTCAAAATGCCAATAACTCACTGGAGGAAATTTTCAATTCACTCCAAGAGTTTGGGTCTTTTTCAGGATACAAAATAAATGCAACTAAACAAGAAATTATGAATATTGGTGTAACTATTTCAGGAAACCTACTATGAAAATTGAATCTTAAGAACCCCAAGTCTAATCTAATTTACCTAGGGCTAAAAATTTCATCAGATTTGGGAAAGCTGTATGCTTTGAATTTTATGCCTGCCATTAATACGGTTCTCTCTCTTTGTAATAAATGGAAAAATGCGCCCTTGAATTTAAAAGGGAAGTTAGCTTTTTTTTTAAATGCTAATTTTCCCTAAACTATTTTACCCACTGATAAATTTGCCACTTCTAGTACAACATTCTAATATAAAAAAGCTGGACTCATCTTTGAACAACCTTATTTGGGAGAATAAGTAACCTGAAATTACTCTCTCAAAGTTACGGTTTCCTGGTGAATTGGTGGGGTTGAAAGCTGATTTTATGGCTTTTAACCTAGCTTCAACCACTAGATATCTTTTGAGTGGATATAAATCTAAAAATAGATTTACTAATCCAGACCTTGAAATTCTTCATTATAATAATCTAAACATTTTGGAGGTTGTTCACAAAAAGTGGAGAGGTGCCCACTATTTTCAAAACAAATCTCTTATTCAGAGACTTGGTGTTCACCTGGAAATTCCTGTAAGTAGTCGACCATCGAATGCTTATCGAATTGTTTTAGGCTATCATTTGGCTCGATATCCGATTTCTTGATGAATTTGTACGATCGGATACGATCGTACGAATGGTATTTGAGCAGGACTTAGCCTCAGAAGCCTATGGGCAGCTTCCCATAGGTTTCTATTACAATTCGGTAGGTTCAATCTGGCGAAGTAGGCAGTCGAATAACTTTAAAATTTTAAATCCTTCGATCATCGAATTATCAAATATCCGATCATTCGATCTATTCGATATTCGATGATCGGAGAGGCCAAATTTTACTTTACAATTTTACGAAAAATTTGATTGAATTTCGATCGTTTCACGTGAATTTCGTAAATCGGCCCCACAGACTCCCTTTATGCCTCTACAACTCCTGTGGCGAAATTCCAGAATGGGCTGTCCTTCGCCTCTTTTATTAGGAGCAATAATTTACCTTTACTGATGAAAGATGTGGTAGATCCTGGCAATGGCAACGTACTAAAATGGCACGAGTTTAGAAGACAGAACAACCTGAAGCCAGGAGACCACTCTAATTATATGTTTATCAGGAGTGGATGGGTTGGAGTACAAAATAAAGAATCTTTTGCTCTTCAGAAACACAGGCTTACTAGATCATTAGTAGATTTTCTTGAGAATCCTGAATGGTTCACCTGGGTTATGGGAAATTATATAAAAACTAATTGTGCATGGGCTCTCAGACCTAGTGTCTGAAATGTAGCCAACTAGACATAAACTTCACTACTTATGGGACTGTCCAAAAGTGTACCAGGTATGGTTATCATTGGAAAAGTTTTTGTCTCTAAAAGTAAATCTTTGAATTGAACGAAGTTCAAAATCTGCACTCTTACATCTGGACCCTCTAAGACCAGGTCTGAAGAGGCAGCCCAATTCCCTGAAGGATTTATTGTCAAACATAATTTTGCTGTTTACAGCTGCTACAAAAAAAACTATTGTTCTTAAACTAGTTGTCCACTCCTTCAATGACTGACATCCTATATCTTCTAAACCAACTTTGTTGGCAAGAAGCAATAAGGATAAAATCAGCAGAACCACTTTAAAAGATCATTTACTAAAATGTGGTCAATATTCTGGGATCAAATTGACACTAGCTCCAAATCACATCCTTTGGATTCGCTACAATAGTAAGATAATACATTAAGGTTCAATGAAAATGTCTTTGTATTCTTTATTTTTGTTCATTGTATTACATGTGTACTATTTTGAAATCTTGTAATATTTGTTGAGTGTTACTTTAAGGTTAGGCAGTTTAGTTGTTTGGTTGTATGATTGGTGTAATGCTGGCCATACACGGGCAGATAAAGCTGCCGATATCTGCCCATGTAAGGGGGCTTCCGACAGGTCTTCCCAACCGATATCTGGACACGATATTGATCTGGAAGGTTGGCTATTCTTTCGACCGACCCCTTGGAAGTCCATTGCCATAGGGCTGAACGCCCGGATTACCCCGATATAGCTCTGCCGGTTCATGGCATATCGGGGAAAGATCCGCTCATTTGGCAAAATCTTTGCATCTATTGCCAGCTTAACTCATGCGTATTAATCTCTTGAACAATCAAGATCGCTCCACCTACTGTTTTATAACTGAATGAGCTTCACTGTTCAGCCTTCATCTTTTGCCAAAGTTTCTGCTTGTTTAACATGGAAAACCAATAAAAATCATTTAATATTAAAGGAAAAGTAAATGTTTTTCTTTTTCTTTCTGTAAATTTGCTCTAAACA